>NW_024121122.1:13629798-13697298 GCF_016745375.1 Pimephales promelas
TTTTTTAGAGTGTGTATACATGCATGTCTGTGTATTTATAAATGCAAAGTAATTATAATTGCTTATTGGATGCGATTAATCGTGATTAATCAATGCCCAGCACTGATGACAAAATTTGGGTTCTTGTAAAAAATAAATATCTATTTTTCTCTGTGCACACCCCAGAGCATGAGGATAGAGATTGTGGATGGCGTCATGCGTGGATAAATCACAGACACATCTCCATGGCGTGTGTGTGTGTGTGTGTGTGTGTGTGTGATCAGGCTCAGTACTTGCAGTGATTTGTGGAAACTGGATCTGTTGTATATTGTGTGTCTGCGGTCAGGATATCTTCCGCTGAAGCGTTTTCTGTCAGGGAAGAGCAGATATAAAGTCTTCTGCCGTTCTGAAGCGTGTCTCTGGTTGGCTAGACTCATGGAGTGCCGCAGTATTTACATGTTTGATTTAATGACCTGGAAACACAGACACACAGAGTACACTTTAATGACGGCACATTCGAGTTAAACAAAAATGTAAACAAATAGTTTATCATTGATTAAAGGCTTTAGCTAGATTTTTATGTTCAATCGATGTGGATTATCATTATATATATATATATATATATATACAATTAAAAAAAATGAGGAGAACCAGTCACAAAATACTCTGCTGTCTGTGAGAGAATCACACACACACTCTTTCACACACACACATGCGCGTACTGTATGTATGTGTGCTTCTCAGTCTTGCCAAGCATATGTCAGCACTTAGCAATCAAAAAATTTATTTCTATGTGCCCATTATCATATTTCTTTGTTAATGATTTTAGCATATTAAAAGCTCCAGTGTGCACAAGTAGAAATCTGATTCATGCGTCTCTTTTTCCTTCATTATTTTTTCAATCTTACAATTGTTTTGTAATTAATTGGACACATTCCTGAAACGTTCCCTCCTCGCGCTCTTTAATTAAAGCGGCCGTCGGCTCCTCGATGTGAGGCTCGGGGTCGAGACTTATTCCTGAGAACGTGTGTGAGAGCGGCCGACGACGGGAGAGAGAGTCGCCACCTACACCTCTAGTGTGTGTGTGTGTGTGTGTGTGTATGTGAGTGGGCGCACGCGTGGCGCTGTCTGAATAAAGCGGAGTGTGTGGTGTGTTTGGTTGTTAATCTGCCTCTTAAACACATCTGTCAGTGCGGATCACTGTTGTTCGTCATGCTTCACACACACACGGCACAAATTCAATCCTGCCATTTCTATCATGTCACATTTGGCAGATCAACAGTGACACAAATTGTATCATTGCATCCCGCGCGGGGATTGTGTTAGCCGCGTGACTCCTGGCGACTCGAGACCTTTGCAGGAGCGTTCAGGAGAACTCAAGCAGAAGTGCTGTAACCGCCGAGGAGAGCCGTGTTTTATCCCGCCGTGCGGATCTGTGTGTTTCTGGGGCTCGACGTCCGTTAATCGCTGCCGCGGATTCTGTTCGTGTGATATATCGGCCAACAATCAGTGCTCACACTCGCTCAACTGTTCAAACCAAACACTTGCAGATATATCGGCATGACCTTGGGGGTATTTATGGTGAACATTAATATATATATATATATAGGGCTGCAACTAACGATTATTTTGATAATCGATTAATCGGACGATTATTTTTTCGATTAATCGGATAAAAAATTTATTTCATTTTTTTGTTTATTATAACTAAATAAAACCCTAAAAACCACACTCTTTTGTGTGTTGAACAATCTTCTTAATACAGACAACTTCATTATATAGAAAAACAACAAATAAAAAAAATATATATATGACCATAACCTATGACAAAAATGCTATTGTAAACTAGATTAGTGGATAACTCAGAAAAACTTAGCCTAGAAAAATCACAAGTGCACAATAATTTTATAAAATCTGAACATTTAGTGAAAAAAACATTCCTTAGTGGGGAAAAAATAAGAGACAATAAGTGTAGCACTATCTCTGGTAAAACGTTACACATTGCTCTTTGTATTGTTGTTATATATTCATGAAAAACATCGTAAAAATCAGATGCACAGCTGTTTAGTGAGGAAGCAATATTGACTGTGTATTATACAGTATCTTTGCAATAGTTTATTCAGCCTTTTCTTTTAACAGTTTTAAATTTCATTTAGGCTACTGTGCACGTGAAGAACAATTATAGTGCGTTGAGTCTACTCTAGTGTTGTGATCTAACAGACACTCAGTAGAAAGTGATTAAGTTACAGCAATAAAAGTCTAGCAAGATAGTCATTATACTACGAAACCATAGACCTTTATCTACGGATCAATTATAATAATAACATTGAATCATCTTGGAAAGAGTTTCATCATGTTAACTGTTGTAACCGAACGCGACGAGCTGTTTGAACACCGAATAGAGACTGACAGACAGCCGCAGTGGAGGGAAAAGCTTACGTTAACTTGAATTTAATGACTTAAATATACATTTCTATCTCACATTATACTACAGTATGGCTTCATAAAGTATACACGATTAACGCAGGTCACCTTTTTTGGTTTCAAAACGGCGAATTTGCCGAAAGGTGAATGATTTTCGTGTATGCTGCATATTGATAGCGGTTTCCTGATGCCCGCAAATTAGTTCAAACTCACGGAATCAAGAGTGCGCATGCGAGACAGAAGATAATGTGCTCCAAACCGTCCGTGTTGCGCACAGACCGGCGAGGGAGAGAGACTGCGTGTGTGCCTCATGAAGCGCATGTAAGAAGCGCATGTAGCATGTAAACAATCCCTGTGACGTAATCAGACCAACTAATCGAAAATGACATTCGTTGTCAACAATTTTCATAATCGATTATAATCGATTTTATCGATTAGTTGTTGCAGCCCTATATATGTGTAAATAATACAGTAGGCCTACAAAATATAATCCAAATGAATAGAAATTTTATATTCAAATACATAAATCCTAAATGTAGGCCTTTTTGAGTGAATAAAGTAGGAAAAGGAAAAACAGGAAAGTATTATATATTGAAGTAATAATTTTGAGCTGTTTGCAAATAATGTTTTTAATTTAACATATGCACACATTCACTCTCAATCATATTCGTGTGCAACGATTAATCACCTCCAAATTAAAGTTTGTGTTTACAGAATATATGTCTGTTTACTGTGTATAATTATATTTAATACAATTTAATATAACATGCATGTACCTATATATTTAAGAAAAAAAATTCTCATTTATATATAAAATATTGGTAACTCCTTTTACAGTACAGTACTTACAGTGTACTTACCTAGAAAGTACTGTAAAAAGCGCTGTATACATGAATGACTTGACCATCAGTGGACTGTAGTCGTGAGTCGTGTCTTAAAGTGACGGAAAACCTAATATTCCTGCCGTCTGTGTTTTTAATGTTAATCAAACAACAAAAGACAAGGAAATCACTCACAGCTCTAGATTGAATATTGTTTGTGACTTTAATAAGGTTAATCTTTAATTTTACTGTCAAATATGCAATGTTTATTAATATCTTTGCTCTATTGTATTAATTTGTGCTATTGCTTGTAGTTTGTAGTTTGTGACAGTGGTGCTTTTCTCCCTGAACACACACTGAAGGTGAAGTGCACATCATGGCTGTTTGCAGTGATTCGGGCAGTAGTGTTCCCACATGAAGCACAGATGTTACCCTGATGTGTTGTTGGTGCCGATGAGTGGCAGTGCTCTCGCTCTGTGTGTGTGTGTGTGTGTGATGTTCCCCATGATCCTGACCGGAGCGGGTCTCTCTTGTGTTCTCTTCCAGCACCCGTATCCTTCAGAAGAACAGAAGAAGCAGCTCGCTCAGGACACAGGCCTCACCATCTTACAAGTAAACAACTGGTGAGTCCAGGCCCTTTCCTCTCTCTGACCATGGCGAAGCTTTAGCCTTATCGCGCGCGTTCCTCGCCTTTGATGCATGAACCAATCCCTGGCGGATTACAGATGCGTTGCTGCGGCCGGCAGCGTCTCTGTAGAGCTTAGCTCATAACTGGAGGTGGTGGATTAAATAAAATGATCACACAGCCAAAGAAATGATACAGGAATTGTTTATCAAAATACACGCCCGGGCTCTTTTTTTATCGCTGGCTTAATTTCGTTCGCTACATTCTCCGGCCGATGTTCAGATTAATTGAGCTGACAGCTTCTTTTCAAAACACCGGGAAGGTATTTGCACGGATTTTCTGGCCTTACACAAACTTAATTATACGGAGCGCTCCTTTATCAGTCTAATTCCGTGTAGTGGAGCTGCTATTTACAAATGAGAAGTCCCTGGCTTTTATTCACAGCTGGCTTTAATGTATTTATCGGAGCGGACTCATTTACGCGGCTCTATCTGTCGGGGACAGGCGGCGGCCGAGGGCTTTATCACGCGGCTCCTCGGGGTCAATTGATTTCTGTGCTTTTGTGATTCATTTCCCCTACACCTCATTCTGCTGCCGCGAAGGAGAGAACACGCCTGGAGAAAGAGAGAAAGAGAGAAGGAGAGAATGGAGAGAAGGAGAGAATGGAGAGAAGGAGAGAAGGAGAGAATGGGAGAATGAGTTTGAATCGTCTGCCGAATCTGACCAGGTGCTTACATTGACCACAGGAAGAGCCGTTATCTGCCTTTCACTCGCCTGGCGTTTCAATTACAGCGTTCCTACACACACACACACACACACACACACACACACACACACACACACACACACACCTACAGCAGCCAAACATTGAGATGATTCGCCAAAATAACCCGCAAACCCCACAAGAACAACACAGAGAGAGAACGAGTGAAGCTAGAGGATCACCTTCAGTGTTAGACCTCAGATACTGGAAGACTTGCGTTATCTATCTATCTATCTATCTATCTATCTATCTATCTATCTATCTATCTATCTATCTATCTATCTATCTATCTATCTATCTATCTATCTATCTATCCATCCATCCATCCATCCATCCATCCATCCATCCATCCATCCATCCATCCATCCATCCATCCATCCATCCATCCATCCACTCTGTTGAATTATTTTCCTATTATCTGTGTAAAGCTGCTTTGAAAGGAGTGTCTGTGGGAGTGTTTGTGGGAGTGTTTATGGGAGTGTTTATCTGAGTGTCTGTGGGAGTGTTTGTGGGAGTGTTTGCTCGCTCAGGTCTCAGTAAGATCTGTTCGTCCACCTGACATTCCTGTGGGTTAAAAGCACCTGGATTCCTCCTGTGATGGTCATTGTGTGGATCCTGCTTTGATATGGAGCGCAGGAGAGAGAGAGAGAGAGACAGGTCTGAGCTCTGGACCTCCTGAATCACGTCTTTGTTTGGAGGCACAATCAGACCTGGAGGCACAAGGGCTCTGTGTGTAACGTGTCAATAGACAGCACGTCTCCTGCTCTGACAAGATCGTCTACCTCTCTCTCTCTCTCTCTCTCTCTCTCTGTTTCCGTGGATCTGTGCTCTTCTGCTCTGTGTGTGTGTGTGTGTGTGTGTGTGTAGCATGCACTGGTGTTGGTGGTTCGTTGTGTAGCTGATGGGTAATTAAATCTGAGACTGCACAGCAATCCTGTCTGACCTCAGAGAGACGCTTCACACACCACACGACAGGAAAGTGCAGTCGCATCTGTGTGTTATTCTATCTGTCTAATCACATGCTTACAGCAACACACACACACACACACACAGATGATGAGAGAGAGACGGGTTTGTTTCTCGTTATTGCACTCTTGCAGTCGATTCTGGGAGTTTCTTCAACTTCAGGAACTTTTATGTCCCATGTGGTGCAGATGTTTTGCCATGACTTCATCATTAACTCCAAGAGTTTTAATCTAAAACTACAATTAAGAAAAAGTGAAATATTATTTAATTGTTTTGATATTAAAATACTAGATATGACATTAGACAAAGGAGTCTGTTTCCAATGTCATTTCCACCATACAATAAATGATGATTTGAAATGATGATTTGTTGGGAAAAACAAGAATTATTTATTGTCTTAAAGTCCACGGGGCTGAACGTGCTTGAGGTTTGCTTGGGTCTCGCTCTCTCTCATGGAAACTTGTTTGACTAATGAGCTGACAAATGGAGTGGAATATGTGACTTATGAATGACCTTTGACACCTGCTTAATTTCATGGATGTCTAACATTGCCATCTTACCTGAAGCCCAGAGACGCACACTGTTCACTGCGGGTGTGTTGCTGATTGATCAGTGGTTTCTGGTCTTCGATCTGTCAGGCCTGAAACGCCTTTATTTGAGACTGTTTTAGACCAGGAGAAACAGTTTCATAACCCCCTCTCTCTCTCTCTCTCTCTCTCTCTCTCTTTCCCTCCCCGAGCTCAAAGAAGGCACGAACAAACAGATCAGCTTTATGTTTTTTATGACCGTTTCAGTTGGCGCGGGCAGCTGTTATGAAATTCAAAATAATGGCTTAATATTTTCCAAATGTAATGTAAAAAGTATAAACAGGCCTGTGAAGTTGTTTTATTTTCCTCCTCGGATCATGGGAAAGCCATTGAGTTTAAACACATGCCAGTGTTATTACAGTATCATTGAGATACTATTGTTGCTTATATTAATATTTTGAATCCATATTTTTTTTATATACACTGCCTTTCAAAAGTTTGGGATCGGTAAGATTTTTAATGTTTAAGTCTCTTCTATAAAAACAGTACTATCGTTAAATAATATTCCAATGTAAAAGAATCCTAAAAAAAGGTTTTCATCACTGATAATAATCATAAATGTGTCTTGATCATCAGATCCTCATATTAGAGTGATTTGTGAAGGGTCATGTGACACTGAAGACTGGAGTAATGATGATAAATTCAGCTTTGATCACAAATCCCATCTCCCAGATCTCTAATATCTCAATCATCTCCTTTCTCAGTGTTTCTGTCTCGTTCTCCAGCACAAATACCTCAACATTCCTAAATCAAGATACATGTTCATGACATAAGATAAGAAGTCTTGTTTCCTGAGAAAAATGATCAAAATTGAGTTCATGTTAGTTAACACGAACTAACTTTGAGCAATACGTTTTTACAGCATTTATTAACTTTAATTAAATCTCAGTCATTTTGCTTCTTCTCCAGTAAATGCATTTTGATTTGATGGAAAAACGTGACAGAAACACTGAGTGAATAATCTTGTAAAAGAGTTTCTGTGCTCTGGGATGCTGCGTTTTGTTTCGAGGGAGAAACAAGTGGAGAAAGATTGAAGAAAGAAGGGAAGGTGAATAAGTGGGTTAATTTATATGGTTTGACGCAGCGCTGTCGGATCGAGCTGCGCCTCAGGCCGTCTGTGAGCCGAATAGCAATTTTATTACATTGTCATTAAAGCAATTTCACAGCAGTATTGTTTGTTAATGAGAGTCTCGAACGAGGAGAGATGTTACGGACAGGAGTAGCTTTGAGCTTCTCCATCTACTCTTTTATATATCGCTGGGAAATAAACGTGCATTCACTCTTCCCGTCTGTCTCTGAGCTCGGGCTTGTAAACGGGAAAGCCACTTAAAGCTGAAATATAAAGTCTATGCTGCCAAGGTTGTGTTTATGAGCTGCCGTCGGACTTCACTGGACTTCATTTACACAGAGCATAACACAGTTTCATCCCAAGAAGTCATATAACGGACGTCTTTTGACCATACGCCAACATCCGCCTTTTTAGGGTACCCTTAAACGCCGGTTACATGACGATCCCGGGGCGTCATACAATTGACGCTTTACCTTTAACGTCGGTTAGGTGACGGGGTAGGTTTAGGTCTGGGGTAGGGTCAGGATCCGATAACGTCATCTAACCGGCGTACCCTAAAAAGGCGGATGTTGACGTATGGTCAAAAGACGTCGTCAGTTATATGCCATTGGGATGAGACTGCGCTGCAGAGCACTAAAGGGAAGCAGGACCCGAGCGTCTCTGGTCGCAGAGCTCAGATCAGCGGGAGAAAACTGATTGTTTGGGCTCTGTTCGGGAATGACGAGGATGTGTGTCTGAGAGCTTCCTGTGTTTCACTCTCAGACGGATCAGTTGGCTTTTTCCAGTTATTTATAGACAGGCAGATCTGCTGCTCCTCACACAGAGGATGAGGGAAATACTGCCCACATTAGTGAAATAAAGCCTCAGAGCAGGGCGTCTTTCTGCTGACGCTGCAGAGGAACAGAGCTGGGAGAGAGAGAGAGAGAGAGAGAGAGAGAGAGAGAGAGGAGGCCCAAGAGAAAAGAACGAATGACAATCAGGATTTGGAGGATTTGGAGTTCATCAGTTTGTGTGGTTCTGATTGGAGGGCAAGTGCGTTACTTCACTCTTCACAAAAGAGGGCGTGAAACTCTTATTCAATAATGTTTGCTCTTTTTCAACAGTAAAAAGATCCACTGGATCTTCAAAAAACAATGATCATCAGCATCAGGACGTCCAACTAAATGTGTTTTATTTATTAAGTATGTTATATCAGGTTGCAATGTTGCCAAACTAACATTTGGGAGACACCACTGTGGATGTATGGATGGAAGGGGATGGCTAGATGGATGGATGGATGGATGGATGGATGGATGGATGGAAGAATGGATAGATGGATGGATAGATGGATGGATGGATGGATGGAAGGAAGAATGGATAGATGGATGGATGGCTAGATGGATGGATGGATGGATGGAAGAATGGATAGATGGATGGATAGATGGATGGATGGATGGAAGGAAGAATGGATAGATGGATGGATGGAAGGATGGATGGATGGATGGATGGAATGATGGATGGATGGATGGAAGGATGGATAGATAGATGAAACAATGGATAGATGGATGGATGGAAGGATGGAATGATGGATGGATGGATGGATGGAAGGATGGATAGATGGATGGAAGGATGGATAGATAGATGAAAGAATGGATAGATGGATGGATGGAAGGATGGATAGATGGATGGATGGAAGGATGGATAGATGTATGGATGAATGGATGGAAGAATGCATAGATGGATGGATGGAAGAATGGATAGATGGATGGATGGATGGATGGATAGATGGATGGATGGATGGATGGATGGAAGAATGGATAGATGGATGGATGGATGGATGGATGGATGGATGGATGGATGGATGGAAGAATGGATAGATGGATGGATGGATGGAAGAATGGATAGATGGATGGATGGATGGATGGATGTATGGATGGAGGGAGGGATGTATGGATGGAGGGAGGGAGGGATGTATGTATGGATAGATGGATGGATGGATGGATGGATGGAAGAATGGATAGATGGATAGATGGATGGATGGATGGAAGAATGGATAGATGGATGGATGGAAGAATGGATAGATGGATGGATGGATGGATGTATGGATGGAGGGAGGGATGTATGGATGGATAGATGGATGGATGGATGGATGGATGGATGTATGGATGGAGGGAGGGAGAGATGTATGGATGGATAGATGGATGGATGGATGGATGGATGGATGGATGGATGGATGGAGGGAGGGATGTATGGATGGAGGGAGGGAGGGATGTATGGATGGATAGATGGATGGATGGATGGATGGATGGAGGGAGGGATGTATGGATGGAGGGAGGGAGGGAGGGATGTATGGATGGATAGATGGATGGATGGATGGATGGATGGATGGAGGGAGGGATGTATGGATGGATAGATGGATGGATGGATGGATGGATGGATGGAGGGAGGGATGTATGGATGGATAGATGGAGAGACAAACACAAGCGTCCGATGCCGTCCTCTTACCTGAGATGTGTTTTCTGAGCTCTGAGCTTTACTCGGCAGCGGCGCCGTCATAGATTAATACTTCATGTTGTTTAGTGAAGCGCGTGGTGGCAGCGAGCGGTGGTGTTCTGGATGAGCTATCGGCAGAAGTGATGCCAAAACACCGCGTCTGGACAAGCTCCAAACCGTGCTCACACACACCGATGGCGGACTGAAAGCAGGCCTTTAAACGCGTGTCTCAGTGGAGGCTCCGGTGCGCTCCAACCCTCTCTCATCATCAGTGCGGGGCGAGAGACACTCAGGAGCAGCGAGAGAGAGAGGGTGTTGAACCGAGGGCCCCTTTAGGGTCTGAGAGAATGGGCTGGTTCTGAGATTGAATGGGGTGACGGGGGTGTGTGTGTGTGTGTGTGTGTGTGAGGGTAATGACTGAGTCCTCGTAGGCGGCAGCGAGTGAAAGGAGGTTAATTGAGAGGTTTCACTGATGACGGGCAGATCTCGGGCGCAGGTGCCCTGCAGCGTAACTTACACTCCACATTAACCAGCATTACCCCCAACATGTGTACCTGTGTGTGTGTGTGTGTGTGTGTGTGTGTGTGTGTGCACTCACGCCACACCAGGTGTCTCACGTCTAAGACAAAATCAGTTTTCTAAGCAGGAAATCCATCATTTCTATGACCCTGTTCATGTTTTAACCAATTGTTTTAAATTGCTTTTGTAAAACAAAATATGCCTGATTTAAGGTGTTGTGCAGTGATCCACACACCGAGACTACTGCTGCTGTACCAGTTACTCAAAACTCTCAGAAATGTCACTGCGGTCACGAGTTCAATCCTCCGTGTGAATCCAGGAACTGATCAAATCTATAATGCTTAATATTTTCATGGAATTGTTGTGATGCATCGCCGTTCAAAAGTTTAGGGTCAGTAAGATTAATAATAATAATAATAATAATAATATTGATAATAAAACGCTACTTTAAATTGAAAAAAAGTGAGTAAAGACATTAATAATGTTACAGAAGATTTTATTTCAAATAAATGTGGTTCTTTTGAACTTTCTATTCATCAGCAGCACAACTGTGTCCAACCCTGATAATAACCATAAATGTGTCTTGAGCATCAGATCCTCATATTAGAGGGATTTCTGGGGGATCATGTGACACTGAAGACACTGAATTTTAATAATATAGAGTTTCACAGTGATATCAGGAGATTACAGTAACAGATCGTTTGGGCTTATTAAGTTATTGTCCAGATGAAGCGAACACGACACCGTTTAACTGAGAACAGACACTTGAATGTGTTGTGGATGTTCATTTGCACGACAGCAGTGTTTGACTCTGAAACCAGCTCCAAGGTGCACGAAAACATTAGTTATCCGTCCCAAAACGGGAATCCGCTAAAACAATGTGCTTTTGAATATATATGTGCGCAAGTGCGTAGTCTTTCTTTACAAATTGACTGTATTGACTGCATGATACAGAATTTTTTGTCGTTTCCGCGGATTCATCCGAATCAAATAAATACCTAAGTTTATGTTCTTCTAATAGGATTGAGAAATAAGCAGATCTAGCAGTTTTAAAGGCCTCTCTGTATGCAGTTGAGCTCTCCTTCCATGAAATACGAAATACCTCTAGTTTAGTTTTCTTCCAGTTTTGCTCTAATTTTCTTGCTGTTCTCTTAAGGATCTGAATCAGGTGTGTTAAATACACAATATGCAGAGCAGTGGGTCGCGAGGACTGGAGTTGAGAACCCCTCTTCTGAGCTATCTGAAACTGATCAGGAAGATTATTGATAAAGCAGTCTATAGCGGCAGAGGTTATAGGTCTAACATATTTATAACACGGAGTCGGCTTTGCTGCTTTGGCTAAGTGAAGTTTACACAAGACTAGATAGTGATCTGAGATGTCATCGCTCTGCTGCAGAATTTCAACGGCATCAACATCTATCCCATGTGATAATATCAGATCTAGAGTATGATTACGGTAAAAATTGTCTAACTCCAATTGAACTTATAATGTCTTTAAATGCCAATCCCAATGCATCTTTTCTGTATATTAAAGTCACCAACTATTAGTACTTTATCTGCAGCCAGGACTAACTCTGAGAGAAAGTCTGCAGATTCTTTGATAAAGAGTGTATGGTGGCTTGTGTACAGTAGCCAGCGCACATCTCAAACGGGATTCATCACTTACTGAACGCTAGATAACATTACAGAAACCACCATCACTTTAAAATAATGATATTTGAAACAAGACCTCTGAGTAACTCTGAAGAAAAGTTTTTCCTGAGAAAAACCCTGAAACAAAGTGCCAACATTTCCCGAGAGAGAGAGAGAGAGAGAGAGACTCGTGGCGGGTCAGGACGTCTGTGATCCCAGTGATAATCAAAAACAACTTTCAGAGCAGAGGAGAGAGAGAGAGAGAGAGAGAGAGAGAGGATCCGCTCAGGTGTGTTGACGCCCGGGGCGTCTCTGGCTCTGATTTGAGCCTGACTCTCATGTCTTTAAGGACGCAGCGTCAGATGTCTGAGAGCTTCGCCGGGGCGAGCGAGCAGTTGTCAGAGCTGCTGATACACCAGTGAAGGGCTCTCTCTCTCTCTCTCTCTCTCTCTCCTGCGGTGGATGAGCTGCTGTTGTGCCGCAGGACAGAGAGACTCAGAGACAGCAGAACAAAGTCTCGCTCAGCAAACCTGCAGCTGATACTTGCGGGATCAAAGCAGCAACAAGCGGCCCTTCCGCTCCGGGTGTTTGACGGACAGCTGACTCGACCCTCCGTAGAGCCCGCCTCCTACGCCACGGCACAGCCAATCAGAGCCGCGTTTCCCGTACGCCGCCGTAACTCGTGACTCTTCAGAAACTACACTTTAAATCTCTCGACAAACCCAAAGACGTGAATGACATCTGTGTGTGTTGTAAATAAAAGATATAGATTGCACTGAATGTGAAATTGCTTCTTTGGCTGAAGATCAGGATTATTGAGTCCACATCTCATGCAAACCAGAAACTCTCTCTCACACACACACACACACACATACTCCTCTGCGGTCTGTCGCTCACAATCTTACAATCTTCATATTTCATTCCTGATGAATTATTGTGCTAGAAAATAGCCTGAGAATTATTACGTCAAAGTGAGCTTTTATAACATTTCACACACACACATATGAAGATCGTTTAGTAGCGCTGTCACAATACAGAAGTGCATCAATAAGTACATCACGGATCGTGACCATCTGGGATTTATATAATTCACCCAAAATAAAAAAAATACTGTGATAAAATGTTTAGTTTTCCGAGTTTTATTGTGAGAACTGCAGTATATAATGTAGAATATAATGTATAGTAATGCAGTGGGGGAATATGTGTGTGTCCGACATTATTGTAAATATATCTAGTCAGTGACAGCGATCATCATATTCATCTCCAATAATTCAGTGTTTTCAGCTTCAGAATCATGAATATTGTTATTCTGGTGTCTCTATTGGGTTTCAGCACCAAGTCCAAGCCTGTTCATTCACACACACAATCTCATACATCACATTTAGCATTTAATCATTTTATTCTTCAGCTTTTATCTAGTGATATGGTGTCGTGTGTATCAGGATATGTGTCGAATCGTCAGATGAGGATATCGATACACGCCGAGGGTTTAGAGTGGACAAGCAACTTTTGGAAAACACTAGTGTCTGCTAAATGTGTGTGTGTGTGTAAAACACAACGGCGAGAGAGCGAGCGCCAGCACTGCCGCAGTGATATTGATTTATTTTAATTAGAAGCTCGTTAAATTGTGTCAGTTTGCAAAACAAACATATATGTCTGAGTCTGACGAGTCCTGAACCCAAACACACACACACACACACACACACACACCTGACAGACAGACGAGGCACACACTCATCTGACGCTCGTCTCAGAGAGAGAGAGAGAGAGAGACGGTCTGGACAGATGTGTGTGTGTGTGTGTGTGTGTTTGGCCTGTGGACACGCGTCTGACCCTGTTAGTGGGTGTAAATTGAGGAATTGTTTGCTTTATTAAAGCTGTGCCGGCCGGTGTTAATCGGCACACACTTCCTGGGTCAAAGTTGAGGCGTGTGCGTCCGCTTCCTCCCTCGAGCCGTGTGTCTCGTTTATTACATTATCTATTTGTTTTTGAACCTCATTATAGAGCAGCTTCATTAGCTTTGCTCAGTTGGACCTGGCTTTGATTGACAAGCAGCTCACCTGCTCCTGATTGGCCGGCCGCTCGTCTCAGCCTCGCGCGTGATTGGCTGAGCTCTGCTGGCCGACGCCCAGAGGAGGCCGGTTCGGTTTGGGGTTTTCAGGACAGGAATGCTGACGACAGGGCTGGTTTCCAGGTGTGGCAGCGCTCACACACACACACACACACACACACACACGGATCACGTGGCCGTGAGGAATTCTCTGAGCCCCTCAGTGTTTGAAGTGCGGTCTGTGAAGTCCATGCGAGAGCGAGGTCAAGTGGCTCCTGCGGACCCGTGTTCGGCCCGTCTCACGTGTGCTTATGCACCCACACACACACACACACACACACATATATATTCACATATATACTGATTTTATCATGAGCTGCTTTTATAGCAACTCTTTTATTAGAATTTGGGATGTTAATGCAGTTTAAAGCCTTAATTTTGTATTCTAACACAAATGAAAGTGCAATAAAAATACAAACTAATATAATATTTAAGAAAAAAAGAGTTGTAAAAAAATTGCAATCCAGTATGTATAGTAAAAATGCAAACTACCATTATATTTTAGAAAAATAAAGCAACAGTGTTGCAGAAAATAAAGCTGACAGGAATTAAAATTGTTCCATATAAAAATTGAATATTGGTGATATATTGAATATATATATATATATATATATATATATTCAAATATATATATATATATATATGAAGAGTTCAGATGCAAAAGTCTCTAAGTGCCATTTGAAATTTTCTTCTAAAATGATCATTTTTATCAAGCTTGTATATTTAAGTTCAGTAATTTCACTTAAATGGCAATGATAATTACCTATTAATTGTTATTTAAGTGAAATTACTGAACTTAAATATACAAGTTTGATAAAAATGGTCATTTTAGAAGAAAATTTCAAATGGCATTTAGAGGCTTTTGCATCTGAACTCTTCATATATATATATATATTTATTTTATTCAGAGAATTGTTACTAAATTAAAAAGTATCTACTTTTATTAGAATTTGGGATGTTAATCCCAAGTTTAAAAACATAATATTGCATTCTAACAAAAATGAAAATGCAATGTATACAGTATCTGTAGTAAAAAGGCAAACGAATGTAATATTTCAGAAATATAATAGAGTTGGCAGTCGTTCAGCAGAGATCAGTGTAACGCAACACAACCGTAAGACTTTACAATAAGCTTGAGTTAAGAATGAACACTAGTCATTTATTAATCTTAGTTGATGTTAATTCAGCTTTTACTAATGCGTTATTAAAAGCAAAGGTTGAGTTTTAAACATGAGTTTCAGTTCTACTTGTATTGCGACCCTTTATATGCAGTCTAAAACCTTGATTTGCATCTAATGAAAATGAAAGTGCGGTAAAAATGCAAATCTAATGCAATATTTAATAAAGGGTTGTGTTGTGAGTCGAGCGGTGGACGGTGGCGTTAGTGAACTGACATCACATGAGGAGAGAGAACAGGGCTGAGAATTAGTTAAAAATGTTTTTTTTTTTTATTCATAATTGTGTTATCGCTGTTGTCTGCAGCTGAGGTCGTGAGGTCGGCTCGTGGTTTGAGGAATTAGCCAGATTTGACTAGTTTTATCGGTTTATGACGGTGTTATATTAATAGTTCTCTGAAGAGCATGGGGCTTTGGGTTATTATTGTCCTAAAGTGGTGTGTGTGTGTGTGTGTGTGTACGGTTGTTGTGATGTCCAGAGTCTTTGTTGCGAGCGCAGTAAAGGACACATTCTGTGCGGATCCAGAGCAATGACCCCGCCGCGACCCCTGACCTCTCTCAGTGTGTGTTTGAAGACGGCGTTCCCATGCCGAGCACAGCAGCGGGGGGAGTGTGTGTGTGTGTAAGTGAGTGAGTGAGTGAGTGTGTGTGTGAGTGTGTGTGTGTGTTTCTGAGGGTTCTGTATATACGCAGCTTCAGTAAATAGTTTAACAGATGTACTTCATCATCACACCCCCTCACTGATTTTGTCAAAGATGTTATTTTTAATATTTATGACCTTTGTTTGTCATATCTTCAGCATGTGTGTGTGTGTGTGTGTTGTGGTTTGTGTATTTGATTGTTTTATCCATCTTTATTGTTAAGTATCCATGAAATGTAAAATGAATGAAAATGATTTGTGGCGAAGGCCTGAGTTTGGAGGTGTGTGTGTGTGTGTGTGTGTGTGTTGTTCCATTAGCAGCTCATGGGAGGAGGAGAAACACTGTTATCAGAGGAAGGTCTGATAATCTCAATTGGCTTTTACTCACAGTGATAAACACTGGGCCGCTCCTGCAGGGTTACTGTGGCAACACAGTGTGTGTGTGTGTAAGAGGTCAATCAGTCTCCGCAGCAACGCTTAACCCCCTCAGACCTGAATTATGTTTCAAGTTTCTGAAAAATATAAAAGTACATTTTACCAGCTCATGAGGTTTCTATAAATTAAAACAAATGAATTTTTTTTTTATATAATTTCTTTCATTGTGATTTTTTTGTCCATTCCAATGGACATCAGGTCAAAACAGGTGTACTTCCAAAAAATGTACCATCATGAAATAAATTAATAAACATAAAATTTGTTGGTCTATACTTTAAGCTTTTTCTCAAGGTCAAAAACATCCCAGCAGTATACCATTTCAAATATAATTTTGAGGTTTTTGTTTTACAGATTGCACATTGTTTGTAACAAACTAAATATCTTCGAATCAATCTAGAGTCATTTTTTACAACAAAAACTTGAACATTATAACTTTATAACACGCCCCGACCCCCCCGGGGGGCCGACGGGAGGAGCCCGAAGTTTCGGGACCCCCGAGGCAGTTCCGCAAAAGCCCCCTCGGTGGAGCCACCCTCGAAACGTCCCCACTGACCGGTCCCCGGACACGCCCCCATCCCACGAACCCACTATTTGTCCACTAGTTTTTCCGCTGTTCATTCAATATGCTGCAATTGGACGCGGTCCCATCGGCAATCTATTGAATGGGGATTCGGGTAGTGTTTTCGATAGACATTTTAATTAAAGTTCCTGTCATGATAAAAACTATTTTACTGCACTCAGGGGGGTCCCCTGAGTCTGTGGTATCAAGCGCCATCCCATAATTCCACCGTCCACAAACCCACTATTTTTATAATGGCATAAATGCTACGTGGGATGTCCATATCTCAGCTCTGGAAGGGTCTAGAGCCTCCATTTTTGCACTCAGGTCTAAGTCTCATGGCCCTCTATCAGAATCCAGAGTTTTGGGAAGATTGGAGAAACTTAATTTTTCGCCCAAAAAAAAAAAAACGTAAGGGGTACCACTGTCGTTTTTTTTTTCGGGCCGAATTTTTGAGTTTCGATATCTCAGCTCTGGAAGGGGCTAGAGCCTCCATTTTTGCACTCAGGTCTAAGTCTCATGGCCCTCTATCAGAATCCAGAGTTTTGAGAAGATTGGAGAAACTTAATTTTTCGCCCGAAAAAAAAAAACGAAAGGGGTACCACTGTCGTTTTTTTTTCGGGTCAAATTTTTGAGTTTCGATATCTCAGCTCTGGAAGGGGCTAGAGCCTCCATTTTTGCACTCAGGTCTAAGTCTCATGGCCCTCTATCAGAATCCAGAGTTTTGGGAAGATTGGAGAAACTTAATTTTTCGCCCAAAAAAAAAAAAAAACGTAAGGGGTACCACTGTCGTTTTTTTTTCGGGCCGAATTTTTGAGTTTCGATATCTCAGCTCTGGAAGGGGCTAGAGCCTCCATTTTTGCACTCAGGTCTAAGTCTCATGGCCCTCTATCAGAATCCAGAGTTTTGGGAAGATTGGAGAAACTTAATTTTTCGCCCGAAAAAAAAAAAAAACGTAAGGGGTACCACTGTCGTTTTTTTTTCGGGCCAAATTTTTGAGTTTCGATATCTCAGCTCTGGAAGGGGCTAGAGCCTCCATTTTTGCACTCAGGTCTAAGTCTCATGGCCCTCTATCAGAATCCAGAGTTTTGGGAAGATTGGAGAAACTTAATTTTTCGCCCGAAAAAAAAAACGTAAGGGGTACCACTGTCGTTTTTTTTTCGGGCCGAATTTTTGAGTTTCGATATCTCAGCTCTGGAAGGGGCTAGAGCCTCCATTTTTGCACTCAGGTCTAAGTCTCATGGCCCTCTATCAGAATCCAGAGTTTTGAGAAGATTGGAGAAACTTAATTTTTCGCCGAAAAAAAAAAAACGTAAGGGGTACCACTGTCGTTTTTTTTTCGGGCCGAATTTTTGAGTTTCGATATCTCAGCTCTGGAAGGGGCTAGAGCCTCCATTTTTGCACTCAGGTCTAAGTCTCATGGCCCTCTATCAGAATCCAGAGTTTTGGGAAGATTGGAGAAACTTAATTTTTCGCCCAAAAAAAAAAAAACGTAAGGGGTACCACTGTCGTTTTTTTTTCGGGCCGAATTTTTGAGTTTCGATATCTCAGCTCTGGAAGGGGCTAGAGCCTCCATTTTTGCACTCAGGTCTAAGTCTCATGGCCCTCTATCAGAATCCAGAGTTTTGGGAAGATTGGAGAAACTTAATTTTTCGCCCGAAAAAAAAAAAACGTAAGGGGTACCACTGTCGTTTTTTTTTTCGGGCCGAATTTTTGAGTTTCGATATCTCAGCTCTGGAAGGGGCTAGAGCCTCCATTTTTGCACTCAGGTCTAAGTCTCATGGCCCTCTATCAGAATCCAGAGTTTTGGGAAGATTGGAGAAACTTAATTTTTCGCCCGAAAAAAAAAAAAACGTAAGGGGTACCACTGTCGTTTTTTTTTCGGGCCGAATTTTTGAGTTTCGATATCTCAGCTCTGGAAGGGGCTAGAGCCTCCATTTTTGCACTCAGGTCTAAGTCTCATGGCCCTCTATCAGAATCCAGAGTTTTGGGAAGATTGGAGAAACTTAATTTTTCGCCCGAAAAAAAAAAACGTAAGGGGTACCACTGTCGTTTTTTTTTCGGGCCGAATTTTTGAGTTTCGATATCTCAGCTCTGGAAGGGGCTAGAGCCTCCATTTTTGCACTCAGGTCTAAGTCTCATGGCCCTCTATCAGAATCCAGAGTTTTGGGAAGATTGGAGAAACTTAATTTTTCGCCCGAAAAAAAAAAAAACGTAAGGGGTACCACTGTCGTTTTTTTTTCGGGCCGAATTTTTGAGTTTCGATATCTCAGCTCTGGAAGGGGCTAGAGCCTCCATTTTTGCACTCAGGTCTAAGTCTCATGGCCCTCTATCAGAATCCAGAGTTTTGGGAAGATTGGAGAAACTTAATTTTTCGCCCGAAAAAAAAAAAACGTAAGGGGTACCACTGTCGTTTTTTTTTCGGGCCGAATTTTTGAGTTTCGATATCTCAGCTCTGGAAGGGGCTAGAGCCTCCATTTTTGCACTCAGGTCTAAGTCTCATGGCCCTCTATCAGAATCCAGAGTTTTGGGAAGATTGGAGAAACTTAATTTTTCGCCCGAAAAAAAAAAACGTAAGGGGTACCACTGTCGTTTTTTTTTCGGGCCGAATTTTTGAGTTTCGATATCTCAGCTCTGGAAGGGGCTAGAGCCTCCATTTTTGCACTCAGGTCTAAGTCTCATGGCCCTCTATCAGAATCCAGAGTTTTGGGAAGATTGGAGAAACTTAATTTTTCGCCCGAAAAAAAAAAAACGTAAGGGGTACCACTGTCGTTTTTTTTTCGGGCCGAATTTTTGAGTTTCGATATCTCAGCTCTGGAAGGGTCTAGAGCCTCCATTTTTGCACTCAGGTCTAAGTCTCATGGCCCTCTATCAGAATCCAGAGTTTTGGGAAGATTGGAGAAACTTAATTTTTCGCCCGAAAAAAAAAAAAACGTAAGGGGTACCACTGTCGTTTTTTTTTCGGGCCGAATTTTTGAGTTTCGATATCTCAGCTCTGGAAGGGGCTAGAGCCTCCATTTTTGCACTCAGGTCTAAGTCTCATGGCCCTCTATCAGAATCCAGAGTTTTGGGAAGATTGGAGAAACTTAATTTTTCGCCCGAAAAAAAAAAAACGTAAGGGGTACCACTGTCGTTTTTTTTTCGGGCCGAATTTTTGAGTTTCGATATCTCAGCTCTGGAAAGGGCTAGAGCCTCCATTTTTGCACTCAGGTCTAAGTCTCATGGCCCTCTATCAGAATCCAGAGTTTTGGGAAGATTGGAGAAACTTAATTTTTCGCCCGAAAAAAAAAAAAACGTAAGGGGTACCACTGTCGTTTTTTTTTTCGGGTCAATTTTTGAGTTTCGATATCTCAGCTCTGGAAGGGGCTAGAGCCTCCATTTTTGCACTCAGGTCTAAGTCTCATGGCCCTCTATCAGAATCCAGAGTTTTGGGAAGATTGGAGAAACTTAATTTTTCGCCAGAAAAAAAAAAAACGTAAGGGGTACCACTGTCGTTTTTTTTTTCGGGTCAAATTTTTGAGTTTCGATATCTCAGCTCTGGAAGGGTCTAGAGCCTCCATTTTTGCACTCAGGTCTAAGTCTCATGACCCTCTATCAGAATCTAGAGTTTCAAGAAGATGGAGAAACTCAAAATTTCGACCCAAAAAAAAAACGACAGTGGTACCCCTTTCGTTTTTTTTTTTTTGGTGCGAAAAATTAAGTTTCTCCAATCTTCTCAAAACTCTGGATTCTGATAGAGGGCCATGAGACTTAGACCTGAGTGCAAAAATTGAGGCTCTAGCCCCTTCCAGAGCTGAGATATCGAAACTCAAAAATTTGACCCGAAAAAAAAACGACAGTGGTACCCCTTACGTTTTTTTTTTCGGGCGAAAAATTAAGTTTCTCCAATCTTCTCAAAACTCTGGATTCTGATAGAGGGCCATGAGACTTAGACCTGAGTGCAAAAATGGAGGCTCTAGCCCTTCCAGAGCTGAGATATCGAAACTCAAAAATTCGGCCCGAAAAAAAAAGGACAGTGGTACCCCTTACGTTTTTTTTTTTCGGGCGAAAAATTAAGTTTCTCCAATCTTCTCAAACTCTGGATTCTGATAGAGGGCCATGAGACTTAGACCTGAGTGCAAAAATGGAGGCTCTAGCCCCTTCCAGAGCTGAGATATCGAAACTCAAAATTCGGCCCGAAAAAAAAACGACAGTGGTACCCCTTACGTTTTTTTTTTTTGGGCGAAAAATTAAGTTTCTCCAATCTTCTCAAAACTCTGGATTCTGATAGAGGGCCATGAGACTTAGACCTGAGTGCAAAAATGGAGGCTCTAGCCCCTTCCAGAGCTGAGATATCGAAACTCAAAAATTCGGCCCGAAAAAAAAAAACGACAGTGGTACCCCTTACGTTTTTTTTTTTTTCGGGCGAAAAATTAAGTTTCTCCAATCTTTCCAAAACTCTGGATTCTGATAGAGGGCCATGAGACTTAGACCTGAGTGCAAAAATGGAGGCTCTAGCCCTTCCAGAGCTGAGATATCGAAACTCAAAAATTCGGCCGAAAAAAAAAAACGACAGTGGTACCCCTTACGTTTTTTTTTTTGGGCGAAAAATTAAGTTTCTCCAATCTTCTCAAAACTCTGGATTCTGATAGAGGGCCATGAGACTTAGACCTGAGTGCAAAAATGGAGGCTCTAGCCCCTTCCAGAGCTGAGATATCGAAACTCAAAAATTCGGCCCGAAAAAAAAACGACAGTGGTACCCCTTACGTTTTTTTTTTTGGGCGAAAAATTAAGTTTCTCCAATCTTCTCAAAACTCTGGATTCTGATAGAGGGCCATGAGACTTAGACCTGAGTGCAAAAATGGAGGCTCTAGCCCCTTCCAGAGCTGAGATATCGAAACTCAAAAATTCGGCCCGAAAAAAAAAACGACAGTGGTACCCCTTACGTTTTTTTTTTTTTGGGCGAAAAATTAAGTTTCTCCAATCTTCTCAAAACTCTGGATTCTGATAGAGGGCCATGAGACTTAGACCTGAGTGCAAAAATGGAGGCTCTAGCCCCTTCCAGAGCTGAGATATCGAAACTCAAAAATTCGGCCCGAAAAAAAAAACGACAGTGGTACCCCTTACGTTTTTTTTTTTCGGGCGAAAAATTAAGTTTCTCCAATCTTCTCAAAACTCTGGATTCTGATAGAGGGCCATGAGACTTAGACCTGAGTGCAAAAATGGAGGCTCTAGCCCCTTCCAGAGCTGAGATATCGAAACTCAAAATTCGGCCCGAAAAAAAAAACGACAGTGGTACCCCTTACGTTTTTTTTTTTGGGCGAAAAATTAAGTTTCTCCAATCTTCTCAAAACTCTGGATTCTGATAGAGGGCCATGAGACTTAGACCTGAGTGCAAAAATGGAGGCTCTAGCCCCTTCCAGAGCTGAGATATCGAAACTCAAAAATTCGGCCCGAAAAAAAAACGACAGTGGTACCCCTTACGTTTTTTTTTTTTCGGCGAAAAATTAAGTTTCTCCAATCTTCTCAAAACTCTGGATTCTGATAGAGGGCCATGAGACTTAGACCTGAGTGCAAAAATGGAGGCTCTAGCCCCTTCCAGAGCTGAGATATCGAAACTCAAAAATTCGGCCCGAAAAAAAAACGACAGTGGTACCCCTTACGTTTTTTTTTTTCGGGCGAAAAATTAAGTTTCTCCAATCTTCCCAAAACTCTGGATTCTGATAGAGGGCCATGAGACTTAGACCTGAGTGCAAAAATGGAGGCTCTAGCCCCTTCCAGAGCTGAGATATCGAAACTCAAAAATTCGGCCCGAAAAAAAAACGACAGTGGTACCCCTTACGTTTTTTTTTTTTGGGCGAAAAATTAAGTTTCTCCAATCTTCTCAAAACTCTGGATTCTGATAGAGGGCCATGAGACTTAGACCTGAGTGCAAAAATGGAGGCTCTAGCCCCTTCCAGAGCTGAGATATCGAAACTCAAAAATTCGGCCCGAAAAAAAAAACGACAGTGGTACCCCTTACGTTTTTTTTTTCGGGCGAAAAATTAAGTTTCTCCAATCTTCCCAAAACTCTGGATTCTGATAGAGGGCCATGAGACTTAGACCTGAGTGCAAAAATGGAGGCTCTAGCCCCTTCCAGAGCTGAGATATCGAAACTCAAAAATTCGGCCCGAAAAAAAAACGACAGTGGTACCCCTTACGTTTTTTTTTTTTGGGCGAAAAATTAAGTTTCTCCAATCTTCTCAAAACTCTGGATTCTGATAGAGGGCCATGAGACTTAGACCTGAGTGCAAAAATGGAGGCTCTAGCCCCTTCCAGAGCTGAGATATCGAAACTCAAAAATTCGGCCCGAAAAAAAAAAACGACAGTGGTACCCCTTACGTTTTTTTTTTGGGCGAAAAATTAAGTTTCTCCAATCTTCTCAAAACTCTGGATTCTGATAGAGGGCCATGAGACTTAGACCTGAGTGCAAAAATGGAGGCTCTAGCCCCTTCCAGAGCTGAGATATCGAAACTCAAAAATTCGGCCCGAAAAAAAAACGACAGTGGTACCCCTTACGTTTTTTTTTTGGGCGAAAAATTAAGTTTCTCCAATCTTCTCAAAACTCTGGATTCTGATAGAGGGCCATGAGACTTAGACCTGAGTGCAAAAATGGAGGCTCTAGCCCCTTCCAGAGCTGAGATATCGAAACTCAAAAATTCGGCCCGAAAAAAAAAACGACAGTGGTACCCCTTACGTTTTTTTTTTGGGGCGAAAAATTAAGTTTCTCCAATCTTCTCAAAACTCTGGATTCTGATAGAGGGCCATGAGACTTAGACCTGAGTGCAAAAATGGAGGCTCTAGCCCCTTCCAGAGCTGAGATATCGAAACTCAAAAATTCGCCCGAAAAAAAACGACAGTGGTACCCCTTACGTTTTTTTTTTTCGGGCGAAAAATTAAGTTTCTCCAATCTTCTCAAAACTCTGGATTCTGATAGAGGGCCATGAGACTTAGACCTGAGTGCAAAAATGGAGGCTCTAGCCCCTTCCAGAGCTGAGATATCGAAACTCAAAAATTCGGCCCGAAAAAAAACGACAGTGGTACCCCTTACGTTTTTTTTTTTTGGGCGAAAAATTAAGTTTCTCCAATCTTCTCAAAACTCTGGATTCTGATAGAGGGCCATGAGACTTAGACCTGAGTGCAAAAATGGAGGCTCTAGCCCTTCCAGAGCTGAGATATCGAAACTCAAAAATTCGGCCCGAAAAAAAAACGACAGTGGTACCCCTTACGTTTTTTTTTTTGGGCGAAAAATTAAGTTTCTCCAATCTTCCCAAAACTCTGGATTCTGATAGAGGGCCATGAGACTTAGACCTGAGTGCAAAAATGGAGGCTCTAGCCCTTCCAGAGCTGAGATATCGAAACTCAAAAATTCGGCCCGAAAAAAAAACGACAGTGGTACCCCTTACGTTTTTTTTTTTTTGGGCGAAAAATTAAGTTTCTCCAATCTTCCCAAAACTCTGGATTCTGATAGAGGGCCATGAGACTTAGACCTGAGTGCAAAAATGGAGGCTCTAGCCCCTTCCAGAGCTGAGATATCGAAACTCAAAAATTCGGCCCGAAAAAAAAACGACAGTGGTACCCCTTACGTTTTTTTTTTTTGGGCGAAAAATTAAGTTTCTCCAATCTTCCCAAAACTCTGGATTCTGATAGAGGGCCATGAGACTTAGACCTGAGTGCAAAAATGGAGGCTCTAGCCCCTTCCAGAGCTGAGATATCGAAACTCAAAAATTCGGCCCGAAAAAAAAACGACAGTGGTACCCCTTACGTTTTTTTTTTCGGGCGAAAAATTAAGTTTCTCCAATCTTCCCAAAACTCTGGATTCTGATAGAGGGCCATGAGACTTAGACCTGAGTGCAAAAATGGAGGCTCTAGCCCCTTCCAGAGCTGAGATATCGAAACTCAAAAATTCGGCCCGAAAAAAAAACGACAGTGGTACCCCTTACGTTTTTTTTTTTGGGCGAAAAATTAAGTTTCTCCAATCTTCCCAAAACTCTGGATTCTGATAGAGGGCCATGAGACTTAGACCTGAGTGCAAAAATGGAGGCTCTAGCCCCTTCCAGAGCTGAGATATCGAAACTCAAAAATTTGGCCCGAAAAAAAAACGACAGTGGTACCCCTTACGTTTTTTTTTTCGGGCGAAAAATTAAGTTTCTCCAATCTTCCCAAAACTCTGGATTCTGATAGAGGGCCATGAGACTTAGACCTGAGTGCAAAAATGGAGGCTCTAGCCCCTTCCAGAGCTGAGATATCGAAACTCAAAAATTCGGCCCGAAAAAAAAAAACGACAGTGGTACCCCTTACGTTTTTTTTTTTGGGCGAAAAATTAAGTTTCTCCAATCTTCCCAAAACTCTGGATTCTGATAGAGGGCCATGAGACTTAGACCTGAGTGCAAAAATGGAGGCTCTAGCCCCTTCCAGAGCTGAGATATCGAAACTCAAAAATTCGGCCCGAAAAAAAAAACGACAGTGGTACCCCTTACGTTTTTTTTTTTTGGGCGAAAAATTAAGTTTCTCCAATCTTCCCAAAACTCTGGATTCTGATAGAGGGCCATGAGACTTAGACCTGAGTGCAAAAATGGAGGCTCTAGCCCCTTCCAGAGCTGAGATATCGAAACTCAAAAATTCGGCCCGAAAAAAAAAACGACAGTGGTACCCCTTACGTTTTTTTTTGGGCGAAAAATTAAGTTTCTCCAATCTTCCCAAAACTCTGGATTCTGATAGAGGGCCATGAGACTTAGACCTGAGTGCAAAAATGGAGGCTCTAGCCCCTTCCAGAGCTGAGATATCGAAACTCAAAAATTCGGCCCGAAAAAAAAAAACGACAGTGGTACCCCTTACGTTTTTTTTTTTGGGCGAAAAATTAAGTTTCTCCAATCTTCCCAAAACTCTGGATTCTGATAGAGGGCCATGAGACTTAGACCTGAGTGCAAAAATGGAGGCTCTAGCCCCTTCCAGAGCTGAGATATCGAAACTCAAAAATTCGGCCCGAAAAAAAAACGACAGTGGTACCCCTTACGTTTTTTTTTTGGGCGAAAAATTAAGTTTCTCCAATCTTCCCAAAACTCTGGATTCTGATAGAGGGCCATGAGACTTAGACCTGAGTGCAAAAATGGAGGCTCTAGCCCCTTCCAGAGCTGAGATATCGAAACTCAAAAATTTGGCCCGAAAAAAAAACGACAGTGGTACCCCTTACGTTTTTTTTTTTTTCGGGAAAAATTAAGTTTCTCCAATCTTCCCAAACTCTGGATTCTGATAGAGGGCCATGAGACTTAGACCTGAGTGCAAAAATGGAGGCTCTAGCCCCTTCCAGAGCTGAGATATCGAAACTCAAAAATTCGGCCCGAAAAAAAAACGACAGTGGTACCCCTTACGTTTTTTTTTTCGGGCGAAAAATTAAGTTTCTCCAATCTTCCCAAAACTCTGGATTCTGATAGAGGACCATGAGACTTAGTGGTACCCAGTGGTACCCCTTACGTTTTTTTTTTTTCGGGCGAAAAATTAAGTTTCTCCAATCTTCCCAAAACTCTGGATTCTGATAGAGGGCCATGAGACTTAGACCTGAGTGCAAAAATGGAGGCTCTAGCCCCTTCCAGAGCTGAGATATCGAAACTCAAAAATTCGGCCCGAAAAAAAAAACGACAGTGGTACCCCTTACGTTTTTTTTTTTTCGGGCGAAAAATTAAGTTTCTCCAATCTTCCCAAAACTCTGGATTCTGATAGAGGGCCATGAGACTTAGACCTGAGTGCAAAAATGGAGGCTCTAGCCCCTTCCAGAGCTGAGATATCGAAACTCAAAAATTCGGCCCGAAAAAAAAACGACAGTGGTACCCCTTACGTTTTTTTTTTTTGGGCGAAAAATTAAGTTTCTCCAATCTTCCCAAAACTCTGGATTCTGATAGAGGGCCATGAGACTTAGACCTGAGTGCAAAAATGGAGGCTCTAGCCCCTTCCAGAGCTGAGATATCGAAACTCAAAAATTCGGCCCGAAAAAAAAAACGACAGTGGTACCCCTTACGTTTTTTTTTTTTGGGCGAAAAATTAAGTTTCTCCAATCTTCCCAAAACTCTGGATTCTGATAGAGGGCCATGAGACTTAGACCTGAGTGCAAAAATGGAGGCTCTAGCCCCTTCCAGAGCTGAGATATCGAAACTCAAAAATTCGGCCCGAAAAAAAAAACGACAGTGGTACCCCTTACGTTTTTTTTTGCGGGCGAAAAATTAAGTTTCTCCAATCTTCCCAAAACTCTGGATTCTGATAGAGGGCCATGAGACTTAGACCTGAGTGCAAAAATGGAGGCTCTAGCCCTTCCTAGAGCTGAGATATCGAAACTCAAAAATTCGGCCCGAAAAAAAAACGACAGTGGTACCCCTTACGTTTTTTTTTTTCGGGCGAAAAATTAAGTTTCTCCAATCTTCCCAAAACTCTGGATTCTGATAGAGGGCCATGAGACTTAGACCTGAGTGCAAAAATGGAGGCTCTAGCCCCTTCCAGAGCTGAGATATCGAAACTCAAAAATTCGGCCCGAAAAAAAAACGACAGTGGTACCCCTTACGTTTTTTTTTTTTTGGGCGAAAAATTAAGTTTCTCCAATCTTCCCAAAACTCTGGATTCTGATAGAGGGCCATGAGACTTAGACCTGAGTGCAAAAATGGAGGCTCTAGCCCCTTCCAGAGCTGAGATATCGAAACTCAAAAATTCGGCCCGAAAAAAAAAACGACAGTGGTACCCCTTACGTTTTTTTTTCGGGCGAAAAATTAAGTTTCTCCAATCTTCCAAAACTCTGGATTCTGATAGAGGGCCATGAGACTTAGACCTGAGTGCAAAAATGGAGGCTCTAGCCCCTTCCAGAGCTGAGATATCGAAACTCAAAAATTCGGCCCGAAAAAAAAAAACGACAGTGGTACCCCTTACGGTTTTTTTTTTCGGGCGAAAAATTAAGTTTCTCCAATCTTCCCAAAACTCTGGATTCTGATAGAGGGCCATGAGACTTAGACCTGAGTGCAAAAATGGAGGCTCTAGCCCCTTCCAGAGCTGAGATATCGAAACTCAAAAATTCGGCCCGAAAAAAAAACGACAGTGGTACCCCTTACGTTTTTTTTTTTTTTCGGGCGAAAAATTAAGTTTCTCCAATCTTCCCAAAACTCTGGATTCTGATAGAGGGCCATGAGACTTAGACCTGAGTGCAAAAATGGAGGCTCTAGCCCCTTCCAGAGCTGAGATATCGAAAATCAAAAATTCGGCCCGAAAAAAAAACGACAGTGGTACCCCTTACGTTTTTTTTTTGGGCGAAAAATTAAGTTTCTCCAATCTTCCAAAACTCTGGATTCTGATAGAGGGCCATGAGACTTAGACCTGAGTGCAAAAATGGAGGCTCTAGCCCTTCCAGAGCTGAGATATCGAAACTCAAAAATTCGGCCCGAAAAAAAAAACGACAGTGGTACCCTTACGTTTTTTTTTCGGGCGAAAAATTAAGTTTCTCCAATCTTCCCAAAACTCTGGATTCTGATAGAGGGCCATGAGACTTAGACCTGAGTGCAAAAATGGAGGCTCTAGCCCCTTCCAGAGCTGAGATATCGAAACTCAAAAATTCGGCCCGAAAAAAAAACGACAGTGGTACCCCTTACGTTTTTTTTTTTTTTTCGGGCGAAAAATTAAGTTTCTCCAATCTTCCCAAAACTCTGGATTCTGATAGAGGGCCATGAGACTTAGACCTGAGTGCACAAATGGAGGCTCTAGCCCCTTCCAGAGCTGAGATATCGAAAATAAAAAATTCGGCCCGAAAAAAAAAAACGACAGTGGTACCCCTTACATTTTTTTTGCGGGCGAAAAATTAAGTTTCTCCAATCTTCCCAAAACTCTGGATTCTGATAGAGGGCCATGAGACTTAGACCTGAGTGCAAAAATGGAGGCTCTAGCCCCTTCCAGAGCTGAGATATCGAAAATAAAAAATTCGGCCCGAAAAAAAAAAAAACGACAGTGGTACCCCTTACGTTTTTTTTTTCGGGCGAAAAATTAAGTTTCTCTAATCTTCCCAAAACTATGGATTCTGATAGAGGACCATGAGACTTAGACCTGAATGCAAAAATGGAGGCTCTAGCCCCTTCCAGAGCTGAGATATCGAAACTCAAAAATTCGGCCCGGAAAAAAAACGACAGTGGTACCCCTGTCATTTTTTTTTTTTTTTTTGGTGCGAAAAAATATGTTTCTCTAATCTTCTTGAAACTCTGGATTCAGACAGACGGCCATGTGATCTTCCTCAGTACTCCACATAAAGTCAACATCTGAGATATTTTCATCAGCTATATGTCCAAGCACTTCAGAACTGTATATTCTGCACATGAACAA
Organism: Pimephales promelas; assembly: GCF_016745375.1. The sequence continues at coordinate 13,658,938 of NW_024121122.1, forward strand.
GTTTTAAAAATGTATCGGTACTGATATATATATATATTATATATATATATATTATAAAAGAAATTTCAGTCAGCATCACTGAAAATGTGACTTCAGTTACAGGCTTTCAAACCTACTGTCCATTCTAATGAACAGACACATTTAAAAATTTGATTTAAAACGTGCAATTCTACAGTCGATTTTTACGTTAAATTAATAAGTTCAATCTTTCTATTTTACATACAAACTATGAAATACTGGCAAAAATATATACAAAATATAAATACACCTTAGAAAATGTTGCTTGCTTCTGTTTTGGAGTGAAGTGCTGCCATGCTTCTCTTCAATGTAGTTTTTTTAAATATAATTACTACATGCAGAGCTTGTTTACTGGCATTTGATTGGATGACAAACTTCCAATCTCATGGACTGCAGGCTTTAAACTAGGTGAAATGCTCCAGAAGTTAAAAAAAGGGGGCTGACATGTGATGTCCATTGTAATGGACACAGGGTCTGAATGGGTTAAGGCAAATATAAAAAGATTTTAAATTCAATCTAGTGTAGGCTATAGTTTCCTCCTCGTCACACCAACAGTCTATTAGTAGGTCATCCCCGCGTCCTGGCTGGCACACACTCATGCTCACATTACTTTAGTTTAAATTAATAAACAATAATTAATTATATAATAATTAAACTATAAATAATTTATTCGTATTATTTATGTGGACGTAACATTAACTAATTAACATTCATGAGCATGGACCTGGACCAATTTGTCACAGAAGTATACCACAAACAGGAACTATTTATCTACCGCAGATATTGATCAAGTCTTGTAATGGCTAAAGAACAGAATTGAAACAAAGACAATCAATAGCATTGAAACCAGAAGCTAGACAATGATTGTATGCAGTGCTTGTTGAAATAAAGATTGAAAGTAAAGGTTAACTGCTGATAAGCTGACAGATTGTTTGTACTGAGAGTCATCATTAATAAATCTTATTGACTTTAGTGTGGACACCATGTTCAAACAAAGACGCATTTAAGAAGATTAAACAAGTATTTTGCAGTGTTTGTGGAAACAGGATTGTGGAATATATAATGTGAAGTCTAATGAAAGTGCGTATCTATATACCACATATGTCATTTCTCGTGGTATTTATATACGCCAAAAATGTTTGTTTGTTTTTTTTGTGTGCATATGCTACGCAATGAAAACTGCTTGGGTATAAATGGCATATAAATTGCGTAGAACCCTTTGTGTATAAATGGCACGAGAAATGACATTCGTGCTATGGATACGAACTTTCATGAGATTGGGCTCTGTAATCTTTATTTGCAGTGTAGGCTGAAGCACATCAAGCAACATGCATTGACATCAGAAAATATTGCTCCTTTACTGTTTGCACAATAAAATAGACCATTTTAAAATGTGTCTGTTTCACTCCCAAAACAGCTTCCTTACCCTGTGCAAGCACCCACGTCCGCAAACATGCACAGATTCACACACATCAGGTTTGATGGATGAGGAAATAGATGGCAAATTGCTGTGTCCACTCTGATGGATGACATCATTTGGCCAATGTGCTGATCATGTATGCCTAAGAGTTGAGTCTCCTTTTTCCTCCTCGCTTTGTTTACCATTGATTTTCCCAGCTTGTTATGCTCACTTTCCCTTTGAATCTAATTCATGGAAAGGACCACACGATGAGACCCCGTCTCTACCCATCAGCCTCAGCTCCACACCATCCATCTCTATCTGAAGAGCGCTGGGCATGATAAATAAACATTCCCCCTGACACACACCTGTCATTTCTTCTAAATATTCTTCATTCTTTCAATATGAACCAATGTCCTCCATTCTGTAGGCTACATTTCACTGGGGTGATGTGAGTATTCGTTTCATGCCATTAGTTTTTGTAGGCTATGTAATGCAACAGCAGGAGGGCGGCGGAATCTGTGAATCCAGTAAGAGACATTTCCAAATTCTTATAGGCCTATATTTAAACTGGCATTACCATTACATCTATAAAATATGCATTCCAAGAGAAAAAAGAACTGAGTTCCCCTTGCTTTTGTGTCACTATGAGAGTTTGTGGCAGTCATGCATTCATATATTCATATGGGGTGCCAGGATGGGGACAGCTGCTGATTGATGGAGAACAGACTGTTGAGGTGTCCAGGTTTATGAGCCAAGCAACATTTGAATATTGAGAGCGTGTCTGTGTCACCCACCCCATATTGAGAATTATTTGACAATGCATTATGTTCAAGATCTGTCACACAAAAATATAAGCAAGTCCTCCCTAGTGTGTGAAAATTATGGCACGAAGAATGGCCTTTTAGACCTCCTCTTGGACCTTTTTCTGTCCTTTTAAGAGCCCTCTAAATAAGACGAAATGCCAAAAAGTTTGGAGACAATTTTTTTATGTTTTTTTTTTTTTTTTTTAAAGAAGTCTCTCATGCTCACTAAAAGGCTGGATTTATTTGATCAAAAATACAGAAAAAAATGATATTGTGAAATATTATTACAATTTAAAATAATGGTTTTCGATTTGAATATACTTTAAAATATGATTTATTTCTGTGACACCAATCTGAATTTTCATCAGCCATTACTCCAGTCTTTAGTGTCACATTATCCTTCCGGAATCATTCTAATATGCTGATTTGAAACTCAGTTATCATCAATGTTGGAAACAGTTAATATTTTCTGGAACCTCGGATACTTTTGTCTGGAAAAGAATAACACATTCTAACAAAAACTCACCCCAAACTTTTGAACATGGTGTATGTTTTTACAAAAGGTTTCTATTTTAAATAATGCTGTTTTTAAATGTTCTTAAAAAAGTTTTATTCATCAAACAATCTTGAAAAAGAACCATGTGTTAAAAACATATATTTATTAAAAAACACAACTGTTTCCCACATTGATAATAAGTGAAATTTTTGATTAAGATGATAAGATATTAACATTATTATCGCCAAGCTATTTTCATGCAGCACAGCACGACAGACACTGAGAGACCATTCGAATGTTCACGGCACAGTGAGTATGGAATCAGACAGAGCAAAGAGATTCCTGCTGACAGCTCTTGTGTAGCTCTGTGAAAGCGATCACACCCTGTTACAACATGGAGGAGGACTTTTGTCACAACAATAAATCAGGGGAGGGAAGGAACACGGCCGAGGCTGGTGAGAGCCACTCTAGAGAGATCAAGAAGCAGCTAATGAGGAATTGTTATATCCCAAAATTAAAGCCGGGATGTCTGATTTGTAAAGTTTTTTATTGAGCATATATACAGTTTTCAATCAACAATACAGGAGAGGCTCAAATATTTTTATATAACTGTACATATAGACAAAAACAAAAACAGACAAAGCGCAAGTAGAATAAAGTTTGGTAGCAGAAAGTACAATAATAATTTATATGAATAAAGTAAAAGGAAATAAGTATTTATACAGATACTGATTGTAAGAAATCTGTAAAGGGTTGCCAGATCTTACAAAAACCTGAGAGATTGTCGTCCAACAAATATCTAATTTTTTCCAAATGTAGAGTATTGGACATGTCCCGAAGCCACATTTTGTCGGTGGGTATTTCTGGTCCTTTCCATGACATCAAAGCCGGGATGTCTGTGAATAAAAAAAACAACACATGCAAATATTGTCTATTTTACACGATGCGATTATGATTTAATACGATTCAAAACGGCACTTCAGCAGACCAATCAGACAAGAAAAGGAAAATAATGCATTCAGTTATGGGATTCAAAGCAGAATCCAGGTTGGTAGAGGAATTCAGCTTGTGTGAGGATCTCAGCAGGAGGAGATAGAGAAACACCTCAGGGGTTAACAAATACATGCCCTTTACTATAATAACACGCAACCATTGTCAGACTGGAGTGGGCTTTGGAAATTCATTTAGCCGCTCAACAGCTTCTTTACCAAAAGCATGAGTCAATAACATATTCCCTGGAGTCATGTAGTTTTATTTTACATCTGTCAGTCATGTGTAGAGTGTGAAGAGAAGTGGGCAATATTGACCACTTACAGGACTTAATGGGCCCCCCAGGCCAACCCTCTCACCCACCCTCGTTCTCTCTTTCACATGCTCGATTTGACAATGATTTTCAGACTGTTAAGTAAAGATCTCATTTCTAAAGCAAACTAAAATGAAAAGAGTAACAAATCAAAATAAATATCCATCTTTCATACTATACACCATAATGTTGTGATCCCTAAATGTAATTATAAGCATTTAAAATGTGTTTTATTTATTTAGACAAAATTGTATAGAATTTAGTGGTTATTGACTATAACATTCTAATAAAATATATGAATAAATATTATTAATCATCAGCCAGAATTGTATTATAATATAATTTAGCAAAATTTTTAAAAATGAAATTAAATATATGTATAAATAATAAAAGCATCTCCCAATGCATGAAAACGTGTACAATGAAATTAAAATAAAGGCAGGGATGTTGTCACACTAGTAATTTGTCAAAATGGGAACCTGCCGATATTCATTTTATTAGTAACTTAGCAGCTTTTGTAAAAATCACTGGTCTTTTGTAAGTATCAATGGACTATTGTTCATGTTTTCACTCTTAGTTCTTCTTTGATGGCTAATAGCCAGACTTCTTACACAATGCAATTCATCAGATCAGACCCCACTGAAACTCTCCCAAACTCAGCAGGCAATTGTCTCTACTACTGTGAGGCAAGATTTAGTAATGCTTATGCAATTCTGCTCAACCATCACTGTTGTGCTTTTGACAGCAAACAAAAAGTTCAATCTTTTGTTTTACAAATAACATCAATGTCGTAACAATTTTGTGGTGGCTCGGATTATTTGTATTCTGGTGCCATCAATTTGTCAATATAAGAATAAATTAAAGTATAATTTAGAATGTTATAGAAAAATGCCACAAAATAAGGTTAAAAGTTGTACAAAAGTAAAGTACAAAAGATGTGCAAATTTGCCAGCTGTATAGAAGCCCCTAAAGAGACATGGTGAAGGTAAAAGATAGGGGATCGGAGACATTACAAAAGTTTTGCGCTCCCACAAGAAACTTTGTGTGAGCTTGCAAAAAGTTTTCATTAGAGAATACACATATGACCCAGAGGGAAGCATATGGAGAACACTGGGGTGTCCAGCCGGACAATGAAGTAGGGTCTGTAGAAGCCGGAACTCATTTCTGCTGGAGGGACAGTCTCGATCGCACCCTTCACCAGTAGGGTAGCAACCTCCGCTCTCATGACAGAGCTATTGAGTCCCATCTCTGAGGAGCCTGTCTCATGAGCGCCACTTATCCGAGCGTATAGCGGGGGGCGGGGCTGGAGAGGGGTGGGCAGACTGAGGGATCTGAGCTGGTTGCCCCGCCGAAGAGGCCAGCCTGGGATATGGGGGTGTCGAGCAGATGAGTGCGGTCATCATGAGCCAGGTTCAGCCACAGGTGTCGTTCCTGGACCACATAGATGGACATCACCTGACCCAAGGAGCAAGCAGCTACTTTCATTGCTCGGAGAGCAAGGTCGCTCGTAAAGCAGCTCATTAAATGGCCCTGGGTCAGTCCTGCCCTCGTGCATGTCCTTGAGCATCTAGGCCATGGCATGCAGTGATGTCGGCTCTATAGGATTTCACCACAAGCGTAGATGAAAAACTACAGGCTTCGGACGGGTGCTTAGGATCACGCCGAAAAGAAGCACTCTGAGAACACAGTAGCATCGCAAAAGAGCATTCAACCCCAGTATACCCATGGGCAACGGCCCCGTAGAGGGGAGGAAAGGCAGATGATATCAAACATTTGAGCAGTCCCAGGGTGGAGGGTTCCACACTAAACCGATCCTCGTGGCTGCCCGGAGAGGTGGCAGCACTGTCCGGCACAAAAAGAAGGCGTGTTTCGGCCCGCGCAAACATTCCCTAGTGCTATTTTGCAGTTCCAGAAAACAAAACCTGGTCTAAAGTCAGCGTAGTTCATAATGCTATTTTAAGCGCACATGCTTGGCCATCATGTAGCGAGTGCACTTTGATTCTCTCGTCAACACAGATGCAGCAGTTTTTATTTTTGCAAATCATACATTATAACAAGAAAACTTTTTTGCTACTTTGTAGTACTGATGGATCAGACCTGTTTGCCCAATAGAGGCAAAACACATATCTATATAATGTTTAACCAACGCTGATTTTTGTGGGTTTCTCCCATTTCTATAGAACGTCTTCTCTGTCTTTCACTGCCCTGACAAGAATGTCGGTCTCCTCAGCTGTGAACCGCTCCTGGCGCATGCCGGGTAAACCCACCATTATAATAACAATCCTGCCATGCAACATGTGCACCTGTTCTTAAAGGGTATGTTGGATGATTGTTTTATTTCACGTTACACCCAAACCACACCTATGAATAATGAGGCTACTTCAGACCAACCCCTTTAAGTCCCCTTTGGTTAAAATAGGCCCACTTGTGTTTGCTCACAAAGTGTTTCAAGTTTCCGAGCGAACGCAAAGCTTCTCGGGGTAACGCAAAACATTTGTGCGAGAACGCAAATGTTTCAATGGGCAAAGACATGGAAATCAGACTATATTTTTTGCCGTTGTTTGGCAGTCCTACCTATCACGAAACAAACTGCCCGGAAATGTATGACCTTTAAATGATACTTAGTCTTAACCTTTTTATCCAAATGGAGTTATATATTTATTTGGAAAGTCTGGCTGACTGTGTAGGAAGTAGGGCTGTCAAAATTGCTCAAAAATTACGTTCGAATATTCCCTCGAAAAAAACATGCGAATATTCGAACTATTCGAATATCTGGTTGCGCATTTTTTCAGTGACGCGCATTACGTCATTAACAGGACGAATTAATACAAAGAGGCATAACTACTTGTATAGGTACTTTATTTAATTTTAAACATATTTAATAACGTATTACCTACACAAAAAAGTACAACAAAGTAATGGGCAAGACTGCAAACCTCACGCTCCAACGCAATAGGCCTATCTAATTAGTTAGCCTACAGGCTGTTTCTGTTTAAAGTTAAATAAAATGAGGCACACAATTCCGAGAAATGTGACAACGCCTTTACCCTGAGGTTCATAAAAAAATAAAGAACTATTAAAAACGAAAAAGGCTACTTACATTCTTGGTGCTTGAATAAAAAAAAGGAAGAAAAAAAAACTGACGGCAATTTTTTATTCCGTTGTCTTTTTAGTGCGCACTGTCACCGTCGGGTCTACAGGTTATTTGCCAAAAACACAAGACAGTCCACATTTGAAGGGGCCAGTGCTGATTTCTTATTATTTACTATATTCCCAGCGGAGGAAAAAACGCGTTCAGAGCGCACTGAGGATCCGGGGATGGAAAGATATTTCTTTGCCATCTGGGCGATGTGAGGGTAGACTATCTCCCAGTCAGAGCCCAAAGTTTTCCACCACATGAGAGGATTTTGTTGAGCAGGTACTGGAGACTCTTGTTCATACATTAACATCTCTTTTTGAAGCAGCAAATTGATGTCCTGGTCTGGGTTGTCCGCGCAATACGTGTCTCCGAAGAGACCATAGCAGATAACGCAGTTTTCTCAGCGGGCTGCCGATCACGTGTCTGTCCGGCAGCGGCCTCACTCATTTTAGGGGATTAAAATCACTTTCTCTGCTGCGGTTGAGTTGGGCTCTGCACTTTCTGCAGTGAGTGACGCTGTGCCAGTGCGACACCCGTCTCTGAACCCTAATCAGGCAGCGTGCACGGCCACTCGCAAAACAGACAGCCGCGCCTTTGCTTGCGCGGGCGTTTTTTTTTTTTTCATTCGAATATTAATTTTCACCTTCGAATTTCTGTTTTTTAAAACTATTCGAATATATATTCGAATTTAGAATATTCGTTGACAGCCCTAGTAGGAAGGCATCTTGGTGGCTGTGCTCATATGGACACAGTCACTGTGGTTAAATCTCTCAGGTAAGCAAATATTTCATTATATGAAGCAAACATGAGCAACTCAACATGCCCTCAGTTTCTTTCCCTTTTAAAAACTTTTCTACCTTTCTTTCTGCATGCCCTGAAAAAGTCAAACTAGTTGTAAAATCCCTCTTCTTGCCCGCAGGACAGAAATCACCTAGCCACATGCCTGGTGGGCTTGCTCTAAGCTGAGCTGGTTTGAAATGCATGATTGCCATTCTCCAAATTCTCACTATTCCTCCGTTTCACTCTTTGTTGACACACAGATAAATGAGTAACACATCAAAGGGAGGCGGTCGTACTCTCTCTCTCGACCCACAGCACAGTTCCCCCCTACCTCAATCTTCTTTAATTTTACAGATAAAATCAAAGAGCCTCATTTTCACCTCTTCAATTGAAGCAAGGCACTGGACCATGGTGCTAAGAGGAAAATCAATCTGGACTAAGTGAGAGATCAAACTCGATTTGTACGTTTAGGATTCAAGTGACAGTATCTTCATTACGCCAAACATACCTATCAGCAAATGATGCACGAGGGACATGCTTGGAACTGTCGAACAGCATTTCAACCTGTTCAAGAAATCTTTTCAAGTGGTTTTCTAATGGTATTGAGCTACAGTGATTGGGCTAAAATTTAATTAGTGCATTATTAACATCCTACACTCACGCCAAAGTTAGTCTTGCAGTGGTATCCACGTTGTTTTTCAAGCAAAGTAAGCTATTTTCTGTGCATGTGTGAGACTTCTGACTCTATAGCTGCTATTGGGAAATAACGAGAAGAATTAAAAAAAAAAACTGCAGTAAACGGTAAAACTATTGGCACTACAAACCAGTGTGTTTATAATGACAAAAATACATTAAAATAATATGGTAAAAAATACCAGTTTGCAATATAAAGTTACTAGAAGTGGGTGACATCGGAAGCCAGACACATACAATTTCTAAATTGCCGCGCCTGCTCTTACGTTAAATACAAGGTAGATGCTGTTGGTGAACATCCCGATGCCACCCATGCTGCGATTAGATGAATATCTAAATAGGGAGTGTGTGCTTTTCTCTCAAAAACAAAATAAGTAAAAAAATAAATGACAGTGCAAAGAAAACAGAAGTTAAGAAAGCATTTGATCATGGTGCAATTCAGCACTCTGGTCAAGTCACACTTATTTATATAGCACTTATATGCAATATATTGGTTTAAAACAAGCAGCTTTACAGTATTAAACATGAAACAAAACACTGCATTGTCTCTTTCAGTTAGATTTAAAGCTTCAATGTCTACTTCACTGTTAAAAAATTATGATCAACAAGTTGTGACAACATATGTTTTTAGTACACTGCTTTAACTCATCAATATAAGTTAAGCAATTTTCAACTTTTTACAAGTTATACAAGTGGGAAATCAGCTCTCCAGAGTGTTCATGTACTCTGAAAAAAACTTTATTTTTAGCTTGATTTTGTTTGAAATGATGTCCCAGTTCATTCTTCGATTTTGGGACCTTTATGATGTCTTTTGTTTCACAGTGGAGGGTAATGTTATACATCGATTGCATCATGTCTTTTAGCTGTTAAGAAAACTGCTATGGTTTTTTGTGCTTAATTCATAAAATTTCTTCCAAACAATCTTCTGCTGGGACACTGGGCTTCATCCATGTTTAGACTCCATTCACTCAAATCAGGTTGGTGGAACTTACCTCAGCATGACATCAGTGCTCCACAATGAGGAGCTTCAGGTGCCATCGTACAACCTTGGAATCAAATCAGCTATTCCCTATAGAGGAAAAGAGAAACTGTGCTTTACCATGTATTTATATATATTTTTTAAAGATGCCTGCTTTAAAAACCCTGACCAAGCAGCGGAAGCCAAGAATGTCACTCCTCTACGATACCCGTCTAATGAGGCTCTATAGCAAACTTTCAGCTCAACATAATATGAATTATTTGTCATCTGTGTGTGTGTGTGTGTGTGTGTCTTCGGAAAGGTTGAGTAAATCAGGATGAAGGAAAGCCTTGACGGAGAGATGTGGCATTAGCCCGAGGGCTCGTAGCACAGTGAGGGTAGTTAGCTCACAACACACTGCCATCATTAGGACTGCAGCCGGGCCACTGCAGTCACACACACTCAGAGCGCTATCAAAAACTCCCAGCGAATCAAGCAACACATGCCACCTCCCATTCGCCTGACTACCCTTCCTCTAACTATCAAAGCATCTCTTTATTTCTTCTCTACCGCACGCTAGTTTACTTTAGCAATTTAGTTTCAGTGATTGAATGTGTCTATACTGTTTGTTATGCTGTTCCACAGGGTCATAAAGTGTCTTTGAAAATGAACATTGGCATATTAAAATGATTAAGCACTGAATGCTACAATAAATCTTTTACAGTAATAGTTCTTTCAAAAATGAAAATTATTTTGTGCATTTTGGCCTATTGGCGCTTTTGGTGCAGCTCAGTACGGCTCACTTTTGGCAGGTTTTCCCACTGTGTACAGGACATAATACTTGTTACTTTTTTAGTAAGCAGTACCAAGCAAGCAGTACCAACACTAAAATCCATAAAATGTGACGTGTAAACATTATAAATCACTGATTGGTCAAAGGACATCAGCGTCATTGGATTGGCAATACAAGACACCAAACCCGCTACATTTAAAAAGCAACAGCCACCGCAGTATCATTTGTTTATCATTTTTAAACGACTTGCTTTAAACGACCGTCACACGCAACTTAAAAAAAATAATGACCTTATCTAGGTCAGTAGATGAGGTGGCGAACCAACTATAACAGTCTAAAGTGTATATTTATAGCCTTTTCTCGCAGCACTTGATATAATTAAACTTATCAATTTGATGGCGGATCCATAGAGGTTCAAACGACAATCACCAGTGACAAGTGGAGATTCACCTTTTGTAAAATGCAAAAGACTTAGTTCGGACTTCGGAGTGGCTATAGAAAAAAGAGACTGCAACCAGGCCCATGCCAAAACAAGGACACATATCGGAAGGACATTACATGTAGTCACGCAATGCTTGCTTATGTTGTTGACATTAACAATTTGAGAACAAAGTATAATATGACATGATATTGCATCATATGATAACTTATAAGCCATTGTTTGATTTAATCAGCGCGATTTACTGCAATGTCAGAACCAGAAAAAAAGTGGATGTTTTTTACTTGTTCAGATGACATTTTCGGTGAAAATTCTTATGTTGGTAATACTTCCAAAAAGAATAATCTGTGATTCTGAATGCCAGTATCCACATAGGCACTGACATCCTCAAACATTGTGTTCATCCACGCTGTGCCGTGTCGAGGGTGTTGAAGTACAACTCTCTTAATTCCGCGAATGGAGGTGGCAACAAAGAGGAAAAACGCCGGACTGCAGCTTTAAAGTCGGCGTGAAACGGAAGTTGACATTGTAATTTTTTCCTTGTCGTGACGTATATCCGAGTGAAACGGCTTCTGAAATTAGAAAAAAATGTAGGGCCGGGCTTGATTTCGTCCTTCGGGAACTGATTGGATCGTTGGAGATTGGGCGTTGCAAACAAAATGGAGGCAGATTTGAATGTGATTCTCTGAGAGGATACTTTTGTCGCCAGATAGCGTAGCAGGCATGGATGGCTGAAGGCGGCGAAGAAGACATCCAAATTTCTCTTTCTTACACAAAGCTATTATACGGCTTCAGAAGACTTGGAATACATGACACCAGTTGTATAGTTTTTAAATAATTTTGTGGTAACTTTTAGTCCTTTTTTGGAGCTTCTCAGCTGTTGGTCCCCATTCACTTTGATTGCATAAAAAGAGCAGCGTGAGCATTCCTCAAAGCATCTTCCTTTGTGTTTCAAGCAACAAAGAATGTCATACAGGTTTAAAACTACATACATTGAGAAGCTGATGTCAGAATGATGTCATTTTTGGATAAGACACAACTCAGACACCCAATCATTTAAATATGAAATGCATATTTTTGTTGTAATAAATGCCTGAGGTGTGTAATATGGAAGCCTGCAGCTAACGTTCTATATATCTGCGTATTTCCCTCATTGTGGTGTTTTGCATTTGATTGTAAAGTGTGACACATAATCACGGCAGCAGTGAAGGCCTCATCATAAGCCCCTCAGCTCAGAATTACCATTCTGCTGTCAGTCCATTTCTCATCTGTTCCTCCACCCAAAGCTGTCCTGTCATCCAGCAGATTCGGGCCACCAGCAACACTCATCTCATTACCAAAGTACACAGTGCCTCTGTGGGATTCCGGCCCTGTCTCTGTCTCCTCTCTCAAACACACACATATACACTCAAGTTGTTTTTTTTCTTCTTCCCTGAGCTTAAAAAGTATAGAGTCTCCCAGGAAGTACTGACAGCTTGAGGCGACAACCGGATAAAGTGACAGTAGGAAGCCACTCATTATGATCACCTCTTCCTATTTCTTTCCTTTTCCTCTTTTTCATTTCCACCTTTTTTCCTCTCTCCTGTCCTTGATCTTCTTCCCCCTTGACCTGGTCATGATTTATTAACCAACACGTCCATGTCATACCTGCCACAGAGGAAAGCAGCGGACCACTCCATAACATCCTTCCCATTTCTCATGCCACACAATATACACTGTTGTCTTTTCTCTACTATTGTACGATTTCTGTGAGCACTGACAACCAACCATCAGAACCATCAGAACCTACAAAACACAGTCTATCAAATAGCCAATTGACTGTTTTCACATTTTTCTCAGAAGCGGAAGTCATCATTGTCAGGTAAACTGCGGTGAATGAGAGAATCCAATACATTCAATTCTTTTCAAATTTGTATAGCGCATTTCACCACACATATAATTTCAAAGCAGCTTTACAGAAATTTCAGCATTTCAGAAATGTACATAGAAAAAATACAGTTAATTAATCATGTATTGATTTAGGGCCTAACATACCGCCAGCACTGAGTCATCTCTTCACAGGCGTTTAGTCATCTCATCGCAGGTGTTGGGGTATCTGAAGTCTCCGTGAGAGGCTGGAAACAAACTGGAGCTGACGAACGCTATTTACCTCCTATTTACGTCCCGAGATAACAGGAGAAAAGCAGATGGGAAATAATTAGCATAGCTGCTGTTCATAATGCATTCGATCTGATTCAACAGCAGTATAAAAGGTAAGCATGCCTGGCTGTACAAAGATTTAAAAATATTGAGGGTCAATTAACAGTGATGGATTTTTTTTAATTAATTAAGCACTATATGAAAGTCATAAACTTTGATGAGATGCCATATCTGAAATTAGATATTTTTAAATGTGTATTGTATTTTTTAAATCTTTAATTCACTAAAAACGTCATAAGTCTAGTTAACTATAAAGGGACATCGTGTAGGAATTGCTGCTCTATAGCGGTGAAAATGTATTTTGCATTCAAACACGTACATTTTTTTTCAAATGCTTGTTGGATCTACGGTAACCATTGTGAACAAAAAAGCTATGACAGGATTAGCACTTCATAGAGTGTTCCTTCGGGTGAACAGGTTTGCTATTTCAAACAAACAGCAACCTGACACAACAAAAGAACTAATATTACAGAAAGAATTACTGACTGTGAAAAACATGAACTATTGTAATAAGTAGCTCAGCCTTCTTTATTCATTATTTTCTGAAGTAGCCTACATGCATTAGTTACCATCATCAACTTTTAACTATAAATGTTGACTAACACCTGTCTAGCTCTATCCACCTGGAAAAAGCTATCCCGACATTAACTTGTGTTTTTTGTAATCTCCGGTCACTTTCTACTTTTCACTTTTCTATTATTAAAATTAAATATAACTATCTCGTGGCCTCAAGATACTAACTCATGGCCTCAAGATAGTATCTTGAGGCCACGAGTTACTATCTTGAGGCCACGAGTTACTATCTTGAGGCCACAAGTTAGCATCTTGAGGCCACGAGTCAGTATCTTGAGGCCACGAGTTACTATCTTGAGGCCATGAGTTACTATCTTGAGGCCACGAGATAGTATCTTGAGGCCACAAGATAGTTAATTATTATTATTTTTTTTGCCAAAGTGGGACTGGGGGGCTACGTACTTTTCCTTTTACAATCTATCTTTTGGACTTTTCTGGCAACAAGGATTTGCAATGCAGCCTTTTAAACTTGCCGGGTTGTGAAGCGCCTCTCACCGCTTTCAGTCACGTCACGCCGGCTCTGAACGAAAACGCATTGTGCAAACGCGTTTGCCTTATACTTTTTGTCCCTCTCTGCTATTATAGTTTTTCAAGATATTGGAACTACATGAAAGCCTCGATGGACTTACCCGTCCCATGTATATAAAGATAATAAATTCTTCGTTTCAGATAATTGGCAGAGGTATTTGTACACCATTGAGGACATATTTATGAATACAAATATTGTAAATTATGTAAAAGGTTACACATAGTCCCTTTAAGTCCAGAAAAAGTTTAAATCCTGCACACACAATAACTATAAATATACACCAGGCGGACTTAAATGTGTTATCTTAAATGTGTTTAGTCTACCTGTCTGCCGCTTTAAATGCTCGAGCTTGTTACAGCAGGATGGATTCTGATGGCTGTCCATGTTTTTATCGTTCATCAGCTGCATACAATCTTCATACAATATTTCTCTATGCCATTATTGTTATAACTTAGTGTGAACTCTACTGTTCTTTAATATTGAGAATGCTTTTTAAAACTAGATGGCCTATCTTAATCGTTATCTTTATAGTTATTGTCCTTAGTGTGAATGTGCCTTAAGTATTCTACAACATCATAGGCAATATTATGTAAATCAGTATAGGCTACATGAAAAGTATATAGTTCTATACTTAAAATCAAGATTTCTGAGAACATAAACAACACTAAATGTAAATCAGTCCAAAACACATTTGATCTCTTTGGTCTTTGAACATTTGAAAATGTTTCTTTGAACACAAACAAATAATAACTCATTTGTTTGACATCCTCTTGAACAGATCTTCCACAGATCGCGGTCATTCACAGGGATGAAGGAGAAGGATACAGCCTTTAATTTAGAGAAAATACACGCTGAAAGAGTACCTATGAAGTGAAAGGGAATTCGCCGGATTCAAAAGGTGAATTGATGGTTCTTCCAAGGTTAAGAGAGAATCCTAAAAGACACAGCATCACAACATAATAGCATAGAGTGGAGTTGTGTAGAAGAATAGGCAGTGATAGTTTGGTAAATGGACCCACCCTGAGTGCGCCCTTTGGCAATAAATGCCTTATGTATCAGCCTTGAACACGCAGAATGCATATTTTCAGAGGAATTATGCTTAAAAAGAAAGTGGATGGGAACTGTGCTGGCAAACTAAACACAGCCCAGTCAGTGTCTGTGTGTGGATTACGGATTGCAAAATGCATCATTTAAATTGAAAGTTTTTTTTTTTCAATGACACACTGTTGAAAGTTCACAAGCCACAATGTAAATTACAAAATCCATGTAAATAAATAAATGGTTATTCCTAGTGCAATAACACAGATTTTGAGACGAATCGATACATGTTGTCTCAAAGCAAATATTATTTCACTGGCAGCACACTAGACAACAAATATGTCTAAAAGCTGAATCAAAATACAACTGCATATAAAATATGGATACAAAAACATGAATAATTCAGTGTTGAGGGTTTTCTTCTAAAAAAAAATTGTTTTTTTTAAAAAAATAGGGTGCCCAAAGAACTGAATGATTAGGAAAGTGTAACCACATACTTCCTCATAACCTCTTGTTACCATTCAGGAAGGGATTTTTTTTTTATTGTCTCCTCTTCATCCTTGACCTTCCAGTATACTACAGTACATCATGCTAGAAAGAATGATCTTCATTTGGATAAAATGAAACTGAAAATGAAAATCCTTTTGACCTCTGTTTTACATGCAGTTCTATTTGATTTAACATGGTGGATAATCACAGACATCAATCGTCAATTTTTTAAGTTCAATTGATCCTTTGACCTTTGGGAAGAATTGTTGATATTCTTGTGAGGAAAAGCTTTGTAGAGGCTTTGGACAGTTGTCGAAGAGTGGTCTGAATTGACTGATGTCTTATGAAGTTTGTTTACTTCCATTCAGACAGAGACAATTCAGAATGTCCTCGAAAGGAAAAAAAAAATAAACATTGCTTTTCTGGACTGAACAGAAAGCATATGTACTTGGATTGTTGACTAAATAACTCTTATTAAGACACATACAACTCTTTAATAGACATCGCTGGATCTGAGAATTCGCAATGTCGAAGGCAGCAAGGTCTGGATGTTGTGTCGTATAGTGGCTTGTTTGTTCAATTTTAAAACGTTTGGCATCCAGAATATATCAGTAGTGTAATTAACTGAAAAGTATTTTTTGATTTGCCATATACAGCCATATACCGGATACAGCATACCTAGTACCAGGGTATAATATCTTTAGAAAGATAGGATCACCTAGGATCGCGTCATGTAACTGACGCTAAAGGGTGGCTAAAGGGTCGGATATTGAAGCATGGTATATATAGCTACATGTATAGCAATATATATAGTATATAGCTACAAATATAGCTACGTTTATCTAAATAAAGAGCAGATGACGACAGAAGGCAAGTTCACATACTAACTCATTTTTATTAATACAGAACTGCATGCTACAGAGACTGTACAGCATTAACATTTATTCATTACAAAAACATGGTTTTTGGGAACCATTTCAAATAATGGAAAAAACGGAAAACAAAAAAAAAAGGAAAAAAAAAATCGAAATAAAAACAAACCAAAATAAAAATATAAGAGCATAAAAGAGAACAGGAACATCACAGCCGTTAAGGAAACATTCAAACTATTCATCATTAGCATCTTAATAAACCAGAGAAGTAATCGACGGGTTACAGTTGCGTCATGTCAACTACAATGGCACCGAATGAATGATTCTCTTGTAGCTTTTTTACAGCTTCTTGCAACATCAACATGCCTATTTTTTCTATCTACCTATATGTAGTAGTGTACTTAAAAGTGGCAGTTTGTGTTTTTTTGTAGTATTTCATAGTTTTTTATGAACCTCCTAATATACATAATTTGGCCCTTGAGGGTTTATACAGTATGACGTCCGTCTTTTAAGTTTAAATTTTATTATTTGACAATCTGCTACCAAACACATTTGTTATAGCAACATTTATACTACATACATAGCAATCTATGTAACGTCACAGCAAATCATGGTTGAAAAAGAAAAGAAAAAACAAACATTGGACAACGAAAGAACCTACAGCGTCATAAGAGGTGGAGAGGAAATTATCACAAATTTTGGCACGGGAAAAATCTGTACACGATCCTACAGTTAGGCGGAGATGAGAATGTGCAATAGAAAAGAAGGGCTTGAGACGAAATTCGACTATTGAAGACATGGAACCCACCGTCCCCGTTTCAAGTTTCCTTTTCACCTATTGTAAAATGGCTTATAGATATGTCTCTAGAAATTAAGTTGTGCATACATCTGTTTGTTGGTTTTTTTTTTTTGCTTTTTTGCATTTTTGCTTTTTTAGTTGTTTTTTTTTTTGAGAATCTACACTGTACTTTAGGTGGAATCCTGGTTTTCAACAAAACAAAATCAAATAAAATAATAAAAACGAAATAAAATAATAAATTCATGTTAAAACAAAACATTTGAAACTTCAAAACCTCCTTGTAAAAATGGATCATTTATATATATATATATAAGTTGCTTACGTTAAGAAAAAGAATATTTATACAATGTATTAAGAAAACGAAAAGATTTCAAAAAGGGACAACATACAAGATACAACAAGCAATCTCTAAAGCAATAAATACTACTGGTCCTAGCATTGTGACAGTTTGTATTGAATATCCCAAACCCCCCCCACCCCCACCCCCCCGTCCCACCCCACCAATCGAGTCCACCCACCCCAACCCGAGTCAACCTCCCTCCCCCTGGTAAACAACGACAAAAAAAGAAGGATAAAACAGATAACGCAATGGAACAATGCATATTAACACAGTAACCCCCCAAATTTCTGTACATTTAAACAAGAACAAGTAACATCACAATTAAAGTTGTTCCTCAGGCGGAGAGGTGTCTCCACAGTCCTCGTGCCCTCTGAGTTTTGGACAGCTGTAAAATGATTGGTTCACAAGCTCGTATTTAATACAAATAATGAAGGAGAACCAATTCTTTGAGAAAAGGGCTCACCGAATCCTCGCCTAGTTTTTATATCTGTCTTTAAACGTGTCTATGTAAAACTACATAACAAGTATGCATTTTTCTGTTGTACAGCTGAAAAACAAGCAATAAAATCAAATCATAAAAAAAAAACAAATCATAAAAATTTGGCAGATTCACAAAGCTATACTCTACAACTTAGTGTATTTAATTATCAATATTTAATCATAATAATTTCATTTTTTTAGATAATGACAGGTCAAATATTGACCAATGAACTTTGATAAAGAATTAACTAAATTTTCAAAGCCATATCGCATCAGAACACAGAATGAAAAAAGACAGAAGACTGACGGACAAACAGAGAAAGCCAGTTTAAAAAAACGACAAAGCTAGTCTATTGACTTAGTTACGAGTGAAAGGGGTTGCGTCGGGGTGGAGCTGGGCAGCAGAGAGTGGGAATGACAGACCGATGTGGGCCTGGAGGAGGCGGAGCCTGTGGGTCGGGACGACGGCACATCTGAGTGGTCCAAGGAGCCGTTGTGTGCCGAGCCGGATGTTTTGCCCGCCCTAGAGTTGTCCAACAGAGCTAAGGGTGGAGGCGGAGCCATGGAGAGGTGTTGGTGTTGGGACGACGAAAGCAGGGGGGGCGGTTTCATAGTCAGTGAGAGAGGTTGCATTTGTTCAGTCTGTGGTTTGGACTCTTTCGAGGACGGGGAAGGAGAAACCATGGAGGGGGAGGATGGGGGGGACTCTAGTAAGCTTCCGTCCGAAGAAGGAGGACTGGCACAGCTGCCTTCACCTTGAATGTAGCGAATGCACTTCTTTTTTCTCCTGAAAAGAAAGGGGGGGGGGACATGTTGAATCTCTTGGTCCGAACAACAACAGAGTGAAACACACAGAGCCCTAACGTCCATTTGAATGCACATATCTTAAAGTCGGGACACCCTTTCTGATCTCATTAGCAACTTTTGGCGAACCCACTTTCAGACTTTGCATGAAAACGGACGCTAGAGCTGGACGAGATTAGCGGTCTCGCTCTCACGTGGTGTCACACGATTACATGCAGAGAGGACAGGACAGTGGGAGAACGGGAGGAAGATGAACAGACCGAATGAGGATGATGAAAGAGGTGAGGCCTACATCTCTCTTTGTTTTCCTTCGGCGGCACAACGCAACTCCAAACAAAAGAACTCCACCCCGGTTTCGCAAACCGCGAGGGGATCCATCCGGTTTACACATCAGCTTGAATTATTACACTCCTCTTTCTCCCTTCTTTTTTCCTGTCTTTTTCCTTGCATTCCTTCAGGGGAAGTTCAGATGGTGGGGTAAGAGGTTAGAGAGAAAGCGCTACTCTCAGCTTGCCCTTAAGACATATGTGTGAGCGCTCTGCACAGAGGTCGTGGTGCCATGTTTGCATTTCTGCTCGGGTCAGGACCCTCTCTCGTCTGCTACGCCTACGGCCAGCCATTCCAGCCAGCCACATCTCACCAGCGCCAAGCCAGCGCGCCGTGAGGTAGGGGTAGAGAGAGAGAGAGAGACGAGAGAGAGAGAGACGAAAACTGATAGGGTGAGAGAAAGCGAGAGGAACGGAGAGAGCGGGAAAACCTCAGTGTACCTTGCCCTACCTGACCTGACCAACCCTCCCCCCCTTCCTCCCCAAAAACTCTCTTTATCCTGCCTAAAGGGCGAGCTCAGTGATGCAGCCGAGGCTAACTCCAAAAGAGAAAAGAAAGAGAGTAAAATAAAAGGGAATTAAATCAAAGACAGGGGGAGCCAGAGAGTTGCGGGAGAATCGGGTTCAATTAACCGACTTCTTAGTGGTTTCGTCATGACAATAACAGCCAGGTAAGGATTGTTTCTCAAGTCATACCCCTGCCTGCTCTTATGCGTGTTGGTTTCAGACGAAAGTGCGAAAAAAAGACAGAGAGACAGTCACGGAGGTAGATGCACACTATGATGAGGAAAAATGACAAAAAGGGGGCGATTTTGGGGCGGAACTCTCGTCACGGCCACTTAAACCCATTTGGTGTACGGTGGAGGGGTCTGCACACAACAGACTTAATACAGAGGAGACATGGCACTTCAGGGTCAAAGATGGGTGAATAGAGACAGAGGTGTGTTTGTGTGATTCGTCTGCTACTCTAACCCTATACCCTGTGCCGTACATAACTGTACAGCTCGTACGGTGTCGTGAAGTTATGAACGTTTCGGATCTGTCAATGCGCAAACTGCCTGGCAAACGGCAGCAAATAAGCTAATATCCATTTTTAAGAACCACATTGATTCTATGTATCTCCCTGTGTTCCTTATTGATTTAAAGGTCTCTGAGGGAATTTCTCCTGATGCATCTTTCAGGAAACAGAGCTGAGTGGGGTCTTTTAACCTTCCAGCTCCCTAAATCAAGACGCAATTACCAGCGTTTCTCTCAGCACAGCCCAAAAAAATGCACAAGCTATTCCTCTGAATAACAAGCAGTGCTGATGAGCGGCACTACACCCCTCAAAAAATACCACCCCATCAACTGCAATAAAACAGTTACTGGCTAGTAGGGTAGTTTGAAAATTGAAAGTTTAAAAAGCATGAGCGACAGTGTTTATATTTTTTCCTCTGACAAGAGTGACACGAGCGAATCAAATCAAAGAGAATCCACAATCTACAAAATAAATACCAATTATCATCGTCCCTCAGTGTGTCTAACAACATTAAACTCTACCTAAACGTCTAATTGAAAATATTGCTTTTCATTATCATAGTTTTATGCACAATACAGTTTTGTCAGAAAGATTTTCCCCAAATCTGGGCTAAAGAGAGTGGATTTTGGAGAATCAGGTGGATTTCTAAACTAGAAAGGATTATGGAGGACAAGTAGAAAACGGACAGTGGTGTATCACAACAGCACAACGTCTGATGTCCACGATGAGGAAAGGATGAAAAGGAAAGAGTGCACAAGCATGACACAGAAAAGGGTATTACTTAGCAGAAACAAATACCTACCATCCACATATTCCCAATTCAAAGACTGCTTGTATTAGAACAGAAAGACAAGAGGTTGGGACTGAATAAAGGGTTATAAGAGAGGAGTGGAGAAGGAAGAAGAAGAAGAAGAAGAAGAAGGGGAAGAAAAAAAGAGAGAGGGGGGATGAGATGGCATCACCCCAACCCTGCCCTCCACAAAACAAGTGGCTACATCACACAGTTCTAATAGAAGTGACTGGGCAGAACAGTACAAAACAGCAGATTAGTTCCTTGGGCAGAAAAACCCGCAATGTTGAAGTATACTGATATAAAAATACTTTTTTTTGCTTGAAATTTGAACCACAATGCCTTTGTAATTATTTTTGTTTCGTCATTTTCTGCCCAAGGGTTTAAGTTCGTCTGAAGTGATTCTAAAGTCATAAAAGGACAGAAACAAGTAAGAAAGAAGTCTTTGCAAACATATAAACTGAAACAAGGCCCCGGAGATTGAAGTAGGAAAGCATAATCCATGGAAAAAGTGTCGAGAGAAGAAAAGATGATTGTTTCGGTCATCTTAAAATCATCATCATCATCATCATCATCGTATTTTAGATGTTCTCCCCAAGAGTGGGGCTGGGAATATACCTGCAGGGTTTGCACCATAAACCCAGCTGGTCAAGCCCGAACAAGGCACGACACTTCTTAGGGGTATTTGCATCTGTTATCCATTGAGGAACATAAAAACACAACAAAGAAAGAAAGAAAAAAAAAAAAAGCACATGTCATTGGACACAAAAGGCATGGAGCTAGAGCAAATGATTCAGCTGTGGACATTGGTACCATGCCTTCCCAAAAACTTACCATGACCAGCCCATCTCAACCCTCTGGCCACACCCCTCACCCGGAAATAAACTCCGCCTTTTTGTTTAACCCCGCCTCTTTTCAATTTCAAAAAGGAGTACTATGTGAACTCCTTTTCCACACACTCACACACAAACAGCCATTTCACCAAAAACAAACCCCATCTCCCAGATTTGCAGAAGCTGATTGGCAGAGGAAGTGGCATGGAGAGAATGCGAGGTTGAGAGAGCCAGAAAAGTGGGAGGAGGTACCAACGAGAGAGTTCCCCAGCTGTCACCTGCTCTAGCACGCCTGCCGCCACACCAGATACACACCTGCATGGACCACACCAGTTATTCTGCTGGTCGAGCCCGAAGCGTGCGCGACACTTCTTTGGGGCGCTCAGATCTGACGTGACCAAGAAGGGAAGAGGAAGCCAGTGCAGAGGAGAGATGGAATCAGAAAACAGAGCGGGAAAGAGAGATAAATTGAATCCAATGACAGTCTTTGCACTACTACTGTATATCTCCTACACATAAATCTAAATAGTGCAGTAATGCATTTACAGACATATTTGACCATATTTTGTTAGTCGTACAAAGAATTAAATTCAAAATCAAACTGTGAGAAACAAATATGAAAGTAAATGAATGACAGAAATCAGATCAGCACACAATGCATGCCTTTCATAACCAAGGCTCTTTGTGAATAAATGCTTGTTTGTTAAAAGGTAAGCAGGGCGGGATGCGGCAGATATGGATACATGACTGCCATATATAATCTGTCTAATCTAGATTAGAGGAGGTGATAGGGACAGGTTGTTGAGGCAGCAGTAGCAGGGAGGAGCTAAAGGAGGGAGCTAGAGCATTAGTTTAAGCCAGGGAAAGCTGCTTCATAAACAGGCCTGGCCCACGTTCATCCACCTCCAACAGTAGTCCAACTGAGCATGGGTAGACGAGTGTTTGAGGAGGGCGAAGGCGGGGCAGACCGAGAGGAGATGGGGCATAACCCGCACTCATGCTGAGGAGGCGCAGGGGCAGCTACTGAAGGCAGTAGATTAAGGAGGTTTACCCTGATAACAACATCTCTGGTTATTTTTAGCATAAAGAGGTCTTTCCTATAAACATACTGCAGCTGCATGCGTAGAGTTCTGAGATCTTTTATCTTTAACATAACAACACATGACTTTTAACATAGAAGCATCGTCTGATGAAATTGTGCGTATAATGAAAAATGGAGCAAAGGAAACAACTGAAAATGAGCAAAATAAAAGTAAAGCAATGTATTCTTCAAGAGAATTACTGAGCTTAGCAAATAAAACATATATAAAGCAAATATGTACATGTAGCATTATTCATTAAAAGAAAGATCATTAAATATTTGATATACTGCACAAGCACAAATAAATAAATACATAAAGAACCAAAAAAAAGGGAAAAGGCAAGTTAGTAATTTAAGACTCAAAATGACATTAGCACCTGTAATCGGAGGGAGTGAAAGGCAAGGGTTTGGAAAATATTCTCTGTGTTCTGGAAAAAAAAAAGAACAAGATACAGAGGCCTTCAAAAGGTGTCCATGATGGAGAGAGACCGCAAATACATTCTTCCAGGACAGTTTCTCACAATAATCAGCATCATTAAGAAGAATGGTCAAAGTGAAATCAAATCAATGTAATCAGCAAACCTCCTTAATTGAAAGATGTGGGTGAATTTAAAAAACAAACAATTTTCATCACTATATAAACACAAATATACAACAACAAAAAAAAGCATGCAGCAGGCGCAGCCCAAAGTTACGTCCACAAAACCACATAAGCACAAGCATGGGCGGCACATTCGGAGGCTGGCACTCGGTCACAAGGGTGATCAACTCACACTCTCAAAACATACATATCATAGTATGATAAATGCTGGAGGGGGGCTGGGCAGCTGGTGAGAGGGGAGGTGGGGGGGTCATGCATATTCAATGTTATTAATGCTCAACATGGGGCAAGGGGAGGGGAGGGGGATAACAAGCAGTATATCGTGTAAATATTGCATTGGGTAGCATAGCTATATACAAAATGAGGCAGGCACAAAAAAAAAACAAGAGATGAGACAAAAAAAAAGCCTGGACTTTCATCTTTGAGATGTCACACTTGTGACAGATGATGGGTCTGCTTTAATATGAGAGATAATTGCAGCTCACTTACCATTGCCCTCTCCTGCCTGCTTTTCCCTTTTTCTCTTCTTCTTTTTCCCCTGATAGTTACCCGCCAGAAAAAGAGAAATAGACAGGAACCTTAGTTATTATATTGCAGAAAAGACCGAGACATGAAATGAACAAGAGAGGCCAATGTTTTCACTGATTTATTTATTCATGTAAGAGCCTGAAGGTTTGAACTGCCACTGCAGGACAGAACAGAACTTTCCCTTTCTTTCCCCTCGTCCTATTTCTCTCCTTTTGTTTATTCCTTGTTGTCTCGCTGCTGCTTAGTTTTCCTTTCATTGCGAAACGATTGGATTCTCTTGAGGTTTCTTTGAGCGAATCAGTTTACTGGAGGGGAAGAGCAGAGCGAGAGAACTTTCGTTGCGTTTGTCCTCGAAAACAAGCTATGTTTCTGCCGCACGAGTCCACGACCACTGATTTCGTTGAGGCCCAGGCAGAATGATTCTTTTGCTCCGGTTGAGGAACTTTGACTAGGAGGGCCGAGATACGCGGTCAGACTCCAAGGGGAGATGACAGGCTGGGCGGTGGGGCCGTTTGTCAGGCGCGAAAATCCGGGAAACAGTAAACGGTGCGCTCGTTCCCTATTTCTGGCGGCGGAGAGAGATGTCCTCTTTCATCAAAGCTGCGAGGCGTTTAGGCCCTGTGGTTATTTAATTACTCTGATCTCAGCTCGCCTTTCTCTTTTTAGGTGAACCAGTGGAATACTAATGAAAGCTGAGGAAAATCGCACAGTACACGGGGGGGAAAAAAACCCCAGATCTGACTTACTCAGAAAAAGCACATGTACAGCAAATAGATCTAAAATAAATCTAAATACTTCCAGCTAGGCTAAGCTGGTCTTAAAATGGTTTTGAGCAACTAAACCAGCATAAGCCAGATAAGACCAGCCAACTACCCAAATTAAAGGATACTCCACTTTTTTTGGAAATAGGCTCATTTTACCACTCCCCCAGAGTTAAACAGTTGAGTTTTACCGTTTTTGAATGTATTCAGCCGTTTTTCTGATATTTATAAAATAATATCAGTAACCAGACAGTTTCTGCTCTCATTGACTTCCATAGTATATTTTTTTTCCTACTATGGAAGTCAATGAGACCAGAAACGGTCTGGTTACTGATATTCTTCTAAATATCAGAAAATCAGCTGAATGGATTCGAAAACGGTAAAACTCAACTGTTTAACTCTGGGGGAGTGGTAAAATGAGCCTATTTCCAAAAAAAGTGGAGTATCCCTTTAAAGGTCTTTTTGTGAGTGGTGAGTGTCATGTGATTTGTAAAATACACATCTAGATGGCTTTAAACTGCTGTGTGGTTCCTGGGGAAGGAATAAACACTGTTACTTGTTGAAAACTTAAAAACTTACATAGTTGTCTCGTGCCGACCAGCCGGGGTACAGCTGCATGTGAAGCTGTCGTTCTTTCCTGGCTAACTCGTAGTATTTGGCCTGCTCCTCTCGAGACAGAGCGTGCCACTGCACATAGACAAATACACACACACACAGCCATCAAAACTGCAGCCATCACATTCAGAGAAAGAGACCACTGATATTTTAGGCTCAAACAACACTGAAGTGTTTCCAACCACCGCGATTAAAATTTCCCCTTTCCCATGGTGTTGTACATTCACTCTAGCAAAATTGAGCAAGATTACAATTATACAGAAATAGAAAAGTGAATAAGCAGTGCTTTTCCACCACCGACAACACTGCAATCTGTGGTCTTAGTAGTTGAGACAGTCTGCTGCCGTTTCGCATAATGCTTTGGCCTGGTTGTGTGTGTGTGAGACGCTCACCCTTCGGCCTAGGATCTGGTTGATAGCTGCGCTCTCTTTCAGTGTGCACTCTGCCACCACTTTGGCTCTCATTTCCTTCATGTAAAGCATGAACGCGTTCAGAGGTTTCTTTATGTGTGGCTGCTTCTTTTTTTCCTCCTCCTTTTTCGCATCCTGATGTTTCCTGCGAAAGGGAGGGATGAGATGTTAGCGTATGCATACCGACTTGACGGATTAATAGGGAATGGAAAAGTGTAAAAGTGAACTTACGTGCTGTTGAGGGATCCGATGTCACTGTGAGAGGACTCCTGCTTGACATTGGGTGTGACGATGGCTGGGTGGGGGATTCCTGTGGCGTGCAAACTGTGGTGGGGTGGCACCATATGATGTGGGAACCTGGAGGAGAGAAGACTGTGTAAATCGTCAGAGTGGACACCGGTGAAATGATGGATGGATATACACACATTCACAGTGTAAAAAACTGAATATGAGCTAAAGACTTAACATCACAGCAGATACAAACACAATGCAACACCTTATACATCTGTTATGTGGGAGAAGGGAAGTGACAAATCCAAGATTTGGAACTCTCGCAACATGAAACAAAGCTCAGAAACGTTTGTTTCCGGTATTTTAGCTTTGAAATGTGATGCATTGCAAGCTAAAACAAAAATAGCAGGGAGTCATTTTTCTGGATCATAAAAGAAGGGAAAATAGAGGCGGAAAAAGTTATTATATTTTGATTCCGATTTTTTCAGATTTGTTCAAATAATAAACAATAATGACCAAAATATTAAGTAAATAATATATTTTTTATGTCGTTTTTTAAACATCAACACTGGAAAGGATCATAAACTGTGGACTATAAAGTTGATACCCACACAGCCTTACAAAAACAAGTCATTTCTGAGGTGGAGAACTACATTTTGATCAAATATATTATAAAATATTGTGATTTCATACTACTAATTTTTTGGGAATATTTAATAATTGATTAATTTCTTGCATCGTACACTTAAAATGTCCCCCTGCTTGATTGAAGGACTTATCTACAATTTCATCCCCTAGGCATTGTGTAAAGATCTGTAGGAAAGCAGAATAAATTCCTGAGCATACAAAGGAATATATCTGTGCCCATGTGTGTGTGCAGTGCGTCCCAGCTGTGTGTGTCCGTACACAAATCTGAGAGAAAGAATGGAGGATGATAAAAAAAAAAAGAAGAAGCGATAATTCTTTTTTTCAAACAGCTCATTATCTGCTTGAGTGTGGCTATATGGCTTGGAGCCAGAATATAATGATGAGCGTAAACTCACAAGGAACAACTAGTTTCTGTTGAAGGTTCTCTCTGGGGACTGTTGCCCCCCAATCTCTCTTCTCCTATTCTCTCTTTCCTTTATCCCTGACACACGTGTGTTTGTGCCATGTCACCCAGGCCGCCCGCCCGCTCCTACTGAGTGGGGACCGGCGTTGTGGCTGCAGTGCCGTGATCATTAGCCCCCACCTTTTTCTATCTCTTTCTCTTTCTGTCCTTGCATACTTGTTAAAATTTCCTCCGTTCCGTCGTCAAAATGTTCCCTCCTTTTTCTTCCTGACTGTCCCATCAGCACCGCCCCCCCATCTGTGCCGCTGTTGCCATAGCGAGGCCCAGGTTATGGTTTAAACATGACGGCCATCCCTTTGAAGCGCCGGGCATCATTCGGCTCATCAGCACGCAGCGGTGTCTACCACCAATTTAGCCCTGCTGAGGGAAGAGCGAGACAGAGGTGTGCAGAGAAGGGCCCCTGCAGGGTCCAATGTCTCAATCTTCTTCCAAACCAGCCGAGTGTCAGTGAGTGCCATTTAATTGCCAATCGGAGCGATGGCCTCGGCGCCTGTTTAATGTATAATGACCCCGCCGGTGCGCTCTGTCTGTCATTCGCTAACTATTCCTCAGCAGAAAAAGAAGGGATTGGAGCGGAGGTGCGGATGGAGGAACATATCAAAGGGGAGGCGCGGGCAGGGGCCGAGAGGCCTACACTTCCTCCCCGTCACCAAGGACGGCCGATACACCTGTACGACTCCAACCCCATTATTAAAACAATGTAGCTCATTTGCCGGATCCGAGTGTCTGCGGCGTTCGTGCTCTGAAATGTATTTTTTAGATGGCTGGGTGAATAGCAGATCGCTACATGAAGCCTCGTGTGCTAACTGCATAATAAATGGCAGCAGAAAGGGCCATTAGAATCTCTCTAAACCGAAGACAGGCAACATATGGGCTGCTCTTAATCCCAACGCCTTCTGGAGTTGCTGTCCACTGACAGAGAAAGCCAGAATTTCTCTCTTGCCCTCTTTATTCATTGAAAAAGCATAAACACAATTAATGAAACCTTTTCCTGGTGCTTATTATTTTTGCACAGGAGGCTGGTGACAGCAGACGCCACCGATTTTGACACAAACATGCTAAAGCACCTTCGCTCCGCAGAGACACAAGACCACCACTTATTAATCTATGCTAATTCAATTACAGATTATCAAAACGCATTAGCTCTTCCCCAGCACATCACCAATCCCCCTAGCCCCCATTCAGAAGATTCAATTAGCCTGCACTGGAAATAGGATGATCACAATATAAAGGCCTCATTAGAACAGAATCAGCTGTCACTTAAGCGAAGGTCCAGTGTCTGAGCAAGAGGCTGCAGACCTGCACAGGTGCCTGACAGTGGAGCAGCTAGAATAGGCTCATTCCAGGCCTTTGGCAGGGCACAGAAGACTTCTCTATGGAGCCCGAGGACTCAAAACACACACAAGAGTGAAAGCTGTTGGTGTCAAATGTATGAGGCCTCGGTTTCAAAGCCAGCTTAATAAAAATGGACCTTTAAGAGTCAGGACCAGCTGCAAAGACCCTGTGCTCATAAGCAGAGCAGCTGCCAATGCACTCAGATCATCGCTGCGGCGGAGCTAAATATTGTGTTTCAGAGCTATTATGTTTGGCCTGACCACTTTAAACTGCGTGAGGATGATGAAAATATACTAGATGCAAGTGAGAGATAGGGCCTCATTCACTCACGCAAACAGAATGAATGTAAATGTTTTGTTAGAACACTCTCACGTCAAATAGATTTCCATGAAAATCCATTCTCCTAGTTTTGATGAAATATACTGTGTAAACTAAAAATGTACATTTACTGTACAACATAAATGCAGTTCCACATAATCATTGTTTTGCAAATGATTCTCTCTCTCAAAAAACAAAAAAATTCTGTCAGCTCTGAAGTACCTTCTCCAAGGCTTTTCATGCTTAAACCCAGGCCAGTGTTTAAGGGTGCACAAACCCTTTTCCCTGTTTCTCCCTCCTCCTCTTGATTCCCTGCTCACATTTATCAATCAACGTCCTATGGTCCAAGCTCACCAGGCCTCCAGAGCTGCTTTTCCAATCACGCTGCAATTAAACAGGAGTTTGTCCCTGTCTGGAGACACAGGCTGGGCTTGAGATGGTCTCCATTTCTCGAAACTATAAACCAGATGTGTCTCTGTGCCTCTCTGGCTAGTCTCGCCACCACCATCATCATCACATTCATCATCATTGTGAAAAAAAGTATCATATGCTTCAGATTAGGGCGAAAGGCTAAGTAAATGCAGAAGGTGACCACCATATGAAGATCTATTGGATCTCACGTTTGTGTTTGAATGACATAAAAGCAACAAAGCAAACAGAGATTTGTCATCTAAAGCAAACACCTCCCACTTCTCACATAACAGATGAGTAACAGTCACAAGGGAGCAATCAGTATGACAGTTAAAAAAAAACATACACTCACACACATTTCCCACAATCCCCCCACACATTCAACCATTACTGCTCTCCTGGGGACATTTGTGTCCAAATCGCCACTTAAACCAGACCCCAAAGGGGCACACAAAGCTCTCGCTCAGAGAGCAACAACAGCCCGCTGAAATCTGCAGCACTTTTACTTTTACGAAGAGATTCTTCTACTTGTGACGTGAAGACATTGACAGTGGGGGGAAACGTTCTTCAGGTGTCTCATTATAAAATGATAACAACAATTAATATTTTAATACGCAGCGGATCGCATGGGACTGTCTTCTTTTTGAACACTGAGACAAGAGCTGTCTCTCCTTAAGGGAGAAGTTTGACAACGCTCACAGATCACACTTGCATTCTCAGCGAGTCGGTCTTCCCAAGGCTCAACTCACCTTGACATGGACGCATTGACAGTGAGGGCAGTTGGGTAGGGGTGTCTGAAACCTCCCGTCGTGATTGGGTAAACTGGTTGACCTTGCCTAGGAAAAGAAGAAAGAGAGGTAAAGGAAGGGATGAAAAAAGAGAAAAAAGCACTCTATGCAGGCGGCTTTATTCTCATTTGATCAGAACAAAAATCTAGGGGATTGCAGAGCGCAGATCAAAGGGAAGCAAACTCTGAACAATTTGAATGCCACAAATCTGATAGGAATGGCTAATTAAATTTCATAACCCTGCGCTTGGTGTCGATGGAGGCCCCTCTCCCTGAGCTGAAACTAGGTGTTTTGTTGTGCTAATTAAAGACGAAGCACCGGCCCCTTTAATGGAGCCATCACGCTAATTGAGGTCTACACATCCAAAGACAAACAATAATGAATGTAAATTTATACCAAAATAAAGTGCAGAGAACCAAAGGGCCGCGGCTGCGCTTGGGGCCTCTCTCGGTATTTAGATCGCGGTGAGAAAACATTAAATTAACAGAGCTTAATTTGTAGCCTTTTGTCATATTAACAAGTGTTGACAAGAGTTACCAGGGGAGAGCCCCCGTGTGGAATTGTGGGTAAAATACTGGCAATCACAGTTCATTACTCTAATTGAACAATACAGAGACATGCAAAATAGCATTTGCCACAGAGGCAATTTAGAGTTTAGGGGATGAAGAAAGCCATGGGTGCATTGCTGTGGGCCCCAGCAGTGCCTTTCTAGAATCTATAAACTGAGGTTATGAGTTAGCTTTTGCGCTGTAAGATGGCTAAAGTTTCAAACTGCAAATAAAATACCCAGAAGCACGTGGCAAAGTGGACAAGATACATGACAAAATGCAATATATTTTAACAAAGCTTCAAAAAAGGTTAAGTGGCGTCAAAAGTCAGAGTTCACAATTAAAATCTGGGATCTGCGATTCAAAATCGAATTCAACCCAAGAAATAAAGATAAAAAACTTTGAGAACATACTTTATTCAATATTTTTTTATATATATTTAATATTTCCATTTATAATATATATTAAAAACATGTTTTTTAAAAAAATCTGATATATCTTAAAAGGCACTTTTGTGGTCTCAGACTTTTGGAACCCACAGTCCATTATTTTATAACAGCACAAAAAAAGAGAAGAAGAAGAAAATTGGGCTGCTTACTGTGGTACTAACCATCCTAGCGGATGGGGAATCTGGCCTACAGTGCCAGGTGACAGGGGGTAGTAGGGAGATATATCTGAAGGATGTGGAGGCCTTGGGATTCCTGCAAGAGAAATATGAAAAATGCAAAGAAATGAATGAACAATGATTGTGAGATAGAGAGAGATGGAGATAGATATATATGTGTGTGTGTGTGAACGGTGTGAAAATGTTTCTGCTCTTGTCCTGACATAGAAATTCCCTGATGAAGTTTAAGTGTTAAATTTATCCTTTGTGAGATACACAATTGAACAAAGTCAACATCAGAGGGAGGTGGGAGAGGGAGGAGGTAGAGCTCACATGCACAGCTCTAAATAACACGTTCTGATCAAAGCGTGTGGAGGCAGCCACGATGTTGTATGGCACACAGGGGAGAGAAAAAAAAATACAGAGCCCTGTCACATTTGTCTATCGAATCAGAGGATTAACAACGGGCGATAATTGAGGTTCACAAGTCAACAACGCAAACACTGTGGCACGTGTTAAGAGAGAATGACATATTGGCACGGATGTCTGTTCAAGTGCGGAAACAGTCTCAATATTGATTTAACGACCTTTAACTATATTATAAACATCACACATGATGGGTAGAACAATTCCTAAAACAGAAGAGTCAACAAAAACAGTCACCCGGTTAAAAATAACATACGTTAACAAGCTAGCCGACTTTGGATTGACTTAATATACTTCCATCTAGTCTACTTGCTTCAAAACTATACTAAATCTGGTTTGACAAAAATAAAAATACTCTACTTTACGACTAGTGGCTAATGGTAGCTGTGCAGGAGGAGGAAAACAATGCCTCCACAGCACACTGGCACTGTATGCAGCAGTCTTTATACAATTTGTTAATTAATTAAACTCTAAACTCAATTAAGCGAGCCATTAAGCAGCACATTAAACAGTCTCTGAGTCTTTAAAGAGGCCCTTAGTGATGAGGTCTGTTATGAGAGCAGAAAAAGCCCTCGAAAAATCAACATGCAGGTTGTTGACAGCTTTGAAGAGCAGCTGCTTGACTGTATAGTGTTGCAGAGGAGCAAAATACCTTTCCGTTTGATAATCTGATTTCGAAACGTACCACCAAATGACATTAGATCACACCTGAACAGAAATCGTTTTGTCGTGAGATGAGAATCCTGACAGATACGACAAAAGCCTTCAAATAGAGTTTCCTGGTACAGTAAACCCCCTGCTCAGTTTTCATCCTGGTTGGGAAATCTAGACTCCCCAATTGTCTGATTTATATGTCATAATTTTTTATTGATTCATTATATGAGGGGGAAATGAAATTTTGTTTCTCAGAATCAGAACAAGAGTTGCTTTGGGATCCCGCAGTGAAGTATAAGAGGTCCCTGACTATATCTCCCAAAAGTCAAGTGGCTCCACAGGCTTAACTGACCCAGGTCAACAGCTCCATCTCAACATGCACACAAAAGGAGGGGCGCAACCTTGGCCCAGTGCCAAGACGACTCCAAAATGCTCTGATGCATCTTAGCAGGTACCTGTGAATGCAGCAGTACAGACTGAGCAATCGGGGGGATCATTCAGTGCAACCGGGACAACGCTTTTAGCCAACCACGCCTGAAAAGTTTAGCCTTGGGTTTCATCCTGCCTGTTCTAAAATTCATGAATGTAAAGGAAGACGTGCATGTACATGTACCTGTTTTGGGGTCCACGTCTCCCTGTAGATGCGGAGGGGGGTTCCCAGGCGTGAAGTGCTCATTGCTGTAGGTTATCAGAGGTGTGAGCGGGTGCACATGGTGAGGGTGCTGTACCACAGGGACCTTATTAGACTGGCAAGAAAAATAGAGGGATGGGGGTGGGAAGAAAAAGAAGAAGCCGTTAATACATGTTTGGGTTGGGGCAGAAACACACAATGCGTCCATCACAATCTGCAAGCCAAATCTCAGGACAGTGTGGTTTGTAATTAAAAACAGTTTCTGAGGTGCAGGATATTGATTCAAACAGTCATTGGGTACATAAAAGACACAGTGCCTGATTGCATTAGGCATCTCTGACCCAAAAAGCACTCGCAGAAACCACGTAATACACCAAATGACAGCCAATCTAAGCACACCTTCCCTCCCTTTTTCTCTGGGTTTCCCACATCGCCCTCTTCCTTCAGGGTCTGGTTTTGGAAAAGGTTTGCATTATAAAAGATAGGAGTGGAGGGGTGGGAGGGGAAGAGAGAAAATCCATTTCTGCATTTTGGTCAAATTGGTTTTAGCTATGTAATCTGCTCTTTGTGTTCTTAAGTGGCACAGGCCCCATTTTCAATTACCCAAGATTACAGCCGAGCAGAGGGGTGCTGAGGCATAGCCTGGCATTAGTGTATTCCCAGTGCACGCGACCTAACCAGATTACTGCCGTGGTGTAGATTTGACGGGCCACACATGGAAAGGGATTTGTTCCCGCTAGACACTGTATAAATCGACGCAAACCGAGCCGACTGACAGGAAACATCTAGCACCCCGAGTTGTTCGCATACATGCCCGTTCTGAGGCGTCCGTGTGTCTGATTGACAGCTGTGCATGTCCTGCAGCCAATCCGAGGGGACGGAGAGGGCATGTAGGGGCCAGTGTCTTTATTTAAAACGTTCCAAATTTAAATCCGGCACTCGAGATGTTGTTAAAAAAACAATGGCACTGAACCTCACGACATGTTTTATAAAAGCAGAGACAAGCCATCCTTCTGTCAGGGCTAAAATATCTGAGCTTTCAAAACGGGAAAGACATCAGGGCCCAAGTGTGAGTTGAAGTGTCCATCTAGGGCCGCTAAACTGGGAGAAAGAGGCACAGAGAGAGGCCACTTTCAGCATTGGGGGCGTTCCGCTCTGCCATATTCCCAATGAAAGATTAATGAACTGAACAGAGCTGCTTGGGGAAAGAAAAGGGGCTCTGGGGACATTTTCAGGGCCCCTGAGAGCAGAAAACTGTGCGGAGACAGAAAGAGAAATGGGAAAAGGAAAGCGCACGGCCACAGAGAAAAACAATGAGAGGAGAGATAACACATAAAAAAAACCCTCATTTTTAGAAAAAGAAAAGAAAGACCTGTCATAAGAAAAACAGACGGGGATGATGACAGTTGCCAAACAGCTGACGAGTTTGCCATTAGGGGACCGATGCTGCACACCCCTCCACCGCAAGCTACCCCATAACCTCCCCCTCAGTAATGATGTGAAAGAATGTTGTCAATTCTCTCCGTGCTGAAAGGCTTTAGTAGCCATTTAAATGAGTTCTTTTGTCCAGAGCCTCTCCATTGAGGGACAGCTCCAAATGGCAGTCCACAGCGGCCACATTCACCCAGAGACAAGCCAAATGATTTACATCACAGTCACTGGGCCGAACAGAACTCCTTTCAAATGCCACACAGCCCCACGAATAATAGCCGGGCATCCCGTTTAACTGGCTTCTGGGGAGCGCAGCATGCTATCGCGGCTCGCTACAGTGGCGTCTCTACCTGAACAGATCAGCAAAACCCTGAGAATAAAAGAGGTAGACCGGAATAGCGGAAATGGAAATTACTTTAGCTTGTGCTTGTTCTCATTGGGAGAAATGCGCTTGCTAAATGACTAATAAAAAAAGGGGACCAGTGTTCAGGTCTCATTTTAAAACATGCAAGCACTTTTCTGGTTGTTTTGTCTTGATTTTTTTTCCCCCCATGATGCATTGTGGACAAGACACACAGCAGGACAAAAATAACATGGCACAATGGATAATCAGCATACAAAAACACATTCTTCAAACAATTCCCCTTCTGAGTGCTATTCAAGTCCATTAAGTCTTCAGTCTCAAGAAAAGCTTTACAATAAATCTGGGTCTATTGACCCCATTGCTATTGTATGATGGCTTTACCCTGTTCCTCCACACACGGCTAATTGTCTCTTGCAACTCAGACCACCTACGTACGCGTCCGTGCATACCCGCGGACAACCGCATACTGTCGGACGCTAACAAATCGCAGAATACACGTTCTTTAAAACCCTACTTCTAAAACAACTCATTGAGTTTGGAGACTGACACATGGAGGTCCAGCGAGACGCACAATAAACCCACACAAGGAACACAAAGAAAATATGTGGGCGTCTTTTTTCCCTATTATGTGCAAAGAAAGCAGGCTACTTCCTGTTTAATCGTTTGCCAACACCTCCCACCACAACCATTATGAATAGACAGAAGAAAAAAGGCTAAAGGACTAATTCACATAACCAGGTAAATAATAATAATAATAATAATAAACCTAGATCTCTAGATGTGGTTATTTCCTGAGAAAATAAGCACATTTGTAAAGAGATGCCTTTGGACGAGGTAAATAAATACAATAAAATATGTGTCAACAAATCTGTCAGCATACCTATTGAGTGTGTGCGAGTAAATCTGTAGACATACGTAGCCCCCTCCAAACCAGTGTGATTGACAGCTTCTGTTTAGGGTCGTGACCCCTAGTGGTGGTCTTACAAAAGCCTGGCCTGTTTTAATGGAGAGGCCTGTTTGTCTTAGAAGAGCATGTCACATTCGTTTCAATGCAGCGCCTATCAAATCCTGTCCTTTCCTCTCTTTTCCTGTCTCGTTCACAAAGTAATGTGTACTCACACACTTATGACATCTTTAGATACGTCTTAAGAAAGTTTTTTTGTGATTATGATCACAAAATCATAACTTTTTAAACTCACAAAATACACATGGTTACTTAAGAGAAATAATATCTCATATTGATCGCTTTAAAGGGTAAGCCTTGCAAACAAATTATTTCAAGGAGATTAGACAATAAAATACTTAAGAGCAGAACCTAGTCATAAAAAAAATAAATAAATAAATTCCGTCATTTAAAATTTACCATTTAAAAATCCTGATATGAAGTAAATCTTACATCAGTCGAGTCGATAAGACTAATGGTAAATAAGTGATATTTGGGTACGCCTGTGGAAGAGACACAAGGAGAAAGAGAAAGACGGAGGGCCGGACAGCAGCAGGAAAAAGCTGTTGGCGCTGCATTTCCGCTTGGTGGCACCTTGCAGAGCAATTTAAAGACAAAATGTGAAGGTGGCGACCTTGTGGCCCCCGAGGGCCCGAGCGCCTCACTTCGCTTTACGGCATGATATGATGAGTTGTCACTGGAGCTTGTGGGCTCTAATGAGCTGTAGTGGGGCTGGGGGACGGGGGGGACGCAGGGGGTGTGACATCCTCATGATGGATAGAGGGGCTCTCAGGCCTGCGAAATTCCAGAGCAAGCAAAAAAAAGCAGCCAAGGACTTGAACTCGAGAAGTGTACGTGCCAATGGCTCGCATCCAAACATGGTGGACACAATGCAGAAAACATCCACGCTTGTTTATGTACGAGAATGTGCAAATGAGCAAGAAATAGATGCAGCCAAATGTGTGCTGTTTGTAAAAGTGCACTCGAAATGAGACAGAAGAACTTGTGGAACTATGATGATGTCACCGTCACTATAACAACCCTCATCCACCCACCACTCACACACACAACAAATGACGCTACAACATCTATTAAAAATATAAATAGCAACTTGCCTCCTCTGTTCTCAATATTGAATTATCTACTTCCTTCATTTAAAAACAAATATGTTCACAAAATCAAATGTCTCAAGTGATAGAAAAAATTACACCGCTTCTAATGAATTCAAAAGCTCCATAAAAATGTTTAAAAAAAGGATTATTTAACAAATAACCATTTATGCATTTTAATCAATTTATTACATTTACATGGAAGCAAATGACAATTAAAAATAATAACGAAAATGTTAATAATAACAGAACTAATTTTCTTACATGCAAATTTAAAATCTCCAACAGGATAAAATTAAGCCCAGAACACTAATGAAATATTCATAT
Source organism: Pimephales promelas (assembly GCF_016745375.1). The sequence continues at coordinate 13,696,079 of NW_024121122.1, forward strand.
AATGCTTACATTATTACTTCCCTTCCTTTCCAAACCCTCACCTTTAACTAGGTACATCATACACATCTTCAAATGCCATATCAATCAATCTATCTCTAAAATCTTCCTTATGAAACACACACGCACACACTGATCTCTTAAGCAACTCAGAGGCAGACAAAATGACAGTGCATCCTTACTCAGTCTAACAAAAGCAGAAAGAAGATTTTAAAAAGGCCATAGGAGTGTGAAAACAGCGTGTGTAATAGCGCTGAGCACTTACCCAGGCATTAAGACTGAATTGCCAGCAGCCAACCTGCTGTAGGAGAGACAGCCCAGAGGCCAGAGAGCCAGTCTTTCCTCCCCTGTCCTCCAGCCCCAGTGAAAGGCCTTCTCTCGGGTACATGAGCCCTCCCCTGTCCTCCACCTCTCACTCCCGCCAACGAATAAGACTTTTTCTCCTTTCTTCCCTGTCTTCTTGTTCTTTTTCAACCTTAGCTTCTTTCCCAAAACTGCTATTGTGTTTGAGCGGGCGCATGTGTGTGTCCCTCACCAAAGGGTCGCACACACTGAAGTTCACGTGCACGCCATTGTTCGCAGGGCTTTTTCTTTTTTCTTTGCTTTTTTTCCCCCCCCTTGCGGATCACAGGGAGATCTGCGTCTTAGGACGTCCGGCAAGGCCTGTCCTCCGCCAGCAGATAATCACTCATCTCTCCTTCTCCGTGAGGTTTTCCTTCAGCGGTCAGTCGGTCCAGCTCAAAGATGTACGTTTTTTGTTTTTTTAAAGATGAAGAGAAATCTTACTTGATAGTTATCAGAGCTGCAGAGATGTCTTCCCACAAGCAAAAGAAACATGAAAAAACACTAGGAAAAAAGGCTTATTACTGTTGTGCATGTGTCTGTCCAAGTTTGTGTGTGTGTGTGTGTGTGTTTGTGTGGGTTCTGCAGTGCCTCCAGGATGCCCAAAGACGAACTAGCAGCTTGAAAAGCCTTGGCTACAACAAGGTAAAGCGAGAAAGGCAAGGGAAAGAGACAGAAAGAGAGAGAGAGCGAGAGAAAAGACAAGAGAAAACAACATCCACAAAGGGAGGGCAAGATCAGCAAAGTGTGGCAAGCAGTCACTTAGCTGTGTGAATCTGACAGTCCCCTCTCTAAGCCCACCATCCGGGGGAGGACGGAGGAAAAGGGGAGAAAGGTATTTGTCTGCGTTTTGACATGGACGTGACATCAAGGTGGGGTCT
>NW_024121122.1:13702298-13704798 GCF_016745375.1 Pimephales promelas
TAAAAAATGCAGCACTTGAAAATGCGATGTTTGCATGAATCAATGTCAAGTAGAGAAGAACGGGCAGAGATGAAAAGACACCGTGTCTTAATGCGCATCGAGAGAGAGGGAGAAGAAGGTGCGATGCGCGTGTGTGCGTCTGTGTGTGCGAGCGAGGAAGAGGAGCGGTGAGACGCGGAGAGGGAGCCGCTGTGAGCCCGAGAGTGTCGACCCAGCACGATCACATCAGCACTGGTATTAAATTAACTCTCAGACTTTGAAACTTATTGATCTGCTATTAAGACACTGGTGAACTTGATGAAGTGAGTGCTGTAGGTGATGCGGTGGCTTCAAAGTCTTACACAAGCCACATAAAACAACCTGCTTTGATCAAAGCAAGAGAGCGAGCTTCAGAGGAACCCCCAGTTCCACTCGTCGCCGATCCGCTTATGCGGACCCCTAGTCCAGTGTGATCCTCAACCCCCGTCTCCTCCAGAACAACCACCACTACGTATACTAACTTGACAAATTGCAGCAAAATGCAAAGAGCTTTACAACACGGGTCAACATCCACACCACAGTCGGCTCAGTCAGAAAATAAAGACGCGTAAATGCAACAGTGCTGTATTGAGGGAGGGCAGAGTATTAACAATGTAAAAAAATAAATAAATAAAAAAATGCACCAGTAACAACATTATTGTGTAATAAAAATCTGCACATCTTACTTGCACTCTGCCGATCACCACTATGTTCGTGCCACTGGGTGGAGATAGCAGTTAATATTACCATTTCACTTGATAACGATTAGCCAGCATTGACAAATAACATAGGGAATAAGATCCTTTTAAGTCCTGTTTCGTGGACAAAAAAAAAAAAAAAAAACAACACGTTAAAAATTTAAATTTCACTCTAGGCAGCAGCCTAAATTTTATAAAGAAGTCTTACTAAATGGATTTCAATCAGCTTTTTTTCCCCTAAACATAAGAGGTTAAAAAAAAGCTCAGGTTTGCACACAAGTTCCTGGCCTAGAGGGTTTGCCTAAAATAAATATTAATTATTAACAATTTAATTAATCATGGGAAGGACAGTGTTTGTACTCTGGCTCCAAATCTCAAGAGGAGCGCGCCTTGGCTCGGAGTGTTAGCGTTAAGCTGTGTCTGTGTAATTAAAAACGTAAACAGATGACAAATAGGAGATATTTAAATATTTGCTGTGTGTTTCTGTTTCCTTCTCCAAACTAATTTATTTAGTTAAAGAAGAAATCAAAGAGGGGTTGTTAAGCACTTCAGCAGGAGATGACAGTCGGTTTAAACAAGGCTCGGTAACATGACAGCTTGCACAGAGCAGAATGAAAATCCTGGTATTTGTTTGATGGCTCTTGTATGCATTTCTTTCACTGTAATAAATATAAGCATTTGTATTTAAAAAAAACAGATTCAATTTAATTTAGCTGTTTTAGTGTGTTACATATTCAGAGAAAAAAAAATAAATCAAAACTGTTAAATTCAAAATAAATTCTCTGCATGCTGAAAATTTGCTGTAATTTTCCATTTAAATCTGTTGTTTCGTTGCCATGAACAAATGTCAAACCATGGCCCTATTGCACATCTCGCTCTTAAAAAACAACCCATAAGAAATTCAGAGCGAAAAAATGCCTACGGCGCACATATCATTTTTAACCCACTTGCAATATCTGACTAAAAGTTATCACTTCCATTGTGACAAAAAGAAAAAATACATAAGGGGTGATGAGGGGTGGAAGGAGAGGCAAGAGCAAAAGAAGGAGAAAGAGAAAAAGAAGAGGAGGGAAAAAAGAGCCCTGTGCCACAAGCATATATAAGAGAACTTTCACCAATTAGTGAGGAGAAACAGGAGAGGGAGCTGCCGCAGAGATGGTGCTCAAAGAGCCAGGCCTTGCGGCGAAGCTGTCATGTCGGCTGGATTGATCAACAGGCCTGCTATTTCTAATGGCATGTTGTCATGAAGCTGCAGCCATGGGGAGCCACCTGCCTCACTCCATGTAGACAGCAAAATATATGTGTGTGTGTATGGGGGAGAGTGTGTGCAGCACACACAAAAAAAGGGCCTTATGGTGTTTGTGTCTGTCGTGGGGGAGGGGGATTCCAACACCATACTTTTACTTCAACTAACAATTTGAGAAAAAAACTCCATACCTCCTCCCCGTTACTCCTCGACACCCTCCCCATCCCTCAGCTGTTGATATGACAGGTGCACTACTGCTCTTTTCTTAGCACCCAGACCGCAACACAAAGCCCCGGCTATGGCAATACGGCGAACGATCGGCAACAATAGCTTTAACGCAATGGTTCACAAATGTGTTTCTATGTGATAGTTTCTTTAATGATCAACGTCGTTGATGGTACAACAAAAGGCTAAATAAGCTAAACATCGCTAATTAGCTAAATGTCAAAATAGCTAGCTAATACATAAATCAGATTAAGTACAAAACAAAAAAAGTGATGAAACACTTTAAAAAAAAAAAATGAGCAAGGATGTTTCA
>NW_024121122.1:13709798-13789798 GCF_016745375.1 Pimephales promelas
CCAGTCATAAACACACACAGTGCCTGTCTCACAGTGAACTCCTCACACACACATGCCAGCGCTCTCCTCCAAACCTTTTTATAGCTGCGCAGACTGTTTAAAACAAGAAGACACCCCCTCACACACACACTCTGTCTCACATACGTCGTTTTCAAACAGTAACCACAAACCACTGATTAACGGAGACTTGTCTGCTTCACTATATTTTAAGTCTATGGCTATATTCTGACCCAGCCGGGCTATATATCTTAATTATGTGTTCTGTTTTTTCCCTCCACAGGGGAGGCGCGGGCTCCAGGGCTGCTGTACGAGGCCTCCTTAAATGAGAGCCTTGCAAACTTCATGGTTTGTGTTTGCCGACAGCATTTGAGATTACACACGTCGCTCTGAGCTTCAAGAAAGCTGAAGTGTGTCATTTCTGTGTCATTTCTTGTGTGACTGAATGAAGTTGCATTCAAAATGCAACAGATTTCCTGAATCTGTCTGCCATTGGCTGGACAAACAGCCCTAAAACCTGTAAGATTTGCTTTCTTTTGTGAAACAAAAAGATGACATTTTGAAAAATGCCTCAGTGTTTTTTTTTTTATATATATCTCTAACAATCTCTAACAATGCCCACCATATTCTCAACCTCAAAGACGTCTTCTAATTATCTCCATTTCAGAGAAATGCATATGCATTTCGTGCAGGCAGATGGAGTCTTTGTCCACATGTAAATCTGGGAAATCTTGATAACAGACGGTGAAAACACTGTGGCGGCACGTTGTCGGCAGGGTGCGATAGCCGCGTGGCACGGCCGATCGAACAGCTAAAGGAACATGGCACTCTCACAGTGATTATCCCACTCTCCTCTGGCTCCCGGTTCTGGGGTCAGCGGTGCTTCTGAAACACGGCTGGCCTTGCCATTTCAATGATTGAATTTGGTCTGGATCCCTCAATCGATTGTGTGCAGTGACCCCAGAAAGCCCCCCATGAGAAAGGCTTGCCGCACCTCACGCATGGCCTGGAGGAGAGCATCTGTACGCAAACACACAGTAAAACTCACACATACACACAAACACAACTATTGGGTTCACTTGCAGACAGACTCTAACGCTCATATACAGTCATGTCACTAACTAGGAAAACTGGGGACCTGTGTTGAAAAGGTACCAACTAAAAGACTAACTAAGTGGCACTACTAACCAGATATTTGAATTTGTTACAGAAGCTTACAGGTTTTCAAAATAGTAACAAGCTAATTTTGCCTACCATTAGGGGTAGATCAAAAACTAAATAGACCTGATTAAATTGAGATAATCAGTTTGTTCAGATGGATCCTCTGAATAGGTAAATTACTAATATATAAGTCCTCCTTGTGCAGCCTTTTAGGTCTCGTTTTTAAATGTGAAATATTAAGTTAAATGCTGTTGCTCATTAGTATCTTTTTGTCTAATATATTGCAAATAAATACTTGTGTGTGTGTGTGTGTATATATATATATATATATATATATACACACACACAATGCAATACATATAATATTTACATTATTAAATACTAGTGTATGTATATATATATATATATATACACACAGACATATATACATACATACACACATACAATGCAAGACATATATTTACATTATTACATTGTAAATGAATATAAAAAATATAAAATACAACATTATTTTATATATATATATATATATATATATTATATAATATATAAAATATAAATATATATCAAATATATATTATATAATATATACTGTATATATATATATATATATATATATATATATAAAATGCATAATATAATTATATTAAATTATATGTATAACAAAATATTATATACATAATTTTTATATGTATAAATCATATGAAAATAATATAATTTAATAAGCAACTTGTAACCTGTAGCGCCACTAGCTGCTTTTTCAAGCCTCAAGAGTAGTTTAACTAAAGTTAACTAGCTTCCCAAACACTGCTAGGGCCTTTAGTCTTAAGACCAACAAGTATTTCATCACCTGGCATGGCATACATCATCAACACCCTCCTTAAATGTTCCTGGCAGGCGATATTTAACCGCAGAGGGCTGAAACGGGTTCACCGGTGGGTGATTTCTCTAAGGTTGACACACCAGCAGAGTGAGTACATGTGAAAGTGAATGTGTGAATCATATTTAGACCTGTGCACTCTTGTTCTGCTGGCTGACAGCAAAGGAAGAATATAATCCTTGTCCTCCAGTAGCAGTGGCACACGGCAAGTTCAAACTCATTGAGCGCCACAAACAAACACTCTCTGGGCTCATGCTACACATTATCCACACGGCAAGATGGTGGAACGCTGTGGCAAATGCAGCGTCCCGGCCTCCAGACCCTGCAGTTTGTTTAGTAACACTTGAGCTTATGCCGCCCGAAGGGTGCAATTAAGTCCAATTACAGTCTGTGGTTTTTATTAAGAGCTACAAGCTGGCCAGGCTACGGGGCCAGTGAGCGAAGCGCACACACGCACAGAAGCCGAGTTCAGCAGTGCTAAATCAAACCAATTCAGACTCAGACATATTGCACAATAACCAGTATAATTAATTAAATGACAAATGAGAGATGAATTACAGAATTATCAGAAAGGAAAAAAACATCAGATGAGTGAGTACATGAAACATGGCAAGTTTTGAATAGATTGAAAAAAAATCATACAATTATTAAATATTATTGTGACCTAGATATTGATATACTGTCATATTCCAACCACTGATATGGGAATTTTCATTTAAAAATATAAGATACTAATTGAGATATAATTGACATACTATGAGTGCCTATCATTTTTGTTAGAGGCCTTCTTTATACCCCGAGCATCTGAAATCGGGGACAGGTCAAATGGTCAGATGACCTCACACACCCCGGCGATGTCACTAGGGTAAGCCTGCGATCCCCATACAAAGGGATGGTACAAATGAAAGGGAAGCGAATGGAAAAAGTTAGAGGTCACCGCACGCAGGGCTTTACTTGAGCAATGCGAGATAAGTACTCTGAACTCTCCCTCCGGCTAGATACCGCAGGGCACAAGAACCTTTTTAGCGCTGAATACGCAAATCTGATCAATATCATGACCGAAATCCTTTATGAAAGACAGCTCAACCCTAATTCAACTTTGCTGATAAAGAGTGAGCGAAAAAAAAAAAAACACACACACACACAAAAAAAACCGAAGGAAACACCCAAAATACCAATAGCCGGCCTTTTCATGGAAACGGTAGGGGCAGATGTCACAAAGCATTCTGGGGTTTTGGTCACGTGACCTTGAGCTAGGGATACTTGGGCGCATGACAAGTGAGCTACAGCTGTGACGGAACAAATAACAAGCACATCCTTCGGCATTCATCAGCGCATCAAAAACCAGCCCTGTATCAATCTGTCGTTCGCAGGGAGCGGTGAGAGAGCGAAGCATTTTCCTCTTTGTGTTCCTGTTATTGGGCTGTTAGCTGATCGCTATCATCCTCTTCTCCGCACTGCGCTTGGACACGTTTCAAAAAGACGGGAGTCTTTTCTGCCTTTCTGTAAGGAAACCGTCTCCTTAATGGCTTTCAAAACAGGAAGCACAACAATAAAAGTGAAAAGTGAGAATGCTCGCTAAAGACATCTTTTCCATTTTGCAGTGCGACGGCATCACACGTATACACTCGCACAAACAGACAAGCACACACACTAACACTGACACACTGACCTTCAGACATTCCTCATTCCGTCTAGTGTGATTCTCTAATGTGATGACTGTGTGTTTAAGAAAATAACTAATTCTCCCTCAGCAGATTAATTTGTTAAATGTTAAAGGGATCACTCACCCAAAAAGGAAAGCCGTCATCTACTCAGCCTCACATTTTCTTCATAGAAAACTAAAGCATTTATCTAGAAAAATGTTTAGATCGCTCTTTTCCTCAGAAGAAAGGTATATATGGGGACTACAGCTATTAAAGGGATAGCTCACTTTGAAATTAATTTTTGTTACGTTTTAGCTTATCTCAAGGGCATCCAAGATGTAGGTGTGTTTGTTTCCAAAGTATTTTCAATTTTGATACTTTTAGGTCAAACCGTTGTTGTCTGTCAGTCATATAATGGAAGTCTATGGGGTCCACCTAAAAGAGCATGCACAGAGAAGTCCAGATTAAACATGATTTAATGACTCGTGAATGTAAGTACACATTGATGGCCTAAGACACGAAACGAGTGGTTTGTGTGAGAAAACGAACAGTATTTATATCGTTTTTACCTCTTGTAACCACAGCCACGTGCAAGTGATCTGAAGGCGCGGGCGCTTTGTGGCTGTGGTTACAAGAGGCAAAAACGATATAAATACTGTTCGTTTTCTCACAAAAAACACTCGTTTCGAGTCTTAAGCCATCAATGTGTACTTAAAATTTTTGAGTCGTTAAATCATGTTTAATCTGGACTTCTCTGTGCATGCTCTTGTAGGTGGACCCCATAGGTCTCCATTATATGACTGACAGACAAGAACGGTTTGACCTAAAAATATAAAAATTGAAAATACTGTGGAAACAAAGACACCTACATCTACACCTAAACCTACAGGTAAGCTAAAACATATATCAAAAATGAATTTCATCCCTTTAAGCTCCTAAAAGGACAGCAAAAGAAACAAAAGTATCTTGTACAACTTTCATTGTATGGAAAGGAGCAGTTTGATGAAAGTCTTTTGTGAACAGATTATGGGCCAGAATTTCACATTCAAATATGCTAATTTGGAACTCAAGAAACATTCTTATTTTTCTCAATGTTGTTGATAAAACAATTGTTCTGCTTTTTTTCAGGATACTTAATAATTGAATTTATTTGAAACAGACATTATAAATGTAACATTATAAATGTCTTTACTGTCACTTTTGAACCATTTCATGCATCCTTGGTGAGTAAAAGAATTAAATTTATTAAAAAAAAAAAAAAAAACAACTTTTGATCGGTAGCATATATCCTGTCTGTAATTTTAGATTATGCTTTATGATATATTCCAAACAACGTTATTACAACACAAAGTCTGCATCTAACTTTCTCTGGCTTCTTTAACACAGCCATCCTTACAGAGGATCCCTGACCCTAACTCCAACCCATCAGAGACCTTCAACATGCCACGAGAAGCACTTTCAGTTCAGCAGCACAAAAAGCTCAGAGAGACAGCTACATGTACTTCCTCACAGCTGGATAAAACAAATCTTAACAGCACAACTACGCCCCACCAAAGCGCTTCACATTTTCTGTACACCCTCAAACGTATTGTGTTGTCTCTAGGTACCAGGAACCTATCTATCATTTCAGTCTAAAAACAGAATCTGCATCACCCTCTTCAGTGTGAGCAACCCCACTCCCCCACCCCACCGAATTGATTTCTCCCAGTCGAGGCCTTTCCCAGTGCGGACCGCATCCGCAACAGTGTCATCTTTACCGCCAGTCCTCTTTTAACTGGCTTTTACTCTAGTGGCGGAATGTACAAACGATGAAGGCGGAGGGGAAGAAAGAAACAGAAAAACTGATACATGCGCTCCAAAGTTTCGTCTATTGATTTCTTTTTGATGCGCAGTCGGAAAAAAAGGGAAGGAGTTCAAAGCCGAGGAGATCTTTTTTTGATCACCACTAGAATAGCTGTGTTGGTAGTCAGCACGGAAGCAGCAGTGCTAGACGGAAAGTGTCGGTGTGGATTCCTTTGTTCTGGCCGAAGCCCCGTGGCAAGGACCCTGACCTGGTCTGGTCAGCGTGGTCTTTAAGCGAGGCGCAACATTAACGCGTGCTGAGGGGTGATCATGAAGAAATTCAGAGCTGCCCATTCATACGTCTCCCTGCTGGACACAAAGAGAATATGTTTGGCTGACCGCACTGTGGTTAACTGCAGACAACTGCAGTCAAAGACGGAGATAATCCGAAACTACGGGGAAGAGCATGTTGGGAATTTACATTTTAGAATATACCTTTTTTATATATATATTCCTATCCATTTAAAAAAACAACAAATGAATAACTTTAACAGTTCTTGAAATAAATCCTCTGTTTTTGTATTGATGCGGACAGAACGATATACAAAAACACTAAAATGCTAAAATTATATATTTTATTTAATCTAAAATGAATAGTTTAAATGCTCCCAAGTTTAGTCATTGCTTTCATCCATTTTTAAAAACATTTTTTTTCGATTTTAACTAGATTTAAATTAATTCGATTTTAAAAAAGTGAGAGTAATCTAAATGTAAAAGAATAGGGGAAATACGCATGCATGATTAAATATTCATATGCAATATCAACCAATAGAGATACATTTAAATCTTAAATATCTGCTAATAATCAATACGGTACTGGTATGCAACTCTAACAATTTGGTGCTTAATTTTAAGAATATAAACAATAAAATCGAAGACACCCGAATCAATAAGTGGAATTCCTGTCAGGAGGTGGTGAGTTTGTAGGGTAGAAAAGAGAATGACAAGTTGACGGAAAAGGGCAGAAGACAGAAGTGGAAGATGGCAGTTTACCCCTGTGATGTGTGGGATGTATTCAGTCTGCAACGCACTGTCAATAATATATGGCGCTGACCCTGCGATAAATGGTCCGGTATAGCGCAGAAGGAACTTGAACACCTACAGTAGGTTTGTTCTGCTCCATCTGAAGATGCTCTATGAAGGATATTACACTGGATCCAGGCTCTCTGTGATATGCAGCTGTGTTCACCGGTGGCTACAATTAGACCATCAAACCCATTCCAGCCGGGAGTCGGCACACATCTCCAGAGCCTGTGCTCCAAAGAGACGGCCAACTAGTGGATCTGAGGGTGGTAGTCTTTGATGTGCCACGCATGGTAGAAGCCTCTCTTTTTGCTCATATTAATGGTGAGAAGATATAACAATTAAAGGAGAAAGCAGCGGGCAGACAGACAGCCAACGTGGCTGCACATCCTGAGCTCAAATTAGCATACTGGAAGTCCTCCAAAAGGCGTACAAGCTAACAGTAGTTGAGGAACCAGAAGAACCAAACGTTTATAAAGGAACACCCAGCGGCAGGCTGGATTTAATAGGGTAATTAGACACACAGACAACTAGTTATAAAATTAAAGCACAGCCATAATATTTTGAACAAGCTTCGATGTTAAAATGATCTAATGTTTTAGTTTGCGGTGGGCCTCCAGATGTACAGCCACATAAGGTGGAACATAATTCCACTTCCTGGGCCAGTGTTGCACTTTTTTTTGCTTTTTTATATACAAGAAGACAAGAGTTTCCTACAGCTGATCTGGATGAGAGGCGTCCACTTAGCCATGTGGTATCGGTTTGCTTCCTTCTGGACACAAACCACACCATGGCTGACAGAAAACATGTATTTCGATGCTTGAATACAAACTGTTCATGGTGCTTCTGCAAGATCAGTTCATAACCACTGCATAAAAATACATCAGTTTTATACAGCGTAAACTGGTCTTAATTACCAGAGGGATTATTTCTTGGCATCATGATTGTGCAGCTCATAAATAATATAGTGTCGCAGTGATATTACCAAAGAGTGGTTCATGGTGAGGCAGTGGTCTTTTCAATAACATGCAAACTACGGAGCTCATGAAAACCCACTCAGAGCATTCATCCGTCTGTCTGACACTATAATAAGGAATGCTCCTCGAAAAAACACTTTAAAAACAGCTGTGCTGCCGTAACAGATCTTATGTGGCATCTCAACACAAGGTGGAGACAGCGCTAAAAAAAGTTCCAATTAATGTTTACGTTTACAATAGGGGGAAATAAAATGGAGACGACTGAAAGTCTCAGAGCTTTCCAACAGGTGATTGGGAAAATGGGATAAAAAGGCACACGAGGAGCAGCCTCTGTATCTTAGGGATAGTAGTGACATCTCAGTCTTTTCTCTGTTCGCATCAGAGGTAGACGAGAAAGGAAAAAAATCCGTTGTGTGAAGAAAAATGTCTTGTTATGGAGGAACGGAGCATGTCATAGATAAGAGTAGGCCGGTGTTCAAAGGGATACAGGCCAGTGAAGCGCTCGCTTCTTTCTCCACGTCGCTGCACTGTCCTTAATGAGCCTCCCAATAAAGCCTCGTCTCCTGTCTGCTGTCCAAAGAAGCCATGTCTGTCTCGCTTCAATCATGATCCACCATTTTATTTATTCATTATTTTGACTGAACTCAAGATCGTTCACACTACTGATGAACAAATAAAAACACACAATGTTTAGCTAGTGTTTGACATTATTAAGGAGACAGGAAACTGTTGGGCGTAGTAGGGCTGGATGGTATGACAATCGCCAAAATTGTCCAAATAATACAATAAAATATTTTGAATTAAACTTAAATTAAAAAATTATAAATTAAATGCATAAAAAGTAAAATAAAATGAATAAATTAAAGGTAAAATCAATTAAAATTAAAGCTGCAAGCAGCATTTAGCGGGGTTCAAGCAGTTTAGGCCTTGAAGGCCTTTAAGCACAAAAGCATCAAAAGACATTAAGTTTTAAGTTTCAATAATGGCAATTTACCATAGAGTATATATTGTTTTTAACATTTTTAACAATTATAGCGCCACCTATAGTCCGATCTCCATGAAACTTTGCATGCTTGTTGAATAAGCTATGTCACATGTGCTCATCAATTTTTGTGAAGTTCTGACTTTTCCTTTAGGATTTATAGGCTTTTGGGTGCATTTTGTCACGCCCCCTTTTGTAAATGACCCTGTTATAGCAAAACAAATGTCAAAGTTCAACTTTTTTTGATAATTATTGATCTAGAGAGTCCAGAGAATTGTCCTAGACTGGTCTGGTTCCGATCGAGCAAAAAACCAGGGACTAGTTCGCAAAAGTAGGTTTTTGACATATTTGTGAATATTTAATGAACGATTTGATTGACAGCAATGGTTCTTGAGGCAAAGTTGTTCATCATGAGGAGATCTATCAAAAGATATGCATTTTGTGGGGATATGCGCAACACCACGTGATTACAGAGCCATAAAACTCGTTAGCGCCAACTAGTGGCCGATTTTTTTCAAAATTCTTACAGACCTCTAGGGCCATGAGTCGAACATGCCCATTGAGTTTCGTTCCGATGGGCCTCCGTTAACCTTGTCTCACAGGTGCTCAAACTTCATTGGCCGATGGCGGCCATGTTTTTTTACATACGCCAATGTCCTCATAGATATACATGGGGCCTTGGTCCAAGACACTGCATACCAATTTTCAAGTCAATCGGACTAACGGTCATGTGGTCATAGCCCGTTTTATGTTTTTTTCATGTTATAGCGCCACCTAGTGTTCAATCGTCGCTATTTTTTTACTGTGACCTCAAATTGAACTCGTACACATGTGTACCGAGTTTGGTGAAGATATCTCATTTACTTCTTGAGTTATAGCCAATTTAGTAAAATAGGCTCCTCCCACAACGTTTATTTTGCTTCCCCTAGCGACCGGAAATAGAAATTTCAACATTTTTTTGATAATTATTGATCTTCAGACTCCAGAGAACATTTCTGCACTGGTTTGGTTCCGATCGGGCAAAAAACCAGGGACTAGTTCGCAAAAGTAGTTTTTCGACAAAATTCAAAATGGCGGAAAAATTTCCATACCGGAAATGAAATCGGAGATATACGTTTTTTTCGTCAGGTGACCAGCTTTCCAACGATATAAGACACTTGAGTGTACGACTTACGGTCTAGGAGTTATGAGCCGTTTCGCGCAATTGGTCGCTATAGCGCCACCTATGGGCCAATCGGGCTCATAATTTGATAACCTCTCCTCGATTTTTGTACTACCATCTGACAAAGTTTCAGAGCTCTAGCCCTTACGGTTTGGGCTGCACGATGCGTTTTAGGGGAGAATAATAATAATAATTAAAGCTGCAAGCAGCATTTAGCGGGGTTCAAGCAGTTTAGGCCGTTAAGGCCTTTAAGCACAAAAGCATCAAAAGACATTAAGGTTTAAGTTTCAATAATAGCAATTTACCATAGGGAATACATTGTTTTTAACATCTTTAACAATTATAGCGCCACCTATAGTCCGATCTCCATGAAACTTTGCATGCTTGTTGAATAAGCTATGTCACATGTGCTCATCAATTTTTGTGAAGTTCTGACTTTTCCTTTAGGATTTATAGGCTTTTGGGTGCATTTTGTCACGCCCCCTTTTGTAAATGACCCTGTTATAGCAAAACAAATGTCAAAGTTCAACTTTTTTTTGATAATTATTGATCTAGAGAGTCCAGAGAATTATCCTAGACTGGTCTGGTTCCGATCGAGCAAAAAACCAGGGACTAGTTCGCAAAAGTAGGTTTTTGACATATTTGTGAATATTTAATGAACGATTTGATTGACAGCAATGGTTCTTGAGGCAAAGTTGTTCATCATGAGGAGATCTATCAAAAGATATGCATTTTGTGGGGATATGCGCAACACCACGTGATTACAGAGCCATAAAACTCGTTAGCGCCAACTAGTGGCCGATTTTTTTCAAAATTCTTACAGACCTCTAGGGCCATGAGTCGAACATGCCCATTGAGTTTCGTTCCGATGGGCCTCCGTTAACCTTGTCTCACAGGTGCTCAAACTTCATTGGCCGATGGCGGCCATGTTTTTTTACATACGCCAATGTCCTCATAGATATACATGGGGCCTTGGTCCAAGACACTGCATACCAATTTTCAAGTCAATCGGACTAACGGTCATGTGGTCATAGCCCTTTTTATGTTTTTTTCATGTTATAGCGCCACCTAGTGTTCAATCGTCGCTATTTTTTTACTGTGACCTCAAATTGAACTCGTACACATGTGTACCGAGTTTGGTGAAGATATCTCATTTACTTCTTGAGTTATAGCCAATTTAGTAAAATAGGCTCCTCCCACAACGTTTATTTTGCTTCCCCTAGCGACCGGAACGAGAAATTTCAACATTTTTTTGATAATTATTAATCTTCAGACTCCAGAGAACATTTCTGCACTGGTTTGGTTCCGATCGGGCAAAGAACCAGGGACTAGTTCGCAAAAGTAGTTTTTCGACAAAATTCAAAATGGCGGAAAAATTTCCATACCGGAAATGAAATCGGAGATATACGTTTTTTTCGTCAGGTGACCAGCTTTCCAATGACATAAGACACTTGAGTGTACGACTTACGGTCTAGGAGTTATGAGCCGTTTCGCGCAATTGGTCGCTATAGCGCCACCTATGGGCCAATCGGGCTCATAATTTGATAACCTCTCCTCGATTTTTGTACTACCATCTGACAAAGTTTCAGAGCTCTAGCCCTTACGGTTTGGGCTGCACGATGCGTTTTAGGGGAGAATAATAATAATAATAATAATAATTAAAGCTGCAAGCAGCATTTAGCGGGGTTCAAGCAGTTTAGGCCTTTAAGGCTTTTAAGCACAAAAGCATCAAAAGACATTAAGTTTTAAGTTTCAATAATGGCAGTTTACTATAGGGTATACATTGTTTTTAATATTTTTAACAATTATAGCGCCACCTATAGTCCGATCTCCATGAAACTTTGCATGCTTGTTGAATACGTTATGACACATATGCTCATCAATTTTTGTGAAGTTCTGACTTTTCCTTTAGGATTTATAGGCTTTTGGGTGCATTTTGTCATGCCCCTTTTTTAAATGACCCTGTTATAGCAAAACAAAAGACAAAGTTCAACTTTTTTTGATAATTATTGATCTAGAGAGTCCAAAGAATTGTCCCAGACTGGTCTGGTTCCGATCGGGCAAAAAACCAGGGACTAGTTCGCAAAAGTAGGTTTTTAACATATTCGTGAATATTTAACGAACGATTTGATTGACAGCAATGGTTCTTGAGGCAAAGTTGTTCAGCATGAGGAGATCTATCAATTGATATACATATTGTGGGGGTGTGTGCAACACCACGTGATAACAGAGCCATAAAACTCGTTAGCGCCAACTAGTGGCCGATTTCTTTCAAAATTCTTACAGACCTCTAAGGGCATGAGTCAAACATGCCCAACGAGTTTCGTTCCGATCGGCCTTCGTTAACCTTGTTTTATAGGTGCTCAAACTTCATTGGCCGATGGCGGCCATGTTTTTTGAGATACACCAATGTCCTCATACACATACATGGGGCCTTGGACAAAGACACTGCATACCAATTTTCAAGTCAATCGGACTAACGGTCAGCTGGTCAGAGCTCTTTTTTAGTTTTATTCGTTTTATAGCGCCACCTAGTGTTCCATCGTGGCGATTTTTTTACTGTGACCTCAAATTGAGCTTATACATATGTGTACCGAGTTTGTTGAGGATATCTCATTTACTTCTCGAGTTATAGCCATTTTAGTAAAATAGGCTCCTCCCACAACATTTATTTTGCGCCCCCTAGCGACCGCAAAGAGACTTTTTCAACATTTTTTGATAATTATTGATCTTCAGACTCCAGAGAACATTCCTGCACTGGTTTGATTCCGATCGGGCAAAAAACCAGGGACTAGTTCGCAAAAGTAGTTTTTCGACAAAATTCAAAATGACGGAAAATCTATCATGACGGAAATGAAATCGGAGATATACGTTTTTTTCGTCAGGTGACCAGCTTTCCACTGATATAAGACACTTGAGCGTACGACTTACGGTCTAGGAGTTATGAGCAGTTTCGCGCAATTGGTTGCTATAGCGCCACCTATGGGCCAATCGGGGTCATAATTTGATAACCTCTCCTCGATTTTTGTACTACCATCTGACAAAGTTTCAGAGCTCCAGCACTTACGGTTTGGGCTGCACGATGCGTTTTAGGGGAGAATAATAATAATAATAATAATAATAATAATAATAATAAAAATCAGTACAAAAACAATAGGGTTTCAGCACTTCGTGCTTGAACCCCTAAAAATCAATACAATTACAATAGGGTTTCAGCACTTCGTGCTTGAACCCCTAATAAACTCCATTGGGACACAACAGATTGGAACCTTCATCTCCCACATGAGCACCAAGGCTCAAGGATTGCTCAACCTCAGGTTTGATATAAAGGTTTCATCGGCAAATGAAAAAGTAACTTTTTCCCGGTCCATCCCTCTTATTTGTTTTTTCGCTCCAGCCTCCTCTTAGTCTAATATCTTGTGGTCCGAGTAGTGACATATTCTCCTGGACTTGTCAGGGCTGCCCTGTTAGCTAGCTACCATTCATAAATGAAGCCTAAATACAACACATCTGCTTTCACCACAAAGCCGTGCAGACAAGCAGAGGTAGACATTCCTCTCATATCTGAAACTAAGCTAAATAAATGATAAAGAGAGCATGTGCACACCTGCAACAGCGTGCCAGAACAAGACCACTTTAACTCACTGAATCATAAAAAAGGCTGAACTAAAAAGAAACAATAAAAACAAAAGAGATTTTTGGACTTTGAAAAACAGTCCCGTGTCATCTTTCTCTTTTTAAAGCCATAATGGAGACAGAAAACTTGGCTCTGACAGCACTTACTGTAGAGAAACATCAAAAAAACAAAGACGCAAATAAACAGTAAAAATATGTTTGCAAAGAAACTGCTGAGAGGAGCGAAATCAAATAAATTGGAAGTTTGTTTTACAAAAGGCGAGCTGAGGCACATCTGAAAACAATCTGAAGAGAGAGAGAAGAGAGGACAATGCAAAAACAACTCCAAAATCATTCAAGATACTGACTGACTTCCAAAAAAAAAAAAAAAAAGAAAAAAGAAAAAAGAAAACACCCTGTTGCTCTTGCTATGGAAATACATGTGATTTCAGCCAGCTTAAGTGCTCCCTAGAAGGGCGTTTTATGGGCCAACGCACACATACACACACAGAACCACCAAAAGAGGAAAGGTGTTAAACCTTTACTGTCACTGTACATTCAGCCATAACAATAATTTTTTCTTTGGGAATGTCAGTTTCACCCGTCCCCAATTATTTGCCTCTTCCTCGTTTCTCACTTCCTTCGACACAGCTCACGGCACACACAGAGAACTTTTGAATCTCACTACATTGTGAAGCCAAAACAGTCTGGCCATAAAGCAGTCAGCGTCTGCATCTGAAGCACGGGAGATTTCGTCCAACCTAAGCAAAGGATTAGTGAAGGAACGTCCAGTACTTTAGGTGATTTCAATAGACCCCGACCGCAACTACCTTCACACGCTCAGGGGGACAAAGTCTGCACAATAGAATTACGGAACATTAAATTTTGTAACCGCACATTTGACGGAAAATGCTATTAATTTCAATGAAGTGATGCCATGATATATCAGGGAGTGTGGTGAGAGAGAAGCTTACTTAAACAACCAGGCTGCATCTAAAAAAAAAGATCCTCATCCAACAGGCCACCCCGAGGGACAGAGTCTAAATCATTTCAACTTCCTCTCAGAAGTTCACCTAAAACTTCCTGGAAGCAAAACAGGCATGCTCAAATGAAAATAAAGAGAGTTAATTGGTAAAAACAACAGTAATTATTAAAAAAAAAATGGACAGAATTGAGACCAATAGGCTTTAAAACGATGATATGTCTACGAGTATGCTTTTGGTAAACTGGGATTATATTTAAGAATAATGCTTTAAAAAGTAAACCGATTATGTAAACAGAATAATGATGCAACTGCATCTGGGACAATTTGTATGTTGATATCTCAAAGCAAAAATAAAGTTATGGCATTTGGAACTAGGGTAGCCTCCAGTGTTTTACTGAACAAAAGAACTACTTAAATGTTAAACGCCACAAAGTATAAGTAACAAGTAATACAATCCTGGTTAATGAGTAATGATCTTCCAGTGCTGTTTCTTCTGTGCCCTCAAGTGCCTTGAGCGTGACAGTCGCTCATTTCTGTCTTTTGTATTTCTCACGCGGAAAAACAGTTTATAATATATTTAATATGCCGCAGCACCCAAAATGTCTCTGGCCACGCCGCTCTCACTATGGAACCAGCAGGAATCAAGCGCGTCTCCCCTTGGAGTTCTGCAGTCGAGCCTGCCACTTATCAGCCAATCAAAAAAAAAGGGGAAAAAAGAAAGGGGCTACACAATAGCCAATCAGAAAATAGCACTATTGTATCTGGATATGATTTAACGCAACAACCAATGAAAAAAAGCATATCCTGGAATCGTTCAAGTGATTCGGACACTCTTGCCTGTCTTCAAAACTTGAGAGCCCTGAGCATAATATTGAGCATAGTATATACAAGGAAGGTAACAATCAGGATTAGGAGTTATTTTTATTTTTTGATTAATCGCTTGGAGTAATCATTCATTTTGACAGGACTAATGTTTAGTGTATATAGACAACCATACAAGGGTATTTGTTACTAAGCCTGCCCTGGGTACACCAATTTTCTTGTCTGTTGCCCTCACAGATTCCCGCAGCTAAACTTATGAACATTTATATTCCAATAAAGGCTTTTGATAACAACTTATTGCACCATTACAGTACTTATATAGCCTGACATGCCAGACCTACATTAAGATGTTAGGTCTGAGAACTCGCCATTGACAGGGCTCAATCCGAGGGGCGGGATAAACGGTTGTCTTTCAAATTCTCTTTGCACGCAATTGGATAGCGCTACAACCAATCAGAGCGAAGACATTTTCCCACCAGCGGAGAAAGCTGATATATTAAACTTTTACCGTATATTAAACTTTTACCTAAACTCCAAACACATCTTTTTTTTTTTTTTTTAAATGACTCAAGTGCCACTCTTTGTTCTGGTTTAAACGAAAAGCTTAAGTTCAAAGCCGAATCGAAAGACAGCTGTTGGCCAGCAGCAGCCATTCTTTGTTTTCAAGTAGCAGTGAACCGTCGCAACTCTGTCGTTATTATGTTAAGCCCGCCCGCCGACTCTATGCACGATGTGATTGGCCTGACAACCAGAGTTTGGTTTTTCCAGCTAAAACGTCTATGTAGAGTTGCTAGACCACACTGGCTGCGAAATAATTTTTGCTGCCGCTAGGGTGCTTCTAGATTTCTAGGCTAGTACTTATAGGTAACTTTTCATCATATCTTCCGCTCCATGAAACATGTTAATGCTCAGATTCAGTAGTACAACATATGGTTCCTTAATTGCATTGTACTAAAATGCATTCATTTTCAATGGGTATATATACGGCTGAAACAAGTGCATCCCAAATTTTTCAACATTTTAAATAATACTATGGCCTTTTGTTTTTGTTTTTTTGAGGAGGAGGTAGTGCCCTATAGGCCCCTGTGGCACTATACTTTACTATCCGTTACGCTATAAGTTATACTTTACGCAGTTTTGAAACCAGAACTTTTACACTTTTACTTGAGTAAAAAGCTTTAGTTGATACTTCAACTTCTACAGAAGTATTTTTAGTCTCTATACTTCTACTTGAGTAATGAATGTGAATTCTTTTGACACATCTGCAATCCATACCTCAATGGAAAGCTTATTTATTCAGCTTTCATGTGATGTATAAATCTCTATAAAAAAAATTGACTAATGTGAATGGTTTTGTGGTCCAGGGTCACATGATAAAATAATAGCTTTTATCCAATAGGAATTGAAAATATCATGAAAAGTTGTGCATATAAAACAGGTTGTCGGAGGGCAGGGGTCAAAATGTTTTTAAGTGACTTTTTTCCTTAAAAATAACATGCATTTTACCCTTTAAAAAGTTTGCATCGTCTTTATCCTTCCTGCCCTATCTCTTATTCTCAATTCTGAGCTACTTTCCCAAGCTACTCTATAACAGGCCTGTGAAAGGAGGTCACATATCAACTTACCAAGCGTCCCTCTCTGACCATATGACCCCTTCGGCAGCCCACGAGGCCCCATGTCATTCCATCACACTCTCTCTCGCTCGCAGTCCCCCACATTCACGTCTTCCAAACCACCATCTAAAAGCTGCCCCCTCCCCTCGTCTGCCCATATCCCGACACTAATTGGTAAATCTGTTGAACCATAGCACGCCCAACAATGAGACACCTGGAGTTCTGTCAAAACAAGTTTCCCTGTGAAACAGCCTCAAGTGCTAATACAGTACGAGTCCTAGCTAACTCCGTCTTACTCAATGCCGAGCACGAAGATAATGTGTGTGTGTGTGTGTGTGGGGTGGGGGAGGTGTTGTAGAAAGTTGCAGTGAAGTTCAGTGTGAAGGGGAAGTGTTAATGGCACTATTGAAAGTTTAGATTCTCAGGAGTTTGGGAAGGAGGAGCACGATGCTGTCTGGCTCCACTGGAAGCCCACAGGAAGTCCTTGTGGAAATTTTGGCCCGACAAAAATCTCAAACATTCTTGCAGTTCTTGTTGGACACCCTCCCCGCCCACAATCCCTTCTGCGCTCTCTATTTTAGACGGACCATGAGGAGTGCTCTACGTAAACTCAAAGAGTGCTAACATGGAAACATGCTGTGGTTAGAGTGAAATCATGTGCAACTAAGCTTGAAAAACTAACCCCGATTTAACTGAGAACCTACACATTTGCTTGTCACTTAGCTGCAACAACACACACAAAACACAAGCAGAAACACATACTCGGAGGCATAGGGAGACACATGGACAAGCATTCTATCTGTCTGTCTTTCACAAACACATTTGAAACAGAGATACAATACTCAAGGAACTCATAGTGAACCCTGTCTAACAAGTTCTGACAGAAACGCTTTATGAACAACAAAAAAGGTGTCTGGCCGAGCAATTAGTGTCAGATAATAAAACATAATAAGATACGTTTTTTTTTTTTTTTAAATAAACTGCCACGACTTCTTAAAGGAATAGTTCACTTAAAAATGAAAATCTGTCATCATTTACCCACACAAGTTATTTAAACCTGTATGCATTTCTTTCATTTGCTGCACTCAAAAGATGATATTTTGAAGGTGAGCGATGACAATTTTCAGAAGAACTAACCCTTTAAAAAAAATTGAAGTATTTACCTAAATACTAAGTATGTGACAATTTTCTCTAGACCTTGATCTACTAAACCTCGATCTGCTAAACTCTTGTGATATTTGCTTTTGCTGCTAATATTAGCGTTAGAATTTGCTGCTGGATTCCAATTTAAATCTCACAAGACTTTTCACAGAATGAGGGTGATCATCTCGACGTGACCTACGTGACCCTGGGAGGCAGACAAAAATAAGACAAACATATCCCACAATGCCACAGCTTTCTTCATAGACCTAAACACAAGGCGATGAGCTAAACAAGCTCTCACCGCTGTTGAGATTTGGCAGACCAAGGCTACCCAACGTGCCCCCTCCCCTTTCAAATTCCACACACTGTTTGTGTCCGTCAAGGAGGGCCGAGGCGCAATTGAGACACTCAGCGGCAGTGGCCCCATGTTGCGTCACTCCGCGCCACATCAAAACTGAAGAGCGGTGCCAGACTTTCTCTCTGCGCCTCATGTCGACAGACAAAAAGACAATTAGAAGGTCTCGTCTCATCCAAACATCCTTAACCTTGACCCACGCAAACGGAGTCATGCACACATTTACACACTCATGGGTGAGCGTGTGCATGCAAAAACACAAACCACTCCACCTCCTAACTTCTCGCTGGCAAACGTTCAACCCCAGATGCTACAAATGAAAAGCATCCTCTTCATGCCAGCTGCTTCAGAGAAAAGGAAAAGAAATCAGAGAGAAATAATCGCCACCATTCCGGAAGATGCAGGAAAATAATTAAAGCTGAGACGGGGCCTGCAAGCAGACAAAGATGAAGCTCAAGAGGCATTTCGGGCTGCCAGGAATCCAGAAATGCTGAATTTTACACTGCTGGAGTGGCGCTGATGCTTTCCTGTTAGACACAAATACTGTATATCATAACAGGGATCCTGCTAGAGACAAAATCATCATGTCAATGGACAGCAACAGTTTACAATTACCACACAAACTGAGCCAAGTCTGCTCATGAGGATGTGTGTTTGTGTGTGTGTGCGTGTGTGTGTGTGTGTGTGTGTGTGTATGTACAAATGCAAAGCAGATTCAACCCAAAAAAAGAGCAAGAACACAGCAACAAACAATATCAAATACAGCAGAATATTAAACTGTTATCAAAAACAAAATAGTTATTGAAATCTCCAATTGTAATGATTTTGATATTCTCATTTCATAATTATATTTTTTACTTAGCCTGTTGGAAAACCCAGCTTAAAGGGATACTCCACTTTTTTTGGAAATAGGCTCATTTTACAACTCCCCCAGAGTTAAACAGTTGAGTTTTACCGTTTTCGAATGTATTCAGACGATTTTCTGATATTTAGAAGAATATCAGTAACCAGATTGTTTCTGGTCTCATTGACTTCCATAGTAGGAAAAAAATATACTATGGAAGTCAATGAGACCAGAAACTGTCTGGTTACTGATATTCTTCTAAATATCAGAAAATCGGCTGAATGGATTCGAAAACGGTAAAACTCAACTGTTTAATTCTGGGGGAGCTGTAAAATGAGCCTATTTCCAAAAAAAGTGGAGTATCCCTTTGGTTGCTGGTTTCTAGCTGGTCAAAGCTGCTCCACACGGGTCATTAGCTAGTTACCAGCCCACAATGTTCCAAAAACCAGCTGGTTTGTCATGGGTCAATGATTGTCTACCAGCTCAGACTAGATAATGACCAGCGTGGACCAGGAAATAACCAGTTTAGGTCAGCTAGAAAAATCAATTACCAACTGAAGCTGCATTTTCCAGCAGGTAATTCATTTAAACAATCAATAAGCCAGATGCAAGAAACTTGGAATTCAGGATTCTCACCAACTGTAATTGGTGAACACTCAGATCAGTCTGTCCGGGGAATTCCCAGCAGAAGGGCCCCTGAAAGGCAAAGACGCACGTCCCGTGTCACAAATTGAGAACATGGTACACTCATCACTCATCCAGGGCATGAAGGCAAAAGGTATGACTTTTAAAACCACACAAAAAAAAAAAGTCTAGCTGTGTGCCACCCCTCTCCTTCCCTGTCTGTTTCCCATCTGACTTGCGGTGTCAGGCCGCTGCCAGGTACAAGCCCAAACATATCTCGCATACAACACACGCAGAATATGTGAGTGCATGTTTGTTTACTGGGTTATGATATTGTTAGCATGTTGGCAGTGTGTCTTCATCTACAAAAGAAAAGTACTGACTGAGGGGGCTTAAGGCACATTGAGGCTTTATTCACCATATTCCTGTTGCACAATGTCATTCGAAGAAAAGCGAGACAAGCAATGGTATAAATACTTCATAGAGGAAAAATATATTGGTCAGATGTTGCCGTTTTATAGCTCAAGAGACAAATTTACTAAACAGCGGAAAATTAGCGTAAGAGCGCAAACCCCCAAAAATGCGCATATGGCAGTGGAAAGTTCTTACCGAGTAAATTAAAAAACACAGACGCAGGCGGATCATTTCCATAATGACAACGCAATCTACCAAGAGCAGCGCAAATTTGCGTCTGGTTTAAGACATGCTTTTTTTGGGGTGGTAAATAATGGCCATCAAAGTGACAAGGGCAAACCTTAGTAAATCACCTTGTATGATTCATTTAAATACTCCCCTCCCATAAATTGTGCATCTGACAGGGAACCTCCTATAAATCCTTACGCAAATAAGGTCAGTCGCAAAAAAAACTAACAAACACCTGTCTACGACTTTTCAGTGCTATTTTTTCCCACCGCATGTCTTTAGTAAACCCTTGCAGTAGTTTTTTAATGCCAAAAGAGGGTTTGTCTTGAAGACGTTTTCAATGTTTTGAAAGTAGTCTCTTATGCTCACCCAAAGTTGCATTTATTTGATCAAAAATACAGTAAAAAGTAATATCATGAAATATTATCAATTTATTATCAGCCTTTATTTTACTCTCCAGTGCCATTAGAGTTAAACCTTCACTTGACTCACAATTCAATTTGACTACAATTCAGAGGGAAAGGATACAAATAATTAACAAATAATAAAAATAAAATTTATTCAAACAAGAGCAGGGAGTGATTCCCTCTTTTCTTTTATTGTGTAATTAACACTAATGACACGGACACAAGCTAGTTTATTATATTAAGACCTAATAATGCATAGATCTAATATAATTGCTACACATCAGATTCCCCGACAGTTTACATTCACATAAAGGTGGGGTAAGTGATATTTAAAAGAAATCAGTTTGAATACTACAATAAACGTGTAGCCAATCAGCATTAGCGTCTGAACGAGCAAGAGGGAGATTTGAAGAAAGACTGTAGAAAGAGAGATGGCTGAGAGACATTACAAAAAAGATAAATAAGAATATCATAAGCTCTTAAGAATATCCCAGGAAAAAGTACGGTTGTGATCAGGAAAGAGCTTTAGGATCCACGTTAATATCGGTAAAGCTTTCTGGCGCTGGAGAGCTAAGCGGGAAGGGCTGATAACAGACTCGGAGGTTGCATTTATTCTGCTCCACACGTGAGTAACACTGGGTTTGAGTGTCATTGTTTGTCTGGAGCTGCTGTTGGCAACTAACAATGAACTCTTGTTTGCATTTACTGTTGTGTACTGTGTTCATTTTTTGTTGTTTGTTCATCATCTTCGCTTGCTTTTTCACAAAGCATTATTGTGTTGCATTTCTGCTATGATAAAAGAAATCCACACTTTACAAACGATCGACATCCAAACAATTATATTCAAAAGCTCAAAATGTCACGTACCTTCAGAAATCATTCTAATATGCTGATTTAGTGCTCAAGAAGCAGGATTTTTCAGGGGTTTTTATGAATAATAGTTCTAAATAAAAACTAAGAGAAACATTTAGAAATATTATCAATTTCTTATAAACAATTGAATGCATCCTTGCTGAATAAAATTATTCATTTATTTTTATTCTTAATTAATCTCACTGACTCCAAACTGTTGAACAGTAATGTATTTTAAATGTTGCTACAATACATGAGAACATTTTATGGGCATAAAATAAGGTATATCAGTTATTGGTTGATATTATATAGCTTTTAATTTATTGTTCTTGGTCAATTTGATATATATATATATATATATATATATATATATATATATATATATATATATATATATGAAGAGTTCAGATGCAAAAGCCTCTAAGAGCCATTTGAAATTTTCTTCTAGAATGATCATTTTTATCAAGCTTGTATATTTAAGTTCAGTGATTTCACTTAAATGACAATGATGATTACCTATTAATTGTTATTTAAGTGAAATTACTGAAATTAAATATACAAGTTTGATAAAAATCATAATTAAAGAAGAACATTTCAAATGGCATTTAGAGGCTTTTGCATCTGAACTCTTCATATATATATATATATAAGAGATATTAAAGAGATGACATATGTTGCCCTGCAAATGGTCAATGCAATTGGAATACAAAAGAGCGTCCTGGAGGTTAAGGTTACAAAACAATACAAAAGTTTCAAAGGCTGATGACCTTGACACGAGGTCCCTTGTAAAAGTGTTTGTTGACATTCCCTAAGTTTAAGTAAAGGAAATGCTCCAGGGAGGCCTTTCATACACTACATAAGAGATGTTCTCCAAGCTTTGGCCAAAGGTCTCAGACCAGAGATATCTCCTGGTTTCACAAGGTCCTGTCATAAGCGGCACAACAGGTCGAGGTTACATAACTACGCACCAGGCAGCACTAAAAAAAATTATGGGAAAGAAAAGGCGGAGGATCTACAGAGAATGAAGGAGCAAAAAACTGAGAAATAGTAGAAAGGGAAGGAGAGAAGAAAAAGACAGTTGGTTCAGTGTCTTGTGGCTGTGACACTGGGGTCCTCATTAACAGCGAGGGGGCTGGGGTTTCCCAGCATGCCTCTGGCCCTCCCAGCCATTGTCAAGCCAGTCCAGGTGCACCACCATTCAGTCCGAAAAAAGGAAGCGAATTATCCAGCAAAAACTACAGACCCCGTGCTAGCTTGAGGCGCTACTCCTACTCAGCTGGAGTCTGGGAAAATGTCCTGCATACTGTATGTGTGTTATTCATTTAGTTTACTCTTGATTTTATTTTTAACATTGATTTCAATACACATTAAGTGCATTTTGAACTTCAGCTACTAAACGGATGTGTTCTGACAGCAAACAGAAAGCATGCCCTCATCGTACGGCGGTTCAGGTGGGAGGTCCCACTGTCAAAACGCAACACATTCCATCACTTCCTAAATACTAATTACCATACAGGAACAGACCAGGACTCCTCCAGCTATTCTTCCAAGCTCCACCCCTCCTATTCTTACCCCTTTCCCTGCGTTTTCCTGCCGTTGGTTCACTTGCACACAGTGTTGCACGCATACGCACACTGCTGTGGGGCCTCGTGGGGAAATAGTTAACACTCCAGCCGTCCCCTGCTGCCTGTGAAAGCCCAGAAAACAATGGAGACATTGTCCAGTCTCAACAAGACTTGGAGCAAGAGGACAATGTGTGTGTGTGAGTGTGTATTAGACAACGTGTAGTATGCCTGCATGAGGTTGTGTGTGTGTGTGTGTGAGTGTATCCTTTTGTCTCAACATTATTTTAGAGAGTAGCATTAAAATATGAATTTAAAATGGTTGTTAGCCAGCAAACTTATTTTATTTATATTAATCTGACAAAATGCGTTAGATAAAATAAATGTACAACACATACACACACAAAAAAACTTAACACTAATTATAATATTATATTACTGTAATAACCACTGCCAGTTTTCTAAATTAGTTGCCACTTAGAAGTTTTCTGTCTGCGAAATAATCAGTATTTTTTAATTTGGGAAATTCTAATCACATAAGTAAGTTTACACATATTTTCACTTTATTTGTACATTCAAATGGTCATTTCCTGTTCAAGTAGATTGTTCTTGGCCATAATGAAAAACTGGAAAGGACCAGACTTTGTGCTGTGAGTCAAACATCTGGCTAATATACCAGTCTGGTATATCTACACCAAGTAACACTACAGAACACCAACGGACAGCTGTGCATACAAAACGAGAAAGAGAACGAGAACAGGAATCTGATCCCGGAACGAATGGCCAATGTGTCACAGATGTGGGGAAATCTCCTTTCGCCTCGTTGTTTCCAACTGCTTCCCAATGGAATTACAATCGCATGATCTCCACTCAAACCGTCCTTGAGTTCAGGATCGGTCTGATGCCAAATACACGCCACATGTGTTTTGCAGTCTACCTGTCTGAATTGTCATGTCTATATTACATTCTATATAAAGAAAGGGGCTTTACAAATCACATTAAAATTTAGTGTAGATGGCAGTGGGACAAACGACTTGTGGTACTTTTCAGTGATGGGTTCTTTACGAGTTGTGAACAGGTAGTAAATGCATGCTGAATGTGTGGGACTAAGAGGCTTTGAAAAGCCTGCGGGGCTCTTGAGTACTTCAACCATCCTGGCACTGCCTTCTATGGGCGTGGACAAAAACGAGACGGTCACTTCCTGTGCTCTATTCATAGATCAGCATGGAGTAGCACCTCTATGGCCACATGCGACAGATAAAAGGTTGATGGATTATGCGTGAACCGTTTCTATGGATACAGTCACAGACAGTTAGTGTTTGGGATTGACGACAGTACTTACTAACCAGTGTATGGATGCCTGTTTTCACCTCAGAGTAAATAATAAAAGTAAAAAGCTCTCTCATAACTTTGACTATATCTCTCAATTATGATTTAATTTTCATAATACATATTTTTTTATTAAATATTTAAAAGGTAGAAACAAGCATTCATACAGGTGTGACTCAACCGCTGTTGTTCGTAAGAGGGCCGTCTTTAATTCTGTCTATAGACCATTTCACAACATGTAAACAACACTGGTCCAGAAACACTTCCTGTTTCAGTTTGTAACTGTTTTCTTTATTTCACATGTAAAGAAAACATCTTAAAGATGTTTGTTTAACTTTTTGATTCAGTTTTAAATGTATTTTATCCCAGCTTTTATGTAGTGTTAAAAAACTGAAACAGGAAGTGCTTCTGGACCAGTGTTGTTTACAACAACACGAATGGTCTATATGAACAAATAATCAACGTCAAGTCATTTTTCTATTCTCATGATAGCCATAACAATTGTAAATCGTCACTTTGGTTATAAAATGCAGTTTAGAACAGAACGGTGTATGAAAATAACCATATTTAGCACTCAAACTGTATTCTACTGCTGTGTGAACACAACTTAAAAAGTATTTGCCTCATGCTTGCTACTTCACTCTCTTTTGGCCGTATATGCACACAGACATACGTGTGTTGTCTCTCTCTATCTGTGTCTCGTTCTTTGCTCTCACTTCATCTACCTCATTGCCACACTGCCCTTTTACGGTATCACCTCCTCTCTCCCGCTGTCCACCTGTGCTCTTGTATCTCTCTCATTGGTGATTGTTGGGTCACTTGAACTTCGGCTTATGTTCCTTATCTCACACCCATCGGCGCTCTCTTATCAGTCCACAGCAGACAGGCGTCTTCAGAGCCATGGGTCAATGTGGGCAGGTGTTCTTCCAATTTGACAGGGAAGAGAAACTACTGTTTACGGTACAATTTATTGATAAGGCCTTCACGTACAGCAGAATATAGTCCATCTTGAGAGAGAGAAAATACAGCATTCCACAGTTATCTCTTCCTGACAATACCAACTGTCTCCAGATAGATTCACCAACGGCATGATGCAAACCAAGGAAACATCAAATCACACACACGTCAGCACAAGAGAAACAGCACGCAAGGGAGATCGAGAGGGAGAGAAAAACAATGCAAAATACCATGTTTAATTTGAACTTAATAGGTCAGGTCTTGACCAAACAAACTTCATATTGGATGAATGAACGCATAAATAAAATAGCTAAACATATAGAGAAAAAATATCCTACTCTCTCATTGCAGGTCTTTAGGGCTGTTTTAAAAGGCAATGGGAAATACTGCTCTGTGCTGATAAGCATTTACAGCCCCATGAGTCAGAGGGATAAAACTCAAGTGCAGTATTTACCTGAGCCTGTTCTTAACTACCTCCCACACATTTAATGATTCAGAGAGGGAGGACAATCATTTTTCTTTTCTCTTAAAAACTACACATGGGGTGGCTACCCCACACATCTAAATGCAAAAATAGTTTACTACCTGTTCAGCAGAGGTATTAGACAGCTGGTCTTTAAAATTAAAAATTAAAGTAGCATACAGCATATACACTACCATTCGAAAGCTTTGTCTGCACAGGAATATGTTAAATTCTTTGTTATTTTAAAATTTAATAATAGTTCCCACTATTACTGTATTTAAAAATAAATAAATAAATAAATGCAGCCATGGTGATCAAAATGGACTTCTTTAAAAAAAAAAAAAACGTTTAACTCTTACCGACCCCAAACTTTTGAACGGTAGTCTATATAAAATCGCATTAGATAAGAAGGGAAAAATACATAAAACACCCTTTAAATAGTCAATAGTTTAATTAATGTCACAGCCAACCATGATTTTCTACTTTCAGATTAGAATAGAAAGATGGCATATTTTAAATGTGTATTTTTACTTAAAAGTTATTTGGTCAACTTTTAGGAGTGGAATCTCACATGCATTGCCTCAAAAAGACAATAGAGACAGGCTAAAAAGAGACAAAAATCAGCTGTATAAATGTATAAATCACATTATATATCACATTACCATGGTAAATAAACAAATGAACAACCCACACCTATTTGAAGTAAGAACAAATAGAAAATAAATCAGTATAGTAAGTCCAAAACAGATTTTTTTTTTATCTCTCTGACAAAATACTGTATTGAATTCAATGGATAGTTTTATTGGATTCCTAAACATGACCTTGGAGGCACTCTGTTGCTTCCAGTAACTATGGAAACACAATGAAGCCCACAAACTCCTGAACCATTTGGTCTATTGTCCAAGGAAGGAAATCAATAAAGTGACGTTTTAACACTGTATCATTACTTCAGCCCAGCAGCAAGGCTAACCCTGAATCCCTCATCACCTATAGATTTTAAAAGAATGATAAATTTAGTTAAACACATGGATAACAGCACCCGCAGATCCAGTGCATAAAACTGCAAAATAAACATAGCATCTCTACTCCAGACACTCGTTCCCTGAACCAAAGTTAGCATGGGCATTAATTATCAGTCTCCAGCGTAAAAAGACGGTCTTGCCCTCTGCCACTTTGCGGCATCCAAAGTTCCAAACGGGGAAAAAAGCCTCGGTTGAGCTACAATGATATCTCCTCCATTTGATTCCGGGGAGCCATGTTACAAAACAAGCAACCATATGACAGATAATTTTCCAACACAATCTGGTCTTCCGTTTCTTATAGGTCACTAGACATCCAATTGACAGCTGTTGATTAGGAGAGGAGTGTAAGGTCCCAAAGGACCAAACAATACAGGATACAGAAATACTTTTGTTTTCATGGAGCTTGTAAATGCTGTGACTCATGGGTGTTACTTACAACGATGTGTGCTGGAGAAGGTGACCTGGCATCTTTAAGTGCTTGTCTACTCTGAAGACTTCCTGCTTGAACATCTAGCAGGGGCCATTTCATCTGTAGATACTGGATGGCAGAAAGGAAAAAAATGGAGAAAAACAAAAGAAAAACATGTTAACAATGCAGAAAACAAAGGGACAAAGTGAAACACAACATAAGAGCTAAAATATCTTTAAATAATGACTGTGATATAGAAAGTAAAAGTAAACAAAAAAAGAAATTATGTCAAAAAGATCCAAGGTCGAATGATGCATGAGGTTGAACTTGAAAATTGAAACTAATAGTTTTAAAGCTACACTGTGTAACTATTTTAGTTTATTTTCTTAGCTAAAAACACTTAGTTCTTTCAAAAATATTAATGTATATTTACTTCGTTCAAGTAATAAAGTATTCTAGTGTATAATATGCCATTGAAAATACATACGGGTAAGGGGTTCTAATGTAGGTCGCCATGTTGACCCTCCATCTTGAAAGTACATTAGCCAAAGAGGGACATACCCGTTAATTCAAGCTTCGCCTTTCGCGTTTACGTTTGAGTTAACACTCATGGAAAAGGTCGAACTGGAAGCCATGTTAATCTTGGACAACATTGGCCACCGTAGGAGTTAAAACGAAATCGGAATTGAGAGGAACAGAAACTAATATTCAATGTATGGTCATATACCTTTTCACCGCTAGATGGAGGTAAAAATCACACAGTGTAGCTTTAAGATTAACAATTCATACTTTCAGGTTTTGGTATGGAAAACAGCATTTACTACAGGTGTGACTCTAGAAATGTCCCGTCCACATAGTACCATCTTGAATATTGACTATGAACCATAGTGACAGTGACCAAAGTAATATAAAAGATGATGATGTCTATAAAACTGAAAAGTCTTGTCACTTTTATCACGTCGAAACGGCAAAAAAAAATCTATTTATATCTGGGTGGAGAGCGGAATATTTGAGTCGCACATACGTATAGCACACAAACCTTGTGGAGAACAGTCTGTAAGTTACCGAACACAACTGAACTGTGTGTGAACGTAACCTTTTTAAGGACTCAAGTACAGGACGGGCAAACGTATTCTTCTGCTATGACAGCACATTTCAAACCACACACTCAAATGCTTTCAAGTGAATGTTTGTTCTTCTTCCTTTATTAATCATCCCCAAATATGCTATTGGCCTCTGGAATTCCAGGTGGACTTCAGCATTTTTTCCAATACACATAATAAGGGTGTGGCATTGAGTCATTGCATTGAGACAGACTGTCCACATGAATGATTGACCTGGACTTTATCAGAGCTGTACACACGCAAACAGCCCTTTCATGACCCCTTACATCCCTCTAAAATCCAGCAGATGGAAATAATCACCATAATCACCATAAAGAGCTCCATGACATTCAAAATTTTCAACTGTAAAACCCAATATTTTTGAGAGCTCAATATATATAAAATTACATTTTCAACATTCATACACAGAACTAATAGGTAAAAGTCTGAGATTTCAATCCAGTTCACTTAGAAATTAGCATTTCATCTTTCTTCAAGTTCTGCCTTTAATATCTCCATTCTCACACCCAAACCTGAACTCTGACATGGAGTCTTGCTGATGGACAAAGTTTCTGGGGTAATATGTCTAGTCCCACCCATGGACTATAGGATCTGCTTAGCAGACAAGGCTGGGACCCATTACAAACCTGCTGTTATTGTCCCAAAACTGGTTTGCTACAGTCCACTAGACCACAGCAGGTGAACTTGACCCCTGAACTTTTAACCTGTTTCCACAGAGGATTCGAGACAGCCGGCTGATTGTGAACATATGACCAAGACTAGGGTAGGACTAGGTGGTATTGAGGTTACAGTTATGAGGGTCTCATCAGAAGTGTGAATGGTCCAGTGTGGACTTTCCATTCACCGAATTACGCAGGTCAGGGGTTAACTGGGCCCTAATTGCTGTTATTATGAGCAACCTGAATAGCAGCATACACCTTCGGAAACCACTGCCTTGTTCACTGACCTAATAAATTCAAATAAGCATTCAAACCACCTATGTAGCTAAATAGGAGAGTTGAGTGGATTTGCATGTGGGCTTGGCCGATGTCAAAACATTTTAGAAAGGAAGCAAGGAAGGAAGCAAGGAAGGAAAGAAGGAAGCAAGGAAGGTAGGAAGATAAGAAAAACAGCACAGCAGCTGGGGCTCAATTTCTTAACCTTTGGGGCAATTTTGGATGCAGTCTTAGCCCATAACATGAAAAATGAATTTAAAGTAGATTCCACATAAAAAATAGTGCTCTTTTTTAAGCCTAATGCACTCTGTGCTATACTTCATCGGGTCCCCAAAGGAAACTTCTGACAAGTCAGTCGGCCTTGTAACTTGGCCTGCGATGCAGTCAGGACATCAACCACTGGGCTCTGATTCAAATTAAAAAAAAAAACTTGGCCCAAGTGATTTACAAAATCAGAATCAAATCCATCCCAATGTCTGACCAGGCCAGGCCAATCAGGGTCAATCTTTCAGCTCCTACTCTCTGTCCTCCTCTATCCAATCAAACAGATTCACGCCTTCCCTTCCTTCAGCTTATCACTGGAGTTTGTTTGACCTCACTAGGCCTCCTTTAAGATTTCACTCTTCTGAGGACATTCCAAGTTCCACTTTACCAAAGACAGAAAAAGAGCAAAGGAAAAATGTCTATTTCTGTGGCTCGCCATTTCAGCAAGTACCCTTGAAGTGAAACTGTAGTTGCTGCTTCAAGAACTGCACTGCTCAGTGGTTATTTAAGGTGGATTCACAATAGGGAGCAGTCCTGTGGTCCAGTCTGGAGGGACTTCTGGACTAACAGACCCACCTCCGACTAGCTGAACAATTGTTGGGATACTAAAGTACTGTTGATGGGTGAAAAATAAATCTACTGGAATTAGCTTGTTTAATGCAAAGATGTGTAATGTTGTGGAAACATACTTAAAAAATGTATGGATGTATGACCAGGTGCCAGGTGATGATCTGTGCTCCAGCACTGCACCAATTAGTTTGGATGGGGTGAAAGGTGACACCTTGGCCAGTGTGGGTGCTGAAAGCTGAGTGCACATACTCTGACAGGCGTATCCACTTTAGACTTTTCCTTTGGCCTAATCCCTCCTGCAGGGTTTACAAGCATGCCAAGGAAAGCTGAGCTTAGACCAGTGCCAAAGTCTCAGCAGTGTTCCCTAACACAGCCCAAGCCCCTCCACCACCCCTGGCCCGCTATTAGATGCACCACTTGGGTTTGAGAAGGCCATGACCTCTGACCTCCCCATGCCTCTTCTTCACCTTTTAAAAACTCTCCAGCTAGGAGCCTCTTCCCCGTAACTCAAGTGCTATTCTGATGTGACAAATTGCTCTGGAGAACCCCCCACCCAGCAAGCAAGCCAGCCAGCCAGCCATACCCAAAGTGCTCACTCTGTCCTGGGGCCCCAACAGCAGGGGCTCCCCTTCACCTCCCCCACCCTTCAGCAAACCCTCAAGACCTGCCTGGCCTTCTCCTGCCTTGCTTCAGCGCAGCTACAATAGGAATGAATGACTCAATTGTCTCTGATGAAGTGAAAGACAAGGGAGCCTTCTAAATCTTCCTAAAGGGAAGAACTTTCTCTCTGTCCCTCAATTGCCAAGAGACTTCCGGGAGAAAGAGAGAGAGGAGTCAGAATGTCAGAGAGAGAAAACACTAGAGACCACAAGTTGCTTAATCGGGTTTTCTGGCTAAATCTTCATCTAAACTGAATCTGAAGTTTGCAACCTGACCTATGCAGAAAAACTTTATTATTCATGGACCAGACATCTACTTTGAGATTATGGAAGTATGTAAGAATTTGTAACAGTAAGTAAACTAGAGCAAAAACAACTAAATGTCATAGCCAAATTTAAAATATGTAAATGACATGTTCAATTTGTTTTTGGATTAAGAGCATAGGCTTTTCCAAATTCAGACAAATCAGATGCTTATGTTGCCAGAGAGGATCGGGAATGTGGATATATTTTCAGCTGTCTGGCATGGGATGAACCAATGCATCAGAAAACATTCCAGCCACATAAACAATGTGCATAAGGAAATCTGAAGACAGAAGGCTGGAATTGGAGTCCAGCAAGCACTTGATGGCCCAGGTTCCCGCTAAAGATGCTCAATCATTATATTTAAGAGCATTTCACAAGTGCTTGTTACTAGGTTTAGGATAGAGAAACACAAGTTTGCATACTGTGACATCACTCCCATTGAACAAGCAACAATAAAAGCCCATTGTTTTTGTTCACAGGTGCTGAGGAAAAGGCATGCATGGATACATACAGACCCGCACTTAATACACTCACTCTCTCAAGAGGAGATTTCGTTTTTTGTGTGGAAAGGACATAATAATGACCCAGACAGGCTCTTTGAAATTCACTGATCCAAAGAGAAGGGATCTGCCCATCTGTGAGACTCCCATCTCTAGAGAGGTAGATAGAACGAGAAAAGAGAGAGAAAGCATGTGTTTGGTTGTGTGTGTGTCTGACTGTCTTCGTATGTTTACTCGAAACATTCAAATAGCCTTCATTTTGGATGGATGGAAGCATGCTGGAAGTGGGGGCTAGGGGTGGAGGGATAGAAGAGGAGGAGGAGTAGCTCAACACTAGATGAAACTGAAAGTTAGTCTACACGAAGGCTCTTCGCACTTGCTTAGTTCTTCTAATACACATTTTATGAGTAAATAAAGAAAAAAAGAGAAAAGAACACCCCACTAGCTAAGATTGCCTGAGGCGTTGTGCAACCAGGAAAATAAAGCAGGGAATGTGGGCAGGCCTGGGGTTTGTGTGCCCCGGGGCGGAAGAGGGTCCGCGGGGCCCGTATTTACTCCAAAGCTGGAACTGCTGGGGGGGTTCTCAACACACTGACAGCACAGAGCCAGAGACCCCAGCCTGATCTCCTCCATCCCCTCACCTCTCACCTTGGCCCTTTTCACAAACTCCCACTGACATTTTTTTTTTCCACATCGCTTCTAAATCTGATCCTCCAAACAATCCTTGAGGCAGGTATCTTTTAAAACTTGGGACTAAAGCATACTCTACAAAAGTATGTGTACACGGATGCATCTAGCTATGTATGCTTGATTTTATGTATCGTTCTGTGATGTCTATATTGCAATTAAACAGCATGAATGCAGACTGAATTCTCAGCACCGTCACAGGGGGCACTATAACAGGTGCATTAGCAGTTTAAAGACAAAAATGAGTGTGTTAGATTTTATTAATCTTAAAATTAAGATTGTAATAAATATTTTATTGCTAGCTACATGAATAAAAACGTGTAGTTTAATGGCACGGGCCTTTTAAGCTAACTCTACTACCCTTAAATGAATAACTATCATTTAGAAGAATTTCTTTCTTTTCTCCCCCAAAACTATAAAAATCAGACCAAGAAATTTTTAAGTTAAAACACTTCTTCCCATTTCGTTATCCGATTCAGCATAGATATCGAGCTATACCTCAAACACAGAAACGCATGTGGCAGCACTTGTGCTCTGTTTGCCTAGCAGGTGTTGCCTTGTGTATTAGCCAAACAGACTGTACAGCAAAAACTTCAGTGAGCACATACTACTAAAAAGGCCATAAAGAAGTTCTAGCTCTTTAAGAGCAGCCATCCTCCTTGCATGACGAGGCACTTAAACAAACAAACAAATAAACAAACTGTCTCTCTTGGTGACAAGGTTTCTCTATTAAAGTCCATGAAGGCTGACATAGCATTTGGTGCTTGCAAACCAGAGGAATACAGTGTAGATTGCTGATCCATTAATGTTTCCATTAGGGCTGGGAAATTTGATGATATCGTATATCGATTATGTCTCACACAAGTATCATGATGGCAATTATAACAGACAGTTACTAGATGATCATCTGCAATATTGGGAAAAATATGTGAAAATAATACGTTTCACATAGACCTGTAATAATCATACACATGATTTCTATATAATAAACATGATTTCTATATAGTAAATAAGGTTGGGAATAGAAAATCTATTACAATTCTGGAATTGGATACTGATCGACAAGAATGCTCGTTATAAAATGATTTTTTTTTTTTCATTGATTCCTGTGTGCGCATTTTAATATGATTTTAAACCATTCGACCAAGAAGACGGGACAGAGAACTTACTTCTGTCCTTGCGTGCAGTTGTCTATGCTGTTTCTAATCTATATTTTATTCACCTGTTGTTTTGGCACTGACTGCTGTAACAACAACGTCTTTGTGTATGTGAATATGCTTTGGAAAAGCGTTCGTTGTCAAACATAATTTTACATATCTTGATTTGATGTTTTTTTTTATACCTAATTCAACATCGCTATTCATTTTCATGCAATTTATTTTGTTCGGCAGAGAAAAGAGGAAAATTGGCGATTTCTCCCATTTTAAAAATAATATGATCAAAGGCCTATTCTTTTATTTTGATGTGCAGTCTAATAATAGTTAAACAGAAAAACATGGTAGCAGGCAGCCCAAGTAACTCCATGAATATCAATTTAAATTGTGTGCATAATGAATATTGGGGAAAAACAAAATTGTAATTAAAATTATTTTATAATTAAAATTGAGTTATTTAAAGCACCATATATATCAATCGATATATATCAATATATTGATATATATCAATATATATCAATCCATATATCTATAAATCTATCTATATCTATATCATATTTTTTTTTGCATTTGCAACTATATAAAATTATGGTGCTTTTATGGTGCATTGTACTTTTGC
Organism: Pimephales promelas; assembly: GCF_016745375.1. The sequence continues at coordinate 13,743,931 of NW_024121122.1, forward strand.
TGTAGACAAAAATAAATAAATAAATAAAAATATTTACTAAATAAATAAAACAGTCATTTTAATTTTGTTATAAGCGGTATAAGGAGACCACAGAACTTTAAAAACAGAAAAACAAAACAATAACCTTAGCGTTTTTGCTTATGCAGAACGAACCAATTAGTTTTAAAAAACAAATACATTTTTGACTACAAGTTTAAAAACAGCGCTACACGACATAATTAAGGAAATTCAACTTATCATCATGAAATGTGTCTACTCGGGCAATAACGCCAAAAAGAAACAACGCAGAAAGAAACATCCAACCTTAAGAAAAAAGACATCAACAATGCCAGCAGTGTTGTCTCCGGCGGGGCTAAAGGACAATTGGATATTATGATATTTTTAAGGCGATTATCGATAAGATATTTTTTTACATATTGCCCAGCCCTAGTTCACATTAAGCAGGACTAAGTTCATGTGTCTCTTTTAGACTGCCTGTCTTTGACCCATGAGCCATAGAAGTGATCTGAAAAATGGAGGGGACATCAGTTTGTATCACGAATATTAATCACGTGATATGAAATGCCCATTGCCCAATAGTCCTACAGATTCGTTGTAGAGATGCTTGTGTTTGGTCTTAAAGTTGTCGTTTTATATGGTCGACAACAATTCTTTTAATGAGACCCTTGAAATATAATGATTACTTTCCCCAAAAAAGTGTGCCCCCACCCCCCATCCCCTTCTTCGACTCTTTCTTCCTCTTGTTCTCTTCCTCTTGCTCTCTTTTCTGGGTGATTATGGGCCCCTTAAGAACACTCTATAAATAGCCCTGCAGGCTCTAGTCTTCGTGGCTGGTGTCTCCTCCAGCAGGGCCCATAATGAGACATACAGGCAGCTAAGGCCTAGCAACACACCCAAGAGCTGCACACTTACACAGCCTGCAGTGTTTCCACACCAAGAGAGGTCTCATTGCTACCCTGTGGAATCTCATACACTGACCTACTTACCAGCTATGAGATCTTCGGTCTGGGCACAGGGATTAGCTAGATGTGCCTGCTAACAGGTACTATAGAATTAGCAGTGTGTTGGCGTAGAGTTTGGACTTTGAGCTCACGTTTAAACACACACATGCGCTCTGCCAAGGATCAGCTTTACTGTACAGTTAGGGGTCACCCCTGGCCACTATGAGGAGGTAATTACCACACTAGTGTACATTCTCATGTTCAAAATAAAAACTACTTTCTCCTGCAGCAACAACAACCTTCAAACGTGTTTCAACCTACACACACACACAAATAAACCTTGAAGCACTCCAAACTCCATATTCATAAGCTTTAGTCCCTTGGTGTATCGGAACACCATTATCTGCCTCAAAATGCAAAATGGTTGCAGGTCAGATATGTCATGCAGGACACCCTTCAGATTTTACACCACAATACAAACCCTAACCATACTCTGGGAACATCAAACACGCTCAGTGTACCACAAATTCTAAAACCTTGACTATACAGACCGATCTCGCTCACTCTCAGCTACCTATGAATTTCAATGGCAAAAGGGGTTTATGTTTTACTGCACCTTCCATTGGTTAGTGATGTGTAGTTTTTGCACTATTTGATACTGAAATTTATCTTTGGAATCAATGAAAGGGTTACTGGCATAAGGTACGCAAGGAGTAACAATGCTAACGACCTGACCATGAGCTCATGCCTACCTTCAGGGACAAGGCCGTTCTTTTGCTCTGAAATAAATAAATAAAGGACTGGTTAATAAAGCTCATTAAAATGGAGGAGGCACGGATGACAATAAGACCCAGGGAAGGTCATGCGGTGGGAGCTACGAGCGAAGCACTGTGGGTGATGATGCGACCCCTCTCTTCTCCTCTGCACCCCACGAAGAGCACCCTTCACCTCCAAATAAACTGTTGTAATGATTTGTAGTAATGCACCCCCCCCCCCCCCCAAAAAAAAAGCCTCACGAAGACATATAACCCCTCCTCCACCTCTCTGTTAATTACTGCAGACATCCACCCACAAACAGCGGCAACAGACACCATCACACGTAGCAATTACTGCTGAATCTTTAATGCACTCTTTAAGCAACTCTCTCCAGCTCAGTGTCTCTCTTGGGCAAACCGCAGACCTGTCTTCCCGAACCATAAACAGGGGGGCGATGGGGCATTGGGACAAGAAAAAGCAAAAAATAAACTTAAAACCAAAACCAACTGTGTGTAAGCTCCGTTCAACTCCAAAAGCCCCAGCAAAAGCATCGTTTTCAGGTGAACGTCTTCAAAACAACCTCTGAGCTGGATCCAGCTGGGACAAATCCAGGATGAGCTTGAAAACTGATCTCTACCCTTAACTAAACAGTACAGAAATGTGAAAGTCTGAACATGCTAAAAGGTCAGTTTAGAGGTTGTGAAGTTCATGTTTTCCTAATGAAAGAACATATCTTTATATGCAACAATTCAAATCTAGCAAATAAACAGTAAACCTGCTGAAAAGACTATTCTGACATAGGCTGGTTTATTCTAATTTCTGGTGGATCAGAATTGTCAAACACTTTAAAAAAAAAGGTTAAGCTGGCTAACCAAGGAAGTCTTGGTGTTTTAAGTAGCCAACACCAATAAACCAGCATCCCTTGTTGGGGACTAGGACCTAATTTGATGGGAACCAGAAATAGAACATGGAAATGTGCCAACATGGAAAGATCTTAGCCATGGTCACACTAAACTGCATGCAAAATTTCTTTTGGCAGTGTAATGAATATGATATGATATTATGCACCAGAACTTCCATTTAAAATGTAAATAAAATGTTAATAAAATGTTTTTATTAAAACATTTTAAAAATGTTTTTAATAATAAAATGTTTTTAATTTATATAAAACAGTATAATATATTAATTATTATAATAATATTTAAAATAGATTAATTATTAACATAATAAATGCAAATAAAAAATTTGCCACATTCCAGTGTACAGAAGAAGAAAAAAAATGTGTCACTTGCGTTTCAGCCCTGTGTTTGCATGCATATTAAAAAAGTGAAATTCTAATGTGACAGCAGCTTTGGGGCCTTAATGAACCCAAATGATTTAATTGCGACATGAATCTGATGAGCATTTGTTTCATAGTAATAGTGTGCTATAAAGCAACCCACAACATTTTGTCTCACTCAGAGTCGCTGATGATGTGGGCACTTCAACTTGCGCCTAGCCGGCCTCTCTGCCTCATATTCTCTCTCCATGCTACTTGTTTACTTGATGCAATTCGGTGCAACGCTGCGTTAACAATGCTCAGGCTCTGTTTCCAATTCATCCTTCATGCAAGGCTGCAAGACACGGACATGCAGATTTATATGGTTTTGGGGGTGGGTTTTGTTTTTTTACAGATGTGTTCTATAAAGGTTAACATGCACTGGAAAAAAAAACCCTTGGCTACAAACTGTGTGTTTTTTGTCAGCTGGGGGAAGCAGTACAGAAAAAAAAGCCCTCAGCCAAGCCATCAAGTTGAACATTGAACTTCACAGTAGTAGCTGCCTTTCTATGCCTCTGCTTTTGATGTTACCTCCAAAGCAAGGGATCAAAGGCTTGGAGTGTGGCGTGGGGAAGTCCCAGGCTCTTAGCCTGGCAGCCCGTGATATATGCAAAAGTCTATGCCAGAGAGAGAGAGAGAGGGTGGGAATGCAAGCTAGAGAGCAGCAGGCTTGTATGGAATGTGGCTAAATAGTGTGCTTTGCTTTAACGAACTCTGAGGTGATGCAATCGCTCCTTTCTGGGTCTTTTACAGTGAAGTGTTGAAAACAATGAGGGTGTGCCAAGAGAAACACTAAGGCTTGTGGGCGCAAAATGTCTGTATGATACATCATCGACAGATCCACTACTCCACCCTCCTCCCCTCACACACATTGTACCATGCTCACATAAATATACATTGACATCTGACTTACAGTAAACACTGGCTGTATAAAATTCTGTCCTTCACAAACTGACACAAATACAGACACAAGACCCACACATATGGATACAATAGGCTCAGCTGAGGCGCGTTTTAACCAACTAACCTCTGCTTGAAGATTTTGCACACACGTACGCACAAATATAGGTCTACACGTGCACACACACCCTTTTTCCCCAGGGCTATAGGATTAAGAGGTCTGTCTGGCTGACAGCGAGCCCTTCCTTCCCACGTACCCTGTCAATTCCCTCCCTCCTGCCTGCTCGGCCCCTCGGCCCTGCTCTGCCAGCCAGGGAGGAGGACACACCTGAACTTGACATCGATCTGCCTGAGCTTTTCTCAGCACACACACACACACACATGCATAATCACACATGCCACAATAAACAATATCTGTGTCTGTATAAAATGAGCGGGGGACGAACTGAAAACAGAAAGCGAAATGCTAGATGTCTGATATGCAAAGAAGGTTTTCTTTTGAAAGGGTTCTTTCAAATGATAGGGTTGAATGGATTTGCAAAAAAAAAAAAAACATATTGGACTAAATCTATATTTCAAATTTAGTTCACAAATTTGAAAACATCGTTAATGAGTTGCATTTAACTAAAAAAAAAGATTAAAATGATGCAGGGATTTCTGTGAACACTCAAGTGATGACTCGAACAAATCAATGAATCGTTTTTTTTATGTCTGAAATGTCTTTAATTTACTTGAAAACATCTCAAATGAGCCATTTAACTAAATATTAATTTCACTACAAAAACTTTTACATGTTATGCTTCCAAAATCAATAAATCTTTTTTTTTTATTATTTACCGGTTCATTGAAACGAACAAATGAACTGATTAAATAAAATAACCCTTCGGAAACCTATAATCACAAACAAGACTTTAAAAGCGACTTTTGCAAGTCCTTGAAATAACAAGTGCGCCATTTGGCCGTACAGCAGATAACGCTTCATGTAGAAAAGAAAGACACATTTTGTCTGGACCTTGAATTCTCAAATTACTCAAAGTTGCACAACAATATCATTTCTACTGCGTCGCAATCCTGACCACTTCTCATTCCCCTTCACCTTTGTTTGAAATCATCATACATGATCCTTTTTTTTTAAACACACATATACTGTCTGACCACAGTTATCATTCGTAGTAGGTCAGTGTGTGTTCAGTGAGGCTGCCCATCAGGCAGGCCATACCAGTGTCTCTGCTGCAGCACCAGATTCTTTAAGAGTCATGGCCTTGAGAGGGAGGGAAAAAAATGAGTGTAGATAATAGGCCTGTTGTTAAAAGAATGGAGGAGAGAAGGAACAAGTGAAAGAAAGTGGGAATGAGAGGGGAGGAATATTAAAGACATGCTGCAGATCCCATTTCACTTTCCAGGTCATCCAGGGGCTGCTGCTTAACTTGTTGCCATTATTTATGTAAATTTGGGCTAGCTGGGCATTTTTGGCCACTGCAACGCCTCTCACTTAAATGCTATATCGAGTTGTGAACAATGCAATGCCAATGAATGACTCATTTTTGACTCAAGTTCATTGACGCGAACCATCTGAAATCAACAGATTCACCAAAACAGCTCTCCTCTTTAGTGACGCAACACCACATTTAGTTGTGCACCACGTACAGCGACACGTTGATGCAAACTGCTGACCAATCAGATCACAATGTACCGCTGAAAATGACAGTAAGAAAAATTAAAAATGAGCCCCCTTTTATGGTATATTTGGGTATTTTTAAAACGATTTTAGTCGTATTCATCCCTAGGTTTTGTGGGCATTGGGATGTGTAGACACGTACAGGTAGATTTGCGCTGCGATAAAAATATGCAGCGAACCGACATCGGGGCCCGCGCCGGCAAAGCTGGGCTTCAATTTGAGCTGCAGTGATGGACGGCTAATGAGAGCAAAAAAATCCATCCCGTATAACAACAAAATACCTCTGACACTACCGATCGGCGTGTTCCCGAGATGAGACAGAAAAAAGGCAAGGAGAAAAGAGAACCGGAGGAAGACAGGCAGGGAAAGGAATGAGAACGAGGGAGAGAGAGAGGGAGAGAAAACTCACAATGATGACACGTAAGTGCAAAGAGCGATTAAGGATTTACTTTCAAAAGGGCCTCCATTGATCTTTTTTGATAGACCTGCAATAAATCAAACCAGATTGACTCACATGAGAACGAAGCCTAATCCTTTAGTCAGATCCAGAAGAACTCAAACCAAACCAGCTGTTAATTTAGGCTTTACAAGATAAAGCAGGCGAAAGCCAACCTGATGTACCCTAGGGCAGGGGCTTACATCATCTCTGTAAAGCAATCAACTTATTGCCAGTTTGGAGAGGTAATCAGAGTGCACACTGGGAGGAAAGAGAAAGGCAGAATTGCAGGGGAGGAGAAAGTAAGAAGGCAGAAATAAAAAGGCTCAATGAGAAAAGCAGACAGAGAATGTGGTGAATGGCAAAGAGGTCCAAAAACAGGTCAAGGGTTATTGCATACCAAAATATGCAGCCATGTTAGAGATATGGCAAAATATGAGAAGTAGGCAGTGCAGGCTCGATTTCTTGCCTGAGCACCCTGTGATTTGTCTGTGCGTTTGGCCACATGCCCGTGGCCATTGCCACCTCGGTCATGCCCCGTCAACCACACCGAGTAAGCGTCATAGCCAGCCATGCTAATTAAGCCAGTTATTTTTGTTTGTGTGAGCATTTTTCTTTACCAAACTTTATTTTTCAGATGTAGAACAAATATCATTCACATTTATTCATTTAGCTGACGCTTTTATCCAAAGTGACTTACAATTGCTATATTTGTCAGAGGTCGCACGCCTCTGCAGCAACTAGGGGTTAAGTGTCTTGCTCAGGGACACATTGGTGTCTCACAGTGGATTCGAACCCGGGTCTCTCACACCAAAGGCATGCGTCTTATCCACTGCGCCATCACCACCCCAAAACAATAAAATATATAAACAATTAATTATATCATTACTGTAATTTTTCTACTATTATTATAATAAGAAACAGTATCACTATAATGTAATATTGATTATTATGAGTAAAAACAAATAAATAAATAACAATAAAGTATATGTATAAAGATACAAGATAAAAAGAGAAGCAAGGATGTTGTTGATTTGGGCAGTGACAGGGATGCATCACTCAAACACACACAGACACACATCCACTCATTAGGTACCATGTTCTTGCCTTTAATGTTCTGTTTACTACACACAACGAGATCAAATCTGAAATCCAATTCCAGGCCTGACCAGGGCCTTTCACTTTGGTTCTGAGGATGCCTTGAAAAAAGCCAGGCTTGTAGTCTCTGGAAAGAGTCCAAGGGAAACTGAGGCTCAAGAGTCCAAACAAAACCCCAGGTGAAATCAGAGTAAAAGCAGGAGCCCGCATCCCCACCTCCCTCCGACACACTGCCTGCACACAGGGATCACTCAGACTTTGGGTGTCTGCTCTGCTCTACCCAACTAAATTGAAGTTAGACGAGCCAGGGGTTTGACACACGTGCACATCCATGTAAAGATCTTGGCACTTCTGCAGCGCTCTGTTTTGCATGCTATCTTTAGTGCTGAACTAAGGTCCTTGCCGCCCCTCCTCCTCCTTTTCGAGGGTGTACCACGCAGTCTTGTGCCTTCCACCACCCTCCCCACAGAGTCACACTTTTAATTACACAGAAACAGTAATCCCATCAGACAGATGGCAAACAGACCATCACCCAATGACTTTATGCCCAATTGAATCATTACTGATGTTATTTGCTAAATTATACCAAAACTGAACAACATTGCCGAGTGGGATTTTTACGAGAAGCTAGCGAAAGCAGATGTGCCCTCCTGTCGAGCATCTGTGACGGAGATCAAGAAGGCGTGAAGATGGGAAGTGGAAGCTGGGTCTGTTTTAAATGAATAATATTCTAATTCTAATAATTTCAGAGCCCACAAATGCATACTCTTATTATCCGTTGTTGTTGTTGGGGGGGGGGGGGGGTTCTCAAACCACAACTGAGAAGTGACAAGAGTTCTTCTCTTAAAAAAAGGGAGCGTGTTTGGTTTATGAGCTTTGCTCGGCACTGCCGTTTGTCTTTGGGGAACATCCCAAGAATCCACTCTTTCCTGAAAACCCAGAGCTTCAGTCCAAAACCTTGCTGCCAGAGCCCATTCATTCTTTCCCTCGCTCGTTCCCTCACTCGCTCTTTCTTTCTGTCGGTCTCTCCTTCTGCCCATGGCTTCTGTCAACAATTAGCGGTCGCCTCTTCCAGAGTTCCAGACCACAGCACCCCGAGCGTTAAACTTTGCAATCTCCCAATCAGTCCCTCAAGATAAATTACATCTTGCAACATCGTTTGGGAAAGAGACGCACCTTGGTGCCAATAAACAAACAATTAAAATTGTTTTTGACAGAATACAAAACTCAGTCGGAGTTATGACTATACGAGCCATAATAAAGTCAATAAAAATATTTGGAGACCATATTCTTGGCTAGCAGCAGCAGTGCCTGATTGCTCACCTGTCATTTTGCTTGGTGTTAATATAAGTTTGATTGGTGCATGTTCTGGCTGGGCCCCAGGGTGTAGTATTCCAAGCTGGGTGGCTAGACTTCATGCCGCAGATGGGAGCAGTTCCTCACCTAAACACTAGAGCAGTATATCTACATTTAACCATTGGGGGATAGGCCACACTATAAAGTAAGACAAACATTTTCCATTTCATAAAACACAAAGGGGCAAAGGCGGAATTTTTTTCATTGTGCTCCCAGACTTGTGCTTTAATTATTGTCCCTTAGCTACCATAAGTCAGAGGGCACAGAGTCATGGCTTAAGACAACAACTCGGTCACTAAAGCCAATTACTTTAAGACCAGCTCAAATTAGTTCATATAGAATAGCTGTTCAAAAATAATTGTCCCCTGCTTGACCCTGAAAGCTTCCCAAACTGGAAAAGAACCTCAAGAGTGTTGCAAAGGGGACCAACTAATTAATCAAATTTTCATCAGAAGATGGCAGTCGGGAGGAAGCCGGAAATTACTAACAAAGATGCTACTGAAAAGAGAGGTTTTTGAAAATAGCCACGGGGAGCTTCAAAGAACAGTCATATCCGCCAAAGCAACTCTGGTTCTCCGTTTTGTAAGAAGACAGTAGAAATTTGCAACCATTAACTGTCAACATAAAATTTGCTCAGACTTAAGTAGCATAAGTAAGATATGACCACAAAAAGCAACATGAGTGGTTCTCCTCAAGTGTGCGGTTGCACTCCTCGAGTCCGATCCCAGAGGCGAGTGTGTCGAGGGTGTAAGGCCGCACAGCAGCTGTGAGAACGGCACAGGGCCAGCTGCTTCCTCGCCGGCTCCGATTTCCTGACCTCACAGCCTGAGAAGTACACAGTCAGGTGACCAGATCTAAAACCTTTCTCATGTCCTCAACCAGAGCGCAGACTCTTTGGCAAACGGCACCTGAAAAACTTCGCTGTGTTCACCATGCTGATAAAGATTTTGGTTCAATCTGTGGCCAAGCTCTGTAAACCGATGCCTTTTTCCCCTGGCTTTGACCACCGTGTTTGCATACCACAAATCTCACATAACGGTCAAGTGGTTTCTCACCAACGGGACTTTCATTACTGAAGTAGAGGATATTTATTCGGTTTAAATCAATAGTGTGAAACCCAGGCAGATTGACATGCCTCGGGAGAAGAACTCGTTTACACAGGAAAAGTTACAAAAAGAAAAAGTCCCCAGATGGAAGGACTTCTCTTTGCAATCCTAAAAGTGGAAGTTCTCTTCGCAATCTTAAAGTGGAAGACAACAAATCTGTTCGAAAGGTTGGTCAATCCTGGTGTGCCCTTTAGAAGTGTAATGAGATGGATGGAAATGGCCATGCAGACGTTATAAAGCACAGCTTTGCGTGCCTTGAGTAAATAGCAGGTTTTATATGGTAATTGTAACTTAATTGTAAACAATAATGACAGAGCCAAACTAGGTCATAGAGGGCCCTACTTCAGCATGACTAAGCTTCTGACCCGGCACTGCATCCTCAACCTGTCTTCCTCACACTCTGAGTTGGTAGCCTAGTCGTGATTGAAGACTCTAGGCGTGTGTTAAGCCACGTTCGGTGAGCCGCCCTATGGAGTGTGGCCCTTTTCTCGGCTCATTTGAACTGCAATCCTGCTCTTTTGCTCTCAGTGCATCTTTTTGTCATTTGAGAGCTCATGCCCCATTTGTATTATCCACTGAAATGACAGGCGGTGGAGAAAGAGAAGGGGGGTTGATGGGGGGGGGGAGGAGGGGCTTCGGGGAGTCAGTCACAAGCTAAAAAGAAACATCCAGAATCCCCCTGGTTGAGACAAACACACAAATGCAAACCCATGCATACACTCTCCTTGCCTAATGTGCCACGACACTCGTACATCACCCACAAATTGGACAAATGAATTAACCACGGCCCCTGGTTAGCGTTTCGGGCTTTAAATGGATTTTCCCTCTCCTGGCCTAGCCAATAATTGCATTTATCCATCTTGTTGAAGCACGGTTTACACACTTGCTAACATCATGCCAATCCAGGCTACATTTTCTGCTTCAGTGGCAGGAGAGGAGGAGATTTGTCTTTGGATCATAACAGGTAATTCAAACAACAATTAGTTTCATGACTCCCCCGTATGTCAATGTCTGGCTTCCCAACAGGCAGACTTTGTAGCAAGGGGATCTTCTGTCGCTCATAATAAGCCCCCCCCCCCCCCCCCCCCCCCATCTCTCAGTCTTCCTGCTTACCAATATGAATTAAGCTCCACTGTTTTTTAGTACTGCTCATCCATACCACTAGGCTAGTGATGCACGGTGCACCGATACTTCAAAAGTAACGCGATTGTCGGAAACTTGAGTATGACCGCGTTCCAGATTTTTAAGAGACGAATTTCATGTTGGTGTGTGCAACGCACGCTGCCCGTGCCTCCCCATGGACGCCTGTGTTTTTTCTCCTCACGCATGCAGCAAAGCAGCTGCAGCTGTCATGAGACAAACACTACAGCGAGATGGCTGCATGTGCGAGCACAAGTGATATTGTGGCCGCCGGTCAGTGGCGAAGTGGCAATCCGGAGAGTCGGGACTTTTCCCGGTGGAACGGTAGAGTTGAGGCCGCGAGGGCCGGTCTGATAGTCATACATTGCAAGTTCTTAGCAACACAATCCGTTGCTAAGACCGACTAGTGTGTGGCCGCTGCCCGCGCACGTCCAAGTGAAGATGGTGCGCGAGTGCTCCGCTTGATTCAAAAAACAACAGATTTTATTTAATATCAAACTAAATGATTGCTCTGCTAGTTAACTGGAGATGTTTTATTTATTTTTGTATTAGGTGTACAACTCCCCCCCCCCCCCCCCCGCAACTTTCATAGATAGCATAAATAATTTGCAAGCTGCTAAAATAAAGCATCAGCTAAAATGATCTATAGGCTATATGATTATAATAAGAGCATGTGCATCTTTGTCAGTGATTTATTTATATTAGGTTATTACAACATTTAAAGAGCACAGACCTACGCAAAGGAGGTCCATGTGAGACGCCTTGTCAGAAATAGGCCTAAAAGTACTGAAAAAGTATCGAAATCGCAATTCTTGACTTGGTATGGAAACAATAATTTTGGTATCGTGACAACACTACACTAGGCGCATAGATACAGCATCTCCAGTAAATGTGGCTTGCAACTACAGACCTTGAATTTCACACACACACACACACACACACACAGCACTTATGTCGAAGTCTGCTGCAGGGGTCATCTGTGCTCTCACAAGTGTTTGAACAGTAGTGCATTAGACACTCCATGGCCCACAGGACAATTGGGCTGTGTAAACATTGTGGGACTTCCTTCCCCACAGACCTCAAGACCTGGATTAAGACGACGCACTATATGAATTCCTGCGCTTGCTTACCAGCAAACATCTTCTGTCTTCACCTTCCATACTGTAAGACAGCCCAGACAGTTAAGGAACATCACATACATCGTTCAACACAACGAATGAGTCTAAAAGAAAAATTACGGCTTCTGTATAAAAACTAGATCATTGTTAAGATTTAAGCTTTCATGGTTCTCAACACAGTTCTTAAACGGTGGATAATTTTACCCCTCCGTGACCTAAAATCTTTCACTTTGACGCCCCATGCTATGACAAAGCAGACAACTTATCTTTATTGATATTTGAAAAATGCAAAGCGCGACGGCCCATAAAGATACAGGAGCCGTAAAGCTGAAGATAAAGAAAAACTGCCGGTTCTAAAGGGCATCTAGACAAACGTCATGCTGCCGCTGCCGCTTGCTTATTCCATACCAGCGTCGCTTAAACTGATTGCTGGCTAAAGAAAACAGCTCCAGGTCAGGATTAAACTCTCTTTCCTTATAAATCACTCCCACTCATTGCTAAATCTTTCCGTTCACCAGATAGCTGGTGGAGAGAGATCACTATTCACTATGACTGGCAAGTAGTCATCCTCTCTATGCTGCTTAATTACATCTCCTCTATGTCAGCGTTCAGATCTTAACACTGTGAAAGGACATTGGTTGCAATCAGACACCACATCTGCCACCTCTGGATAACACTGATCAGACTCGCAGAGCCCTAGGGGCAGCTGCCCAAAGATACACCTCCATTCAATTACACCCCTCGCTCACAATGCAATTGACAATTCGTTCAGCGAGGGAAGTTAATTCCCAGCGTTTTGGGATCGACTGTACTGAGTGTTCACACCATCCTCTAATGAGATGTAGCTAGCGACAGTTGATCCAGGCTAATCCATAAGGGTGAAACATACAAACAAACAAACCAACCAACATTTCCTACAGCCTTTGCTAAAAACATTTTACACTGGAGGTGTAGACAATTCCCTCCAATTTGATGTGAGACCCTATGTGAGCTTTCTTCTCAGACACATCAACAAGACAAAACTGGTATACAACCATGTGAAAACCACAATGCTAATCAGCTGAAATATTATCTGTATTGTGTGAAAGCCATTGAGCAGAATATGGCCAATGAATTAGCATGACGCAAGGTTCCACGAACATCATCACCTGTTAATTAACATGGGTTATATTCAGATATGAGAAGATCTATTCTGTACCAAATAAAACTCAAAAACGTGGTTTATAAAGTACCTATTATCTGTTAACGGTTGCAAATATTGGCCTGTTGTACCTCTAATCATCATATAAACCCCAGATTAGCGGATTAATTTCCTTCTACCCTGGTATAAAATCTCCTTCACCTTTTGTTCAGTTCAGAATGCAGAACCTTTGCTAGAAACAAGCATGCAATAAACTCATTAGTGAACAGACAAGCACACGCGCATCCACACGCACACACACTCTGGGCCCTGCTCAGAGCTTATCCCTTGGCAATTAAAAGTTTAATTAGAAGATTAAAAATACATGCGCTGAGTTTTATCACCTATTACTTTCTCAATTATGTGCTTTACACATACAAAACGATCCCAACATATCTACAGGAATGAATGCAGATTATCCAAGTAAACAGGATTTCACCTTCTGCAATACAACGTTAGAGAATCTCAATTTGCAATCAGAGCTAGAAGACAAACTTTTCTGTGCCACATTAAATTAGCTCACTTCCTTATCAAAGAGAAACATTTCACAGGACGGAATAATAAATACAAAAGCAAAACGGTGACTGGTCAGGCTTCATCTTTTTTTGGAAGCGTCAATAAACTCCTTTAATAAGGATAACTTTGTCCTACTTTTGAGTTTAAAAATAGATGCCGATAGGTTTTTATTTGTTTTCCTGTGTAGAAGTTTCACTGAAATGAATGTCAGCGACAGACTTCCTGTGTAAAGACAGCGATGGTCACTCTATCAGGCTTTTTATCAGAGGAGAACATCACATACTCTGATGTCATTGTGTTTTCTGTACTAGTGATTCACATGACATATTGACAAAGTCAATCATAATGTTTTAAAGTCTGATAATAAATGAGGTACAGTAAAAAAAAGACTTTGTGCCGATGAGCACAAGACGCACACATGCTTTTTCAATGGAAACTTGTGCACTATCATTAAGCATACAAGTTAGATGGCAGCTCCAGAGAGCATGTGTGTGCACTTTGGCCCAACCCAAGCATGTTCCAATCCAAACAAAAGCCCAGTGCAACCAAATTCCACCAGCGTCACCCAAGCCTGTGCGCTGGAGAACTTCCAGCCGACATTTTGATGACGAGGCAGGAATCAGGAAGCATTAATAACATTAATAATAGCTTGATTCATTAAAAAAGTTAAAGGAGAAGGAAGGGGGAAAAAAATGCCACACAAGGCCTGTCCATCAAACATGACTATAAACTTGTCACCTCCTCCTTGTCGTTTTCAGTCCCTGCTGAGTTTTTTCTTTGCTTCATTTTTTTTTCTTAGTAGACAAATGCCTAGGGGCTCTATTGTTTGGAAATCTAACCAGGAACTGTCGCCACTCTCATTGCCCCCACATTAGCAGCAATTATGCGCCCTATTCAGACTGTCTTTGTGCATCTCCCTCCTCTCCGTCTTCCATCTCCCCCACTATGCCATGGCGGGCAAATCGACTCCGCTTTTTCCCGCTTTTCATAATCCCCCACTCCAGTCCAGCATACTGCACAAGCTAAACTTCTCTAAAACAAGTAAAGGAAAAAAATTTCCTTCAGAACAAGGTTTATTTACAAAAAAGTTCTTAATAATATATATATATATATATATATATATAGTCATTTTGTATTGTGAACATGAAACTGCACTAGCATCTGGGGGGGAAATGTAACTATATATTAATTGTTGGGGCACGTTGTCAGCTTTTTATTGGGTCCAGCAAGCCGTCAAATATATTTCAAATGTAGCAGACTGTAAAAATGCATAAATTACAATATTTATTGACCAAAAACATCCATGTATGTTTCCTTTTAACATGTTTTAACCTTTCACAAATTGTTTTGTTTCATTATTGTTTTATAAATCTTTCCTGAAAAGGCGGCTTTAGTAGTCTTCATACAATGTGACGCCACACTATTTAAAAATAAAAATGTGTTAAATGATTTGCATTATTATTACTTGTCCTACCTGGGCAATAATAGTTGAAATAGTCTGTAGCTTTTTAGGGCTAATGGACAGTAGCTTCGCCAGATATTAAGGTATGTGCCAATGCAGAACGTTATGTCCAAAAATCCTTGGAGCAAAAATGAACAATTAACCACAATCTCCTTTACATATATATATATATACACACACATACATACATACATACACACACATATATATATATATATATATATATTTACATACATACATACATACATATACACATACATACACACATACATACACACACACACACATACATATATATATATATATATATATATATATATGCCATAATATATACACATGAATGACTTTTAAAATATCTGAAATAGCTGGTTGTATTTATACAATAACAAACTACATCAGTCATCAATATAACAAATTACATCATCTGCCAAATTGTATATGTGAATGCAAATACCAGCACAAGTACTTTTATAGATTTTCATTTGGAAACTTGCACTTCTTCACTAAATCAATGGACTAAGTCCTTGACTCAAAAGGCCTCAACACTGGCGTTCTCACGCCCATCAGTAAAATCTGCCTGTCATATAAGAATTCACACGCAGCTATCATACAGCTGCACAGGCCAGCACACGGGTGCATGTGCACAGAAAGAATAATTTCATTTCCATGTTTCAGGAGCCTCTCAGCACGTGTAGGCCAGCAGCAGGACTGTATTTAACAGATGACAAAAGTTGCATTCCAGGCGTACAGTACAATCTTTGTGTTGATCTTTGTGTATGGAAATTAATGGTGAAGAGGAGAGAGGTGAGGGGTGGGGTCAAACAACACACAGCTGCTAAGCCAATGCAGCTCCATGAGACACAGAATTTACAATAGCATTACAGGACAGGATTGCGTTTGCAGCTTTAAAAACAAATGTGGCGGAAATAAATCAAGAAAAAGACAACAAATATAACTCCCAACAATGGCATCTGATAAAATTTGGAAAAAAAATTTGTTTTAAATATTTCTATTCTATTCATCCGAACAAGAAACCTTCATTAACTTCATTAACATTGTGTGTACCGGTATACACAATGCTGCCTTAAAAAACACCAGAGTGACACAGGGATAAAGAGAGAAACAAAAACAAAAAACAGAACGGTTGTTTTCACACACGATCATAGAGCGCAGCCTGCCAAAATCATCAATGCAAGACAATTGAGCACAGCAAGCAGCAGCAGAAGAAAAAAAAAATAATCGCAGTAAATATTTACAGCACAAACCTTTTTCCATTCATTTACCAAGCACTAACAAAACCGTACTGTACTCCTCACGGGCCACCCCCTCCAACCCCCCCACCCACATCTGCGATTCATTGACTTTACAATTTACCACATGTCGAGATGGGAGAGGTCGGGACTCTATCTGAATCACGACACAAATATGCGAGTGATTTATTGTTTTAAAAACCATGGGCCGATTTAGTGCAACTCCACTCTTCCTGAGCATTACTCCTATTGGCAGACCATGAACAATTACAGTTTGGACTAATTAAGCCCTGAGAATGTGCTGTGCGCCGCTAATGTCTCACAGGCCCCGCTTTCAGTTTAATGGTGCCAAACTTTGCTCCACAACTTAACTCGCACAAATCCAAAACAGATTGCACTTTTTTTATGGGTGTTTATCAAGCTCTTGCAAACAGAAACCGTTTGGTTTTTTTGTGTGTGTGTGGAGGATGGGAGGAGGAGGGAAAAAAGAAAAGGAGAAGGAAAGGGAGAGAAAGAGAGAATCTTGCTTCCACCATTCTTTGTAAACAAAAGTGATTTGCAAAACAAAAGGATGGCAACCTTCTAAATAAACTGAGAGTGTATTTTGTGGAGAGCGGCACAAAACGCGAGCGCGTAGCTCGGTGAGCCCCCTGCGGATAGCAATTAGGGGCCATTAACATGTAAAGCCAATTTGATAAGGTATGAGTCTATCCCTGTAAATCCGCATTAAACTATCTCCTGCACCTCACACGACAGGCTATTCAGCTCACATAATCCATACGATAAACCATTGTAACTGACGTCTTAGCCTAAAAAGATTCAGCCATGGCTTATTAAAATATGTACATGCATGGCTACACTAGGGATGAATGCATCTTGAGTAAAAAAAAAAAAAAAAAAAGATTAAATGATTTAATAGACAAAATCAATTTATTACATTTTATATTAAACGATACATTCAATTTCAATTAAAGTACCCTATAAAAAAAAAAAAATTCTAAACAATATTCCAGGCCTTCTCCATTTCTTTGCGAGTTCATTTGGGTGTTGCAAGTTTGTCTTTTTTTATATTTCGTACTTTTTTTAAACTACGCATAATTATACGTTGAAACCTGAAACCTCTGCCAAAAGTCTGCAGGCCTAAGGAATTATGGGGCCAGGGGTGGCGTCAAATATCTTAACATTCATAAGTCAGAGAGGCAGTAAATAAACCCAGCGGATTTACGGGCATAAAGCCCCCTGCCAGAACTCAGCCGGCCAGACCTCTGCTCTACCTCGCTTTCCCTTCTCCACAGACCTGTTGAGGTGTGATTTTAGCCTACAGCCACCCAGTTAACCCCGCACCTTTCCAACCACAACACACACACACACAGAGTGTGTCCGCAGCCGTGTATCCGCCACGCAAACTGCTCTCACTGAAAGGGGGAAGAGTAGCTATTGTCTGCAGTTTTTAGTGTGGAAAACAAAAGAAAGCACAGGCAATTGCTAAATGCTACCAAATCATCATAAAGCTTCTCCGATTGAGGTGGTCGGAAATACAAACTCCTCATTATTACAGCTCTCAGAGGTCAGACGAATTAAACTAGCTCTCTCTCTCTCTCTTCACTCAAACACACTTTAAGGGAAAACCATTTCATCACTATTGCAAGAGCGGGCCATCAGGGAAATTCAGCTGACACAAGGCCTATGTAAATAAAATAAAATAAAAAAATATCTCTGATATCAACCATTTAGATTTATTTTATTTATCCTGAAAATAAAACAGTGGTTCAGATAAATACATCAACATATTTAAAATGCAATAAAACTGGATTTTATCAACTGCTTGTTTAATACTATAGAGATTTCTATAAAATAAGAAAAAGAGAGAGAGAGAGAGAGAGAGAAAAGGATAAAGCTAACAAATCCTAAAAAGCACATCATCGGCAGCAAACCCCAACAAGCCCTGTGCATTCGTTAAACGGAGCGACAGCTAATCGATGCTCAGGTGAATTATTTATCCTGTACTTAAGAAATGCGTTTATGAATACAACGGCTTTCAACTTCAAAAGCGGCGTAGGTCGGACGCCCAGGCAGCTCATAGGAAGCAGACCTCGTGGCAAAGAAGCGGGGTGAAGGACTACAGCGCCATGTCAAAGACTGAGATCTGTGGGCCTGGTTACAGTAAGAGATCTAACATTACAACAACTATAAAGAAATGCATTATACGGTATCTACGGGTAGGTGTAATATTTTGGATAAAAGGTACTCTACATCCAGCTACATACTATAGGGGAGGATATCAAACAATGATCCATGGGAGATATCAATAAAAAAATATATTTTATCTATATTCTTGGTAGCCAAAAATGAATAAGCCAGCGATTTAGACAGGGTTCCATCTCTGCAGGAAGTGGAAGTATCAGACTATGAGCTCTGGTAAAAGCATCTCTGAGATTCTGACCTAACATGCAGAAGACACGCTATGTCTCAAATACTTTCTTCATATTCCTTCTAATTTATGCACATTTGCGGTGGTCATACTGATGCTTTGATAATTGTCTGTGCTTTAGTTTATGTGTGAACGTTTCTATAATGTGCATTTCCATCAGTAAAGAAAATATCAGCAGGTGAAAAACAGATTCAGCAAAAAGGCATGTTTCGAGAAGCACGCGATAACAGTCAGAGATGTTTCTACAAAAATGTCACACTGATGCTAGAAACATGCTGGAAAATGTCTTCTTTTTAAAAAATCCAAAATTTCAGAGCAGTACATTTTGAATGTAGTCATTTACTTAATGTAAGGTTACACCACATGTCATTGTCATAAAGCGCACCTTCACGTTTCAGATTAAACCTAGAACTGATTATGAAAATCAGGAATGACAGCAAGGTCATCCTGCACAGTTTTCCTTATCCTTATGTTATTTCTACAACAATGACTTAAAAAAAATCCATTGTGAATATAAAAAAAAATGTACCTACTAAATCAGCAAAAATTAATCCTGGTGCCAGACAACTATGCAAAACTGATATAAACAACAATCTCTATTTACACTGAAATATTGTACAATGCACATTACATGTTATTCAACCTATTGCATGCTCTAAACAAAAAGTAAATCATGCCATGACAAAATGTTATTGCAAACATAAAATATATTATATTTAATATGCATTTAAAGCAAATGTGTATTCATTTTTAAATATTTCTGGCACTACTGTTGTACTACACTCATCTCAAAGGTGGTATGAGCAATATTGTGCTTTCATTCCAGACTGACTTCCACTAATTACCATAAACATTTCCCACGATGCTCTTTGGCATTAACATTTATGTGCATTGAATTCTTTAAATAACAAATCGACATTCTGTTAAGCTAGGATAAATTACTCATAAATTATCTTTTTTATGAGGCACATTGTACAACATGTTTTCATCATGTCACAACAGCATCTTTGTTTCTATCATGATCATGAACTAACACTATCATTTTTACTCTATTTTCAATTCAAAGTGGCAAAAAACGCATCCCTTTGATTTTGTAGCTATAAAAAAATATTGAAACTTCAATTAAAATTAAGCTTTACATTTTTGTAGGGTTGAATATCAGAAACGCCTTATTTTTTAACAACGACGATTATAATAACAAAAACAGGGAAGATTATTATAAATAATAATCAAATCGTTCAAACATTCTCGTCCATTTCAGTTTTAGAAATTCCGGTACATACGCTACTGTACATTAAATGTCCCGTTTAATGCAAACGAGCTAATCCACTAGTTATTCAAGTGGGCTACAACACAAACCATTAAAATTAATAATAGCCCACTGTAAAATCGCAAGAATATAAAGCAAAGATAACCTGGCAAGTAGGCATATAAAGTCGAGGAAAATTAAAAGAATAATAACAACGGAGTTAAAAGTAGCTGTGTGTTTGGTCACGTCATGAAAGCACATTATGCGTTCCAATGTGTACTTGCCGCTCGCGCGGGTCTGTCTGTCCACGCGCTCGCGTCTCGCGGGCAGCGCTCGTTCAGGGCGACAGTGTATCCGCGCGAGCGGCATGCCACTGTACAGTGCAGACTCACACAGTGAATTGTGGCAGAAGTTCACTAGCCGACCAAAGCCATTCCTAAACATGGACGTGGTGCTTTAGCTACGTGCATGTGGCTGCAGAAACATGTTAAAAACACTTACTGTGCGCGCGGTGGGAGAGAGCGATCCGTTCGGGAGGTACGGGCTCGTGAGGTCGGGAATCATTATAAATGGATAGCCCGGGTACGGTGGGCTCTTGAACAGCCCTCCATCTTGCCTTTTCGCAGCTAACATGGCGGGGGGGAAAAAGAGGAAAACTTTTAGTTTAAGTTACATTCCCAAAAACTTTGTACGTGTGTGCAGAGGCAAACGGAACCGACGCACAGTGTTGTTGTCCTGTGCAAAAAATAATATGATTTAGAGAAAACAAGCACTCACCCTCCTCTAAACTTTCTCTTGTTTTGTCTCTGAAACTTTCAGATCTAGGCGGAGGCCGTCTTTCCGCCTTGAAATGCAACGAAACACAGGGAATGCATTGAATAATCACAGCGAGGAGATCGTTAGCTAGTTAGCAGCGTGTTTAACAAGAAATGTGCAAGTAAAACTTCTGGACAAGTCGCGGATTCGCGGTTATTTGTCACTTACCTCGGAATCCGAAGAGCTGTTTTGATTCGTTTCCGACTCGTTTACAAGAGAAGACTTGACATCTGCTAAATCCCTTTCTGCTGAAGAGTTCTCCGAAATCTTTTCCTCCTGTTCGCCTTCGTCTTTGAAGGAAATCATTTCATCGTTCGCACCCAGATCGTCCCCTCCACCGCCGTTCAGCTGCGGCATTTTTCCCGAGGAGCGCTAATTTTGCGGGGGGCCAAAACACCCAAAAGTTTTTAAACCCTTGATCTTGGTGTGATCCCCGAATCCCGAGTTTTAAGTTTAGGGACTCGCAGTGGCGTTTGGCTGGGTGAGTGTTCAAAACTCAAAAAGAAGAGGGCAATCTTGGCAGAAACAGAAGCCGGAGACGGAGCTGAGGCGCTCGGATTGAGGGAGTTGAAGTTGGTCGGAGTGGTTTTCAGTTCAAAGGCGGCGCTGATTGACAGATAGAGAGGGATGGAAATAGAGAGAGTCTGGATTCGGGATTATTGACAGGGAGAAACACACAAGAAAAAAACTAATGAGATTCAAACAGGGAGGGACTTGAAGTGACGTTTTCATAAATAGAGAGGGGCAGGAAAAAGTACTGGAGGGGGAAAAGGGCTTGAACGAGAGCGAAAGAGAGAGCGCGCGCGCACGCGAGTGAGAGAAACAGAGAGAGGGAGAGGAAAAGAGCTTTTGGTGAAGAGCAGGACAGTTAAAGCGAGTCGCCCCTGTTTGCTTTTTGTACAGGAATGAATGGGAAAATAGGCGGAAGACACTTGTGCGGTAGTCTCTGTGTGCATCTGAGCAGTGAAACAGCTAGAAGAATCATACCGGCTTCCTTATTTTCTGTAGCCTGGTTAGTAGGCTGAAATAACAAACTTCAAGTCAAATGAGAATCAACTCTGAACTGCTCGAAATCAAACCTATTTATGTCACTTCAAAACTATTTTACTTCAAAAGATTTACTGTGCGATGGAAAATATGAAGCAATCGTGTTCATGGCGTAGTTTTGTTGGTGTTTTAAAATGTGATCAATTGCATACACACTGAAATGTTTTCATTATGTCAACATTTCATTATGTCAACATCTTTGTTTCTATCCATTTGCACTCCACCAGTGATTAAACTGAAAATGGTCAACAAGTGTAACATGTCATTGCTGCTTGACACTGATTTTACACACACAAAAACATTTTTTGTGTGCCTAAAATGGGCATATATATATATATATATATATATGAAGAGTTCAGATGCAAAAGCCTCTAAGTGCCATTTGAAATTTTCTTCTAAAATGATCATTTTTATCAAGCTTGTATATTTAAGTTCAGTAATTTCACTTAAATGGCAATGAAGATTATCTATTAATTGTCATTTAAGTGAAATTACTGAACTTAAATATACAAGCTTGATAAAAATGGTCATTTTAGAAGAAAATTTCAAATGGCATTTAGAGGCTTTTGCATCTGAACTCTTCATATATATATATAATAAGCTGCATAGACAATTTGTTTGTGTCTGTAATTTTAGACACAAAAAACCTAATATATAAACAAGTTCTTTCTGCATTATAACATATTGTGTTTATATTTGTATGTGTGTGTGTGTATTGTATATATATAGGCCAGATACAAGGTGACTTTCACAGTATAGTCTCCATTGTTTTACTGAACTGAACTGAACATAACGTCACCTAGGTACGGGTAGCATAGCTATACAAAATACATGATACAGATTAACCTGTATTCATTATGAATAAAGACAAGGGAGGAGGAGGTTGAATATCATTTCTCTCAAGTCTCTTCTCGGCAAAAATGTGAGGATAAACTTTGCATTTCTTGCAAATGTTTTGTTATTTTTGGACTGAATAACATAAGAATATACAAATAATAAAAGATTATGAAATTAAGACAAAACCATATGTTAAAAATGCCTTCCCAAAATGTAATGAAATATACTCTTGGAAGAAAAGGTTCTATTTAGAACAATAAAAGGTTCTGTCAGGTTCTTTTAATTGAATTGTATGAGCTTAATAATATAGCTCGTAAACATTATCACTAACAAATTTAACACGAATGTATTATGCAATCATTTAAGACATTTCTCCTTTATATAGAACCTTTTTGGCATAAAGCATTTTATAATATATATATTGATATATATAGTGAAATACTAGTGCTCATCATACTGTAGTATTTCCCCCCATTTTACATTATTTGTTTACTTATTTGTTTATTTTTTAAATGAGCTATTTCCTTACATCCATTTTAACAGTCAAGGTCACAAGGTATAATGTGAACGGAAAGATTTATTCATTTTCCTACCTGAATTTCACTGGGGGGGGGGTTGTGAATATAAATTGTATGCCAATCAAATTTGCACTCGGTAAAGGAAGAACATTTTATTCTAATATAAGCAACAGAATATATAAATAATATCACATTTCTCAAATCATAGCACAGATTATATATGAATTACTTGGATAATAATAATCCCCCAAAATGCAGAAAATGCAGCATGACACATCTTCAAACTCTTTGAAATGATATATAAATATAAGATCTATGGCATAGAGTGTCAATATGATTGAACAATAACGCTCAGTATTTAAAATGTGCTGTCAGCAGCTGAAAGATGCCCCATTGCTTTTTGACTTCAGAAGTCTGGAGCCTGCAGATACCAGACCAAAGCAGCTGAGCTCCTAGCTAGCATCTCCCTGGATTGCCTCAGCAGGTTACTGAGAGTTCACTTAGATTGGGTGCGTTTTATCAGCCTTGCTAAGCCAAGCCTTGCTCTATAGTCCCCTGCTGGACCTAAACCTGTGACCAATCCAGGTGTTAAAACACGCTTCAGACTGACCTATTCTCCCTGCGCCAATATTTTATCAGGTTTAAGTAAACAAAAAAAGAAAACAATTTGTTCTGTGCAAAATAGGATTTCTGTACATTGTCCTCATCTCGCGCAAAATGTTACCTGGTAGGATTTTGCATCTGTGCAAGCAGTTAATTACCCACAATGCCTGTGTGTTCATGCGCTGGATGAAATGGCTCTGTTCTTAATTAGCATATTATGGGCTCTCTTAATGGTCTTCCCGGTTGTTTTCACAGTAACAATATGTGCATTTTAAAAGCTGGGTTAATAGTGAATACAACTTGATTTATGCCAGATCCCCTCTAAGCTAGTTGAATAAAACAAAAAAGGAAGAGGAAAAAAATAGTTTTTTAGTTTTTACAAGTGGAACTTGGCATTTAACCTTTTCGCATTTAGTCAATTGCAAATTTCCCCATTGTGAGAGAGCCTATGCGAACCATTTTAGAATTTTTTTTCTTGTTGGAGTTCAGTTGAATTTTATCCTGTGAATAATGAGTTGGTTAACCACAATTATGTGATTCTAATGGATCTTCATGTTTTGCAGGCTCAGACCAACAATAGGGAAATTATTTTCTTTACAACATTATGCAAAGTTTAATTTTATAATGTATATTTTAAGGGCAGACTGAAAAACAGAATCAAGCTAATTGAGTTCTCCTTAGCATTTTGAAAAGATTATAGTCAGAACAAATCACGCTGATCATTTGTGTGCGAGTAAATCAGTTTTGATGGAATGGAAAAGTTAATAGGTTATTAAAGTTTCTTTTCTATTTTCTATTTTATGAAACACAACATTTGACTAAAAGATGTGTCATTTGTTTGGCTCTGAGAATCTTGAAACTTGGATTGTCACATCAACATTTAGTCTTATAAACCTGTATTCCAGAGAACATCACTAGCAAAATTGCAATATCGCATAAAACATTTCCGAATAAAGCCCAGTTTCCATTTCTTGGGAAATTGGAGCAAAATATCCGTAATAAAAAAAAAGGAATCCACTATGGCTCTTTTACATCATAAATGACTTGTGCCTCAGAGCGCACAGATGAAACGCTGTCATGCTATCTTGCGTTCAGCAAGGTGTTTGTGAACGCAATCATGTGAAACAGTTCAAGGAGGGAATTAAACCAAATCATTTTGACGACAGACTTCGGCTCTGACATTTCAGAATAACTAAAACAACATTGGTCCGCTGGTTAATCCAGTTATCCAATCACATCCTCCGTTGAGGCAAAGTCATGTGAGTTTTTTGTTCATTGAGAGATTTTTTTTTTCTTTTGGTAAATGTGTTTCCAACATAAAATTATCCACCTCAACTGACTGCGTACGTATTATGCGCATCTTACTGTTTCCATTCATTGTTATTTTATGCAATGTCACACATTTTGCATGATGCATTTGTAAATTAGAACATTGTTGTCCCATCCATGGCTTTAACTACATCTGAACATGTCTCTCACCCCTGGAGTCTGTCAGATACTCCATATAGTGGGAAATATTTGGGAAAGGAGGAGCACTGAATCTGTTGTCCAAAACAAACAGCAGCCGTTTTCATACATGGATGCGACAGACATTTATCAAGGTTTGGGTTTTGAGCAATACAAACATGTATCCACCTGAAGCAGTGCATCAGTGTGTATGTATGTGCTCACAAACTCTTAAACTCGGCAGTCACATCGAATATTGGAGCCAAGGCATACACAGAGGAAACTCTCTGACATCACACCAAACCTACATTACTCAGAGAATGAACCTATGACCTTAGAGTTATCTCTTGAGTACAGCCTCTGCATTTAAATGTTCTCTCTCTCTCTCTCTCTCTCTCTCTCTCTCTCTCTCTCTCTCTCTCTCTCTCAGCAGACAGTCGATTCCTGCTCACAGTTTTCATAAAGTCTGTATAAATTATACTAATGTCAACAAACCTTGCTGTATGATCACAAAGTCATCGGGATCTTTGCAATGCTTGTGTTTTAGCTTGCCATACTCTCTGTTATCCAAATATTTATCATTTATGAGTGCTTCTCTATAATAGATTAGTTGAATTTGTTGAGAAGATTTCTTTTTTGGCTTTAGAGAAGCACAGAAACTGGAGCAAAAAGGGGCCAAACACCAGCCGGCAAAGTTCATTTGGCTACTATATATATAAACTCCAAATAATGTTATTCCAATCATAAAAATTAAAGAATGCCTATAGAAATAATAAAGAAACAGATGATAATTAAAGATAATTTTTTTTTTGGCACAAAAAAAGACATTTTTTTACACTAACAAACTGAATATATAAAATACCGGTAATTTTTCTGTCCAGTTAGATAGCATTTGTGTATTATGGATTTTGTTGCTTTTAATTTCAAGTAATGAAGTATCACACTAACTATTTAATTCACATTTTCATGAAATGTTTGAAACCCTTAAAATATTTGTATTCATTTATTTATTTATTTTTCAAGAACTCTTGAAAATATTCAACATGCATCCTTTTATAGGTTCCAAATGTGAAGCCTAGAACCATTTAAAATACTTTATGAGGGGGAATGCATTCATATATAGTTCCTATATATTGGCATAACCCACTTTTTAGTGTGTACGCAACAGGAACTGGGTACAATTTTAGTTATAGGAACTAGTGTTGTCACGATACTAGAATTTCTAACTTCGATACGATACCTTGAAAAATATCGATATTCGATACCATTTTCGATACCACAGAGAATGCCACAATATTAAGGGGGATTTTTTTTCTATTTAAAGCTAAATATAACAAGTCTAGAACATGACAATGAGGTCTATTTTACCATGAACAAAAATGTCCAGAGTTCTATTTGTTAATATTTTTTAATTGGACCAGAACTAACATGATCAGTTGTATTTTTATTACCTACTGTACAAAAAAGCACTTAACAGTATCAAATTGTAGGATAGAGTGTCAGTAATGTAAAATAATAAGATTAAACATAGCATTCCATTTTCAGTAAAGGCATTTCATTATTAAATTCAGAGATGCCATTGTCTAGCTGTTTAGTTTAATTAGTGTCTGTGTGATCAAATTGATGATATCGCTAATGAAGGCAAATTGCAGAATTAAATAATAATTTTTGAATAAAGTTAAATAGGCACAAGTTAATTTACACCTGACTACAGTTACAATATTTACTTGTCTAAGATTCTTCAGTCAGATTATGTTAACTTTAAGAAAACAGTGAAAAAAACTAGACAACACAGACTCATATCAACAACAATACTAGGCCATTTTGGTTAATGTTTCAGAAAAGTTAAAATGAGAAGAGTTACAGTGTTTCCTTTAGGATTTTTTTTTAGCAGTCGGGGCACGTCTGAGCTGGTACCCCCGATTTGTTCCTTAAGTATGTTTCCACCTCTAAAATAATTTATAAAAATGTGTGATGTGAGGTATATTGATAGTCAAACAATCTTTTGGGTGCCCGCAGCCCAGGACACGACATGCCTGATTGCGGTGTTCTTTATGAATCAACCAAACCCGGTCGTGGGGACGCCGCCCTCGCCATCTTTCCATTCACTTCACTACCGCTATTTAACCAGAGCGAATGAGACGAGTGCGTCACGTGTGGTGTTTGTCAACACGCCTTTGGAAAGAAGTGAAAGTGACCACAGGGCTAGTATCGATACTCAGGGAAATTAGTATTGGTACCGCTCAGATATTTCAGTATCGATACAGTATCGATATTACAATAGGAACTACCAGTGACGTGAGTGTACGTTGATTGGCCGAATGCATGCCACGAAACCCCGGTACCCGTCATTTTTAAAAAGCTGTGTAAACACATAGTTTACATATACTTATGGGCCAGTCACGTTTCCACTGGCACTTCCGGGGCTTGATCGGGGCTTACTTGGGGCCAGTGATGCGCGGGTCAATGTATAAACAACCCGCAACCGACCGACGTTTTCAACTACCCGCCTGCAACTCGGACCGCAAAAAAAAGTAAAAAAATATTGTACCCGACCCGCTTCCTGGCCGCATTTTTTAAAAGTAGTAAATGCTCATCGGAGCGTTATTGGGCCATAGACATGTAACAACACAGCATCGCAAGAAGACGTAGGCCTACACATAACAAAGCCAGCACTTTGGTCATCATCTTTCATTATTTCAGCAAATGTCTCCCACACTTTTACTCTTTCTATTTGTGTATTTGCGCTGCTTCCACTCCCCAGTCTTCACCTTTTCTCTTGCCGCCTCCATCTCTCTGCACTGCAGACTGTAGTGATCATAGACATGGCCGGTTCGTGAAAGAATCGTTCTTTTGAACCGGCTCTTTTTATTGAACCGGTCGAACCAGTACACTAAATCGAACTGAATCGTTCGAAACAGTTCACGTCTTGCGTCAGTGCTGATCCACAAGTTACTAAAGTTACTCACTTTCAGACATGCCTGACGGTCGCCTACGAATCGAAATAAATCAATATCCTGAATTATATTTTACTCCAGTAACCGAGCCATGTTGGTGCCACTGTTGAGAGAAGTGATGAGCACGAGCAGCTGATACTGTGGACTACCGAACGCACAGGGACAGCGGTTCTCGAATCACCAGTACAGAACCGAGAACTGTTTCGACTGAGATTGTGTGTTATCTTCGTGCCAGTTATTCAGCCAATAGTGTGTAGGGCTGTATATTTCATCAAAAATTGTGTCTAGTAGCCTACTATATTAATACAAATGTTTTGGCATCTTTTTTCAAACGACCCGACCGACCGCGACCCGAATATCATTAAAAACATTTTTGGATGACCCGTAACTGCGGGTAACCGCGGGTGACCCCAGGCACCCGCTCATTTCGGATCAACCCGCGCATCACTGCTTGGGGCCAACGGACAGGATTTCTGGCCCAATATCCTGGGCCAGCTCGGGCTAGAGGCGTGCTCAAGGTAAAAGGCGGAGTTTATCGGTGTCCAAATTCACAGTAGGCTAGTCATAAAAAAGCTAAAAGCACCCTGATGTGATGACCAACTACTTTTTGCGAGATTCTGAAGTGTGCATACGATGGACACT
Source organism: Pimephales promelas (assembly GCF_016745375.1). The sequence continues at coordinate 13,772,732 of NW_024121122.1, forward strand.
TTACTATCCCATGAGGCCACAGGAGGCGACACAACTGGTAGGTTATGTGATAATGACAACATGGAGAATATTTCAGCCTATATTTCCCTTGTTCACGTTCCGTTTGGACTCGCGGCCAGTCCGAATTATGCATTTTCAATCCACACACCCATCCAAATTTTTTAAACTGAGCTGACAACAGAGCACATGCAATCGCTTTTAGCTCTTGTAAAGAAAGGTCCACTAGTGGCACAGTCAATGGAGTCTACATTTCAGAGGAATGCTGAAAATGAAATATAACTGTGCTTTACAATTTGTTTTAAGATAGGAAACCTAAAATAAAAGGCAAAATGTATATACGTAATGGCATAGATGCTGTTATTTTAACCCTATTTTCTGCTGGTGACCTCATATGGGTGTATTATTTGCAGAACATTTGTTCTAGTGGAGGCCCTCTCATTTTTTAAGTTCAAGGACGCATCTGAAAAGCTTCTTCCTGGGCAAGATATAGGAAACAGCAGGCCGTTTCCCAGGCAGAAAGAGCAGGAAAAGTTTTCATCGTAGTAAAGGCAATGGCTGACAGCTATCATAGATCATAGTGCATGTGAGTCTGAACTGTGTATATGGATATTAGTCTCAGAAGGATGTGTTTTACATCATGAACTGCTCCACTCTAAACAACAATACTCTAAATGCATTTAAACAATCTATAATGAAATAGACACAGGTTGCTCTTTCATACCTTAGGAGACTTGATGGAGGTCTCAGTTCAGTCTTATTCAGCTTCGTCTTCTGTAACTCTTTCAAATAGAAACAGATATGACAATTGTTGACATACAGTAAGAGTAGAGATTAATAAAACAGGCTTGATCTTTTCTGAAACTCTAAAGGAGACAAATTTGATATTACAGGGATTTCTTTACAGGGATGGTCAAATCTGTAGAAAAGGGAGACCATTGAATCTCAAATGTGGTTCTCTGCTGAGCCCTATAGATACACATAGCTGGGTAAAAAAAAAAATAATAAAATATATATATATATATATATATATATATATAGATAGATCTGGCTGGCATTTTAGCAATCGCATCTCAACTACTTTGTTTTGAAAACTATAGCTGAAGGTTTTTCCTTTCAAACGCATTTGTACAGGTGAATACCAGACTTTATCAATCTAAATCGTAGATTGTGTTTGATCTTTTTAAGTGTATTTATGTCAGTGACTGTGAACACCAGTAAAGACCCTGATCGTTTTATTTATTTATTTGATTCTTCTGTATGGAATTTCCCTACATTATTTGATGCTTGTGTGTGTGTGTGTGCATGTGATTTTAATGTCTCAAAGAATCGCATAATGCCAGGAGCATCACAAGTGTGATTTGCGTCAACCTGGTATCTTTAATGGCGATTTTACCTTGAGCTCAACTTTTTATAAAATCGACGTATTACACTTCCAGAAAGCAATTCACGACCAGAAACAAAGGCGAGTCAGAGGGCAAAGCAGTTGTCTTTTTATATATTTGAACAAACACAAAAAGGCATATTTATATACAAACCACTCCAGAATGAAGCTCGGCTGCTGAAAAGCAGTGAGGTCTGTGCTCATTTTAAAGCAACATTAGTAGCAATAGCTTTTGTTCATATTGATGTTTAGAGCAAAAACTCATTTTGAGCAGTCCTCTCGCTGAAATGAATCCCACATCCTATTTTTGTTCATTAACCATCTCCAAAATGCATTATAAGCACAGAGATCACATCACAGTATATTTTATCAATATTAATAAGGATAGGAAAACTCTACTGGTTATTAAGAGACTCCCCAGGCTTTGATTTAGACCATTACTAACGCCTCTGCATCTTTAGATTAAAAAACCGACCTCTTTTATTTAATAACATTAAATCCTGGCATGTATCTTCTAAAAGCTTTAATAAGACAAAGATAAGATTTGCATCCCCATACAAGTGTCTTTTTCAATTGATTATGAAGCCGCCATTGATGTGTGAGAAATTGATGTTTTCCTCTGTTCTTAAGGGGCTCTAATAGAAAGGGCGGGATTTGAGGAGGAGACTTTGCCACTTTGATCTTCAATCAGTAAAAATTCCCCACTTCTTCTTTGTCAGACTATATTTGGTAAATAACGGTGACAATCCATGTGCTTTAATAAGATGAAATGACGGGAAAGAAAGGGAAGGGAGGAGAAATAGTGAGGGAGAGAGGAATAGAGGAAGGGAAACAGAGAGAGAAATGTTCTCTTGTTTGTGTTTGCGTAACGTTGGAAGGTGTTGGCGAGACAATGTGTCCAGCTGAACGTACTAACAAACAGATGCAAAACCCAATGTGCTGCCATACCGCAGGGGTTCGGAGTTTCAAAATAGAACAAACTTGGACCAAAGTGGCCGGCAGGTATGAGTGTTAACGGAAAACAAATCTGGTTTGAAGTTTGCTTGTTCGATGTGACTCCAATTTCACAATCCTGTTCTAAAACACATACTGCTATAGTAACTTCACAACAAGCACATATTCTGGGACCTAAAACCATGCTCCATAATGGATTGGTTTAACTAAATAATGAAATTTCCGTCATTGTTTACTCTCATGTCATTTCCAATCCGCATGACTTTCTTTCTTTCTAGGAACACAAAGGAAGACATTTAAATTAATATACTAATCCTTTTTTTCACATGCAGCTATAATGAATTCAAAAGCACCATAAAAGTAGACCTATTTGATTTGAACTCGAACTGAATCAGTCTGATTTGTAAACAAATCATTCAGTACAGATTCATTAAACAGATTTAATAAAAAATCTTAGATATCTCAACATAACTTTACTTCAAATTCAAGTTTATTTATGAAGCACTTTAAAAAAAAAAAAGTTATACCAAAGTGCTGTACAATGAGAAAAATACAGTATTATACAGTAAAATACAGTTTTCCACATGACTTCAGAAGACTTGGAATAGAGGGAATGCATTGACGTCACTTTCCCGCCGGAACAACCCAACCCCGGAACAACTGCGAAAATGCGACTAAAACGAACAATTTTATCAATTTAAACTAAATGTTGGACTCAATATAGTGTTCCTTTCAACTCTACTAAAAATCCAGTGATTCATGGATATTGACATGCAGCCAGGAATTGTGTTGCCTGACATTTATGTTTGCCTGATTTCGACACCGGGGAAATAAAAGCAATAAAGACCTAAACATAGGCTAAAGCAAATTTGCTTGTGAACGCTTTATATAAATACAATATATCAGTGTTATATATCATCATCATATCGTCCAGCCCTAAAACTTTATAGTTTTTTTTTTTTTTTGGTCAGTGTTTATTAAAAAAACATCCAATAATACAGAATATGCTATGATAAATATTTAATTGATGAGTTGTTAATACATATATAACAATACAAAATATATGGGTATGGAGTCCAGTTGTTTCTGTGAATTTAAGCGATCCATTTGCTCCTCTTTCTATAGCAGTCTATAAAAATATATCTCCGATTTTTTGTCAAATCTAGTTGTACAGTCAATCGCAAAGCTCTTTCCCACTTTATACATGTTGTGTTTGTTTTTCGTGGCATTCACGCTGAAAACAAATACAGCCGCTCAGTCTTTTTGCCACTCACTGTGAGTAACTGCAGGCACTCCGGCCGACGGTGACGTCACACGCATACCCTCTATATAGTGCACTCAAAAAGCCTTGAGGATAAATAAATAATGACATAATATTCATTTTTGTGTGAACTAGTCCTTTATTGTCATCTTTCTAATAAGAGGTATATGTCCCACTCTTAAAATACAGGTTCTAAAAGGGGTTTTCGCAGTGATGCCATAGAAGAACCATTTTTGGTTCCACAAAGAACCTTTCAGTGAACCGTTGTCAACCGTGTTTTTCTTAGTGTGAAGAATGTTTTAAGATTATCCCCTATAAAGAACCATTTGTGGAATGAAAGGGTTCCATGGATGTTAAAGCTACTTCACTGAACCATCAACAGCAATAAAGAACCTTTATTTTAAGAGTGAACCTCCACTGGCCACAGCGGTTCCCTCGGGTGACTGGAGTCTCTGCCAACCTTTAGTTGAAATATATGGGGAGAGGGCACAGTATCCAGGATAACAAAGCCAAGGCTAAACCTGAGGGGGATTTGACTCACAAATAGAGATGGGAGAAGACAAAGACAAAGGAGAGAGGAGGGGAAAAGTCTAATGGAACACTGCCAGACCAAAATGGCCTCGTTCGCTCATGACAACACAAGTGGGTTTTGCATTAAGATCAGAAGACGCAAGATGTAATGGGAAGATAGCGATATGACATTATACTTATCGCAGAACGACGTCGTCTCGTGAAGCGCATAAAAAAAAAACTCTGGCTTAAAAGGAAATTCGATTAAATGAGATAAAATCAGTTCACCTGGTAAAATAACAAAAGATAGTAAAATATGGTCCATCCAAACCAGTCGAAATGATGGATAGTTGTGTTGGGCATGCTACGAATGTAACAGCTTTCAATCATGGTGATGATACTCACCGCATGAGCTTTCCCACAGTTCCCATGGGCACTGTGTCATCACAACTCCAAATACTGCAGCAATGAGAACAGTGTGGGATTCACAGATTCACGCAAACGGTATGAAATGATCACTTCAAGATGGGGAGACAAAGACAGAACACTACTGAGACGAATATGCTCGATTGCATAACCTTACTGCCTCCAAACTGAAACGGAACATCATAAGCAACTCATTCGGAACAGTCTATAAAGACAGAAACTTTGAGAGTCATTCAATAATGCTCCTCATATGGATCGCACGAGGGACTCAAATGATTTCAATACACAGGCAACTTTAGTGGAATACATGTCATAATAAGACTATTCAGCAAGGATGCATTCAATTGTGACAGTAAAGACATTTATAATGCTACAAATGATTTCTATTTCAAATACATGCAAAATATTAAGCAGCACGATGGTAATAGGAAATGTTTTTAGAGCACCAAATCTGCATAAAGGCTCAGGTGACACTTAAGACTGGAGTAATGATGCTGAAAATTCATCTTTGCATCACAGGAACACATAACACATTTTTTTTTTAATTGTAATAATAATAATATATCAAAATATTACTTTTGAACAGTAGTGTATATATTTCATTAACTTATTTTATAAATCAAATATCTCATAAATGCAAACACAATTTTGCTTTTAAATATTTTATTAATTCTTTCTAGTGTATTACAAATAATAAATTAAAAATTAATATCGATTAATTTTTAAATTATTAATATTAATAAAAAAGTATTAATATCGATTTTATTAAAATCTTAATTATTGACTCACATTGTCCGGCATCTTTGATTTTTTTTTTCACTTACTTTGTTGCTATGCATTCTGGGATTGCATTTGTTAAGGATGAACGTGATTAGACAAATTATCTCAGGAGGCAACATAATAAAGGTGCCTAACTTTTAGAACAGCCTTCACATATGATGTGCTATATGCCTATATCGCACACTATAGGACAGAGCTATAGATATAGGAAATACAACCTTAACGAGTGGCCGGACAGATAGCGTCAGAAGCGGAAAAAGAAAAGGGCGGAAACATCGAGACAGAGGAGCTCTGGCCAGGTAGATGGAGAGAGAGAGAGAGAGAGAGAGAGAGAGGGAAGAGAAAGGGGGCGCAGCGGGAAGCATCAGGGGCTGGGGGCTGGCTCCAGGCATTGAGGGGGCATGCAGGGATTTACTCGCAGATCAACAATAGCACACTCAATAAACCCCTGTGGACGGGGGAAACTGATCCACCTCGACACATGTGAGCCCGAATTTACAAATGTTTACATCCTTTAAGGAAAAGAGGAGAAGTTGTCGATCCTGCTCGATATTTGCAATGAGCTCCCGAAGTAAACAAAATGTAGACGGTTTTTCTACGGCCTGCTTCTTTTCCCCATCATTCTCCATCTACACCCCTTTTTTTTCCTATTTAAAAGGTCCTGGAAGGAAATTATTCAGTTTGGCACATGAGCCGATATCGAGATGCACTCAACTCAATCCATGGCTTGTCTCAATATCTTAAAGACACGGACAATGAAGTGGTAGTTATTTTTATGGACTAACTGACTGAAAAGAAGGAGAAACCAGTTGCTGGTTTGGCCCAAAGGAAATATCACCATAAAAAACATAATATTTACTGCAGTTGTTGTAGGACATCATTAGTAGTATTATTAGTGACACACACACATTTTCATGTTATGGGGACTTTCCATAGACATAATGATTTTCATACTGTACAAACTGCATATTCTATCCCCTTACACAAACCATATCCCTAAACCTACCCATCACAAAAAAAAACTTTCTGCATTTTTACATTTTCAAAAAACATCTAGTATGACTCATAAACCGTTTCCCCTCATGGGGACCAAAAGATGTCCCCACATTTAGTCCCCATAATGTATGGTTTACCAAGCCACACACACATACTACACTAGCAAACAGTTATTGTGAAAGCTGATTTGGCAAAGCTATATAACCAAGCAACAATTACGCAGAAAGTCATTATCATGCCTAATAATGCATACAATCATTTCTGTAAACAAATGATCTACAGTCTCATTTATATTTGCAGCACAAACTGCGCTGGATGAGCAATGTGTAGAAGTGTAATGCTCTTTCCCAATAAGGATCAATTATCAACAAATTATTTAGTTTGAATGGAATGAGTTGACTAATGCTGTTAGTGAAAAGATAAATAATTGAAGACATTATATTTCATCAATAATTTGTCCCAGAAAAACCCTTTTGGCAGAGGCAATAGAGCGTGTGCTTGTGTTCTAACCCTCCGTGTCTTTTTCACCTCTAGAGTGTGAGCAGGAGACAGACAGCTTTCAGAAGGCTGAGGTGAGGACAAGAGGCTCATGTACTGGTTACCGGCTCAGTGAAGCCAAAGCCGAGCCAGCAGCCTGTGCTTTACACTAACGCAACCCCAAAAAAGCACATTAAAGAGTCTTTCTTTCCGTCTCGACTCAAAACCACATCTTTAAAAAAGCTTGGCTTTAGAAAAAAACAACTGGAGACTCCTCCAAACACTTCAGACCACAGAAGTGGTTGACCATCTCCATGCTCAGACTCTAAATGAGGAGTCACTGGACAGTAACTATGTTCAAATTAAAAAGATTGTAAGGAGAACATGTAGAGATGTATTGTATTTTAAATCCAAAATAAACATACCTCTAGTTCAGTGGTTCTCAATTGGTTCCGCTTCAGTAACCAGATTTTTATTGGATGTCAATTGCCTACAGACTACAGAGCCCCTAAAGAGATATAGTGATGGTAAAAAAAGAAAGAGATGGGGGGTAACAAATATATTTAAATGCTTTTGCACTCAAAAAACTATATGCATAGAAAAACTATATGCAGCAAAGCATTTGTAAAGCCACAACCCGCACAACCTTGAGGCGGATGGGCTACAAAAGAAGAAGACCCCACCGGGTACCACTCATCTCCACTACAAATAGTAAAAAGAGGCAACAATTTGCAAGAGCTCACCAAAATTGGACAGTTGAAGACTGTAAAAATGTTGCCTGGTCTGATGAGTCTCGATTTCTGTTGAGACATTCAGATGGTCAGTCAGAATTTGGCGTAAACAGAATGAGAACATGGATCCATCATGCCTTGTTACCACTGTGCAGGCTGGTGGTGATGGTGTAATGGTGTGGGGGATGTTTTCTTGGCACACTTTAGGCCCCTTAGTGGCAATTGGGCATCGTTTAAATGCCACGGCCTACCTAAGTATTGTTTCTGACCATGTCCATCCATTTATGGCGACCATGTACCCATCCTCTGATGGCTACTTCCAGCAATCCCAAAAAAAGTTGTTCTCAATTGGTTCCGCTTCAGTAACCAGATTTTTATTGGATGTCAATTGCCACCTACAGAGCCCCTAAAGAGATATAGTTATGGTAAAAAAAAAGAAAGAGATGGGGGGTAAAAAATACTTTTGCACTCTATCAAAAAACTATATGCAAAGAAAAACTATATGCGAACAAAATATTTTTCAGGGGACACGATACTTTTGAAAGTTTCACAGTGGAACGCAATAGTTTTGCGAGAGAATGGAAAAGCATTAAATTAATTCTCAATTAAAGTAAATCCCATCATCACGTCACCTTATTGGCTCTGAAGCAAGCAAAGTACCAAAATATTAATTGAACATAAGTAAACAAAAGTGTATTTAAAATCAAACACTTAATCTGTGTACATAATTTACTAATCCTATATTATAATAGGGAAAAGCAAGAAGGAAGAGTCAGTTCATTGACAGTTTTGACTTTTAATAAAGGGGTTAAACAGCCTCAGTCATTATGTGGTTGGGTAATTCCAGATGGACTAGCGTTCATTATGAGGCTGGGGTAACTACTGCCGACAACTGTGAAACCTGTGTCAAAAAGTCTGTTTTCTGACCAGCCTTCATTTGCATGTTTGAATAATACATAGTGCTTATAAGCATATTAAATGGAGTAGAAATGCACGTCATTTGAAGGAAGAGATCAGACCTTCCCAGTTAATTATGAAGATGTCAAATGTCAGGCAGTGAACCTCTGCCCCTGGGGTCGCCCCCTTTAGTTTAGTGATTATATACAGATAAAGTGTCATCATACAGGTTATTAGAGCTGAAAAAGACTCCCTCTGACTCTCATTACTATAAAAAGCCTGGGAAACACAAGAAACGAGCGGAACGCTCTCTTGCTTCACTTTTCTACCATGTTAAAGCTAAAGCATACTCCACACAAGTATGTGTAATTTCACGGTCTGGTTTCTATTTCAGTCAAAATGTTCAGCAGTAATGTTAATTTCTGAAAACTTGTTTTTAAAATGTATTAAAAATATATCAAATGTATTAAAATGTTTTGAATAAGTAACTAGATAAGACCATTTGGGTGTGAGTGTGTATTGTAGAACAAAAGGTCAAAGTATTGTCAACTTATGTTTACCACAGGCTTTATTTTACTCATAAATTGAAAAACCCCACAGGAAAATCTCGAACCAGCAGCGAATTCGACTTCCGGGTTTTGACAGATTCCAGGTTTCATCAGATACACTCACCTAAAGGATTATTAGGATCACTTGTTCATTTTATCATTAATGCAATTATATAATCAACCATGACAGTTGCTTCAATCCATTTAGGGGTGTGGTCCTGGTCAAGACAATCTCCTGAACTCCAAACTTAATGTCAGAATGGGAAAGAAAGGTGATTTAAGCAATTTTGAGCGTGACATGATTGTTGGTGCCAGATAGGCCAGTCTGAGTATTTCACAATCTGCTCATTTACTGGGATTTTCACACACAACCATTTCTAGGGTTTACAAAGAATGGTGTGAAAAGGGAAAAAACATCCAGTATGCGGCAGTCCTGTGGGCGAAAATGCCTTGTTGAAGGTAGAGGTCAGAGGAGAATGGGCCGACTGATTCAAGCTGATAGAAGAGCAACTTTGACTGAAATAACCACTCGTTACAACCGAGGTATGCAGCAAAGCATTTGTAAAGCCACAACACACACAACCTTGAGGCGGATGGGCTACAACAGCAGAAGACCCCGCCGGGTACCACTCATCTCCACTACAAATAGTAAAAAGAGGCTACAATTTGCAAGAGCTCACCAAAATTGGACAGTTGAAGACTGGAAAAATGTTGCCTGGTCTGATGAGTCTCGATTTCGGTTGAGACATTCAGATGGTAGAGTCAGAATTTGGCGTAAACAGAATGAGAACATGGATCCATCATGCCTTGTTACCACTGTGCAGGCTCGTGGTGGTGGTGTAATGGTGTGGGGCATGTTTTCTTGGCACACTTTAGGCCCCTTAGTGCCAATTGGGCATCGTTTAAATGCCACGGCTTACCTTTTCTGGCCATGTACATCCCTTTATGGCCACCATGTAGCCTACCCCATCCTCTGATGGCTACTTCCAACAGGATAATGCACCATGTCACAAAGCTTGAATCATTTCAAATTGGTTTCTTGACATGACAATGAGTTCACTGTACTAAAATGGCCCACACAGTCACTTGATCTCAACCAGATAGAGCATCTTTGGGATGGATTTGGGAACTTAGCCTCATGCCCTGGATGTGCATCCCAAAAATCTCCATCAACTACAAGATGCTATCCTATCAATATGGGCCAACATTTCTAAAGAATGCTTTCAGCACCTTGTTGAATCAATGCCATGTAGAAATAAGGCAGTTCTGAAGGCAAAAGGGGGTCAAACACATTTTTAGTATGGTGTTCCTAATAATCCTTTAGGTGAGTGTATATTGAGACCAGTTACTGCTGGACCAACTGGATTGCACGCCGGAGCATTGGCCAAGCATCTGTGTTCATATACTTGTAAAGTATGTGTCTGGCCATAATCCCGTCAACAAAATTACTGACGAAAATGCTCTTTGAAGAAGTTTTTCGTGTCACTATTATGAATATTTAAATGTTTTATTACAACATATTGTTAATGAAAATATGAGAAGAAGAAAAAATAACACCAAGAGATATTAACAACGCACAATGTTTTTTTAAAGTAAGATCTAGAATGAAATGATTGTTCATGATGATAATCCAATCATTGTCAATAATGACAAGATTGATTGCTTCGTAAAACAACAATAAACTGATAATTAACTCACCCAAACACATCATGACAATAACATGCCAATGTACATGCTAATGTGTAAGCCATGTTGTAAATTCTGTAACAGATAATGAATAGCTAAAGGTTAGCATTTTTTAATCTAATTAATCTCATTTAATTTCTCACATCCATCGACCAAAATAATCGACCAAGAACAGCAGACTAAAATCAATCAATACAAGAAATATTGAGTAAAATTAGAGGACATAAACAGTGCTTCAGCCTCCTTTAGTATTCACATGAGCCCCATCTCTTTGTCTTTCCCTTTCCCACAAACATACCCTCCAACCCACACCAGTCTACAGTGAAGTATTCACTTAATAACTCATTAAAAGGAGCAAAAGCATGTTAGATTTCCACCTTTCAAGTCCAGAGTCCGTTTAACAAGCCAGGTGTTAGTGTGTTTGTATTCAGCCGGTGAATATGTGAGTGTGGCGTAGGTCGGTCTGCTTAAACCATTACCACGCCATTAAGACCAAAAAGAGCTCCAGAGTCAGTGAGTGGAAAAAAAGAGAGGTAAGGGTCTGAGAGAGCCGCCAGTCAAATAGGTGAGTTCACTGTGTGTTTCTGTCAGTCACATCTCTCTGAAGTTCATTTATAGAGGGGCAAGATGCCTCACTAGCTCCTAACAGGTAAAAGGTACCATAATATCAGCCCCTCAGAGAGAGCGGCACAACCTGATGTGTTCTTTCAACTGTACTAAACTGAGTCCAGGTCACAGAAGTGTGGCCTGGACTGCCCTGATTAAGAGAGAGAGAGAGAAGTTGAGAAAAGAAAAGGCAAGCAATATGAAAAATAAAGCACTGACCGACTGATCCATTGGAGATTCAGCACAAAGTGGTTGTTGAAGGGACGCTAGACCTTTGGTCCTCCGGCTGTGGTGTGGACGAAGAGTCAGGGCCTTTCGTCCACGGTGCTGAGCACACTCAATATTTCATCCTGAAGACCACATCTCAACCTGGTCTCACACAAACTCAAAACACTTTCATCCAAACATAGACCGTAATCTAGCGGCTAACATCTCTGCCGACACATTCTGGATGGCTAGTTTTGTATGTGAACTTTCTGTCTCTACTATAGTTTAACATGCTATGCTTAGAATTTACATGATGCAGGGTTACACAAGATCGTTAGCTAGGTCTGGACTCTCCAGGTCAAGGAAAACAAATACATGCATTTACAAACCATAAGGGAATCGTGTGTTTTGCAGTTGCTTTAGAAAGATAACTGGAAAGGTCACAAAACCACAGTTTGTTCCTATGAGACAATAGTGATCCCATAATGCACTTCTCATTGAAACATTACCTCTAAAAGTGTGTGACACATGATCAGGCCGAGACAGATTCCGTGGATGTTTTTTTTTTTGCCCCAGCATGATTTCATTTAGGAGAATCTGCTACCCTATCTCACGACCAATTCGTACGAATTCGTACGAGTGATTCAAAAGTGGCTAATTCGTACTAATTCATACGACCTCACTCGTGCAAATTTGTACGATTTGTCTAAACCCACGTGACGGTTATGTTTAGGGGCGGGGTCAGGGGTAGGTCATTCTTACGAATTCATACGAATTGGCTAATTCGTAAAATATGTACGATTTAGCTAAATCGTACTAATTCGTACGAGTGAGGTCGTACAAATTGTTACGAATTAGCCACCTCGTAAAATTCGTACGAATTCCCGTGAGATCGGGTTGGAATCTGAGAAAAGGATGTAAATATGATGTACCTGTACAATACAATGTGTAATCCAGTTTCTTATAACAAAGCAAAAAGTAATTGCTTCGTGACTGACAGTGACTTTATTTTTATTTCAAACTTTTTTTTTTACTCTAATCATCTTCTATAAAAAAAGTATTAAAAGAATGTTTGTTAACTCTTTAGTTTAGGGTCCAATTCTCACTATAAACTAGTTGCGCATTATCATGCATATATTACTAAGATATTGGCTGTTTATTAGTACTTATGAAGCACATATTCATGCCTTATTCTGCATGATCATATTCTACATCCCTCAATCCACCCAATACCTAAACTTAACAACTACCCTAAAAACTATTAAAGGGTTAGTTTACTCAAAAATGAAAATGCTGTCAGTATTTACTCACCCTCATGTTGTTCCAACCCCGTGTTTTTGATGAAATCTGAGAGCTGGATCACTCCTGCATACTAGTCCATAGGCTTCTTGAGGGATTGAAACTTGCCGGCCTTGAAAAGTTATTAAAGACATCGTTAAAATAGTCCAAGTGACTACAGTGGCTCAATCTTAAGTTTATCAAAAACAAACAAAAATAACGACTTTATTTCAACTATTCACTTCCTTCTCTATAAGCCTCTAGTCAGTTAACGTAGTGTGATAGCGTAGAGCTACGTCACACGTAGGCTCACAATTGGCCGACGCTGGTCATGTGTGTGTTGCGTGTGACGCACAATAATTGTTGTTTTTTTGTGCACAAAAAGTGTTCTCGTCGTTTGATAAACTTAAGATTGAGCCACTGAAGTCACTTGGACTATTTTAACGATGTCTTTAATAACTTTTCGAGGCCAGCAAGTTTCAATCCCTCAAGAAGCCTATGGACTAGTATGCAGGAGTGATCCAGCTCTCCGATTTCATCAAAAATATCTTAATTTGTGTTCCGAAGATGAACGAAGGTCTTACGGGCTTGGAACAACATGAGGGTGAGTAAATACTGACAGAATTTTCCTTTTTGGGTGAACTAACCCTTTAATAAGCAGTAATATTTGAGTTTGAAGCAAAAGTCAAAGTTAATGGTTAATAGAGAGAATTGGACCCTAATCTGAAGTGTGACAGAATGTTACTCCATTAACCAAATTTACCAGTCGCTATGATGCTGTTGTGGTTCAGCTGTTTAATTTCTTGTGTCCCGAGTCATGAGCTCAGCATGACAAACACTTTTGGGATGAGGATGCAAAAAAGTCCATTATCCTTCAACAGAGAATAGCATCAATCAGTTTCAGCAAAAATTTTATCACAGCATTTCAAACTGAATCCAGAATTACACATACTGTATACTTCTCGCCATTCTGTTTTGTTTTGTCTTCATGTTCTTCAAGCCTGCCATTATCATCAGCCTGAAAATGCACACATAGTTAACGTGTGCATTTTCAGGCCTTTGGCTGCTTGCTTTTTTTTTTCTGGCACGGGTGTGTACGTGTGTGTGTGTGAGTTTGCGAACGTGCTCTGGCTTTGTTTTTCTTTTTGAAAATTCCTTTGATGTGTGTGTTTATTTATTTATTTGTGTTGTGTGCAGGCCTTTTCGGCGGTTAAAGCTACAGTAGATGTGCTGTGCACAGACTGCCATCCATCACTAGTTAACCTCTTTGACGGCTGAACCTCTGACCTCCCATTCCCAGCATCCTCCTTTTGCTACTACAGGAACACATCGCCGGCTGATTGATTTCATCAGGCTTTGCGAGTACCTGGACAGAGATTTGTGCATAAAAAGATTCAGGGTACAGTTCCCTTAAAATGCTTAAATATCATATGAAATATTGTGTGCACACTTTTTAAAATGTTATTGTGGACCATTCAAACGTTTGGGGTCAGTAAGATTTCTTTATGTTTTTGAAAGAAGGCTAAATTTATTGAAAAAACAACAACAACAACAATAAAGTAAAACAATAATATTGTAAAATATTATTACAAATTAAAATTGTAAAAAAATCTATTTTAAAATTGAATTTATTCCTATGATGCAAAGCTGAATTTTCAGCATCATTACTTCAGGCTTCAGCGTCACATGATCCTTCAAAAATCATTCTAATATGCTGAATTGCAAAAAATAAACAAACTTTTGAACAGTAGTTTTCTTATTTTCTAGAAATACATGTTTGACTTTGTCAATGGTCCACTTTATAAACAACTTTTCAACTACATGTCAACTAACTCTCATTAGAGTATTGTAGGCTGTAGTAGAATGTAAGGATGTGGGTTAGTTGTCAGGGTTAGTAGCACAAGCTGAAATGTAGTTACAAAGTTACTTCTAGTCAGTTCTAGTCAATCTGTTCCATAAACATAATGATTTTTATACTGTACAAACTGTATATTCTGTATATAAACCCATTACAGAAAACTTTTTACATTCAAAAATACATCACTTAGTATTATTTATAAGCTGTATTCCTCATGGGGACCAAAAATGTCATATTTATGGGGAAATTTTATCTTCATAACATAGGGTTATTCTGGACCCCCCCCCACACACACACACACACACACTTGTTTACCGTATACAAATAGATCAATCCATTCTTTAGCTTGCCTGTGACCACACAAAGATGCTCTTCATCACATCAATGGCCAGATACCCAAGTGCACAAAGGATGGGAAGACTTACTCAACCTGAAACTTGAACACTAATTCATAGCATTGAATTCTCAAGGCTCAACTGAGAAGCACAAATGCGTTGTTTTTCTTCTTATGAGCTGTTTGTAAAAATACAACAAGCAGAAAAGAAGCAAATTGAATGTTTGTTGTAGGAAATACTGCAATTCATGCTGCTTAAATTGTTCTCCATTCTTTTCACTTTCATTTACTTTACTTCTTCTCCTCTATTGTCAGTTGACAAAGAATGTTTTCTTGCATAAAAACAAACACACACCACTGAAAATGACCCTTATACTTCTGACTGTCAACGAAACACATTTCTCAAGAGCTGTCCTTCAACCAGACATGTGAAATTTTCACAGCATTTAAAAGATCCTCCTAAGCAATAACTCACAACCCTTCTCATATGCTTCCTCAATTGTTTACGTACCTGTGTAAAATGTTCTGTTAAAGGGTTAGTTCATCCAAAAATGAAAATTCTGTCAGTATTTACTCACCCTTATGTTGTTCCAACCCCATAAGACCTTTGTTCATCTTCGGAACACAAAATTAAGATATTTTCGATTAAATCTGAGAGCTGGATCACTCCTTCATACTAGTCCATTGGCTTCTTGAGGGATTGAAACTTTCCGGCCTTGAAAAGTTATTAAAGACATCGTTAAAATAGTCCAAGTGACTAGAGTGGCTCAATCTTAAGTTTATCAAGCGACAAGAATACTTTTGAGCGCAAAACAAACATAAATAACAACTTTATTTCAACAAAAGACAGTCTTAAAAACGCGGTTTGAAATCCCTGGTTTTTCTGACGTCACAAACTACCTTGTAACCAATCACGTCAACGAGTGGATCTCTGAGCTGGTGTGAGTGAGTAGAGGTGAGGCTAATTTGCATATTCATAGAACTGCGTATACTAAATGAGGCAAGGGTGTAGAGTTACATTCAAGGTATTTTAAGGCATGATGACATTTTTTCCAATTAAGGAAAAAACTTTTAAATATGTCATTTTGGTGATCAAAGATGAATTTTAATGGATACAATAATTGATTCCAGGAGGATTTTAAATGTTGCTTTGGTTTTCCATATTACAGGATGAAGATATCAGTAAGATCGAATCCTAAACTTTTAGCAGCAATGCAGAGAGCTAATCGCAGGAGGTAAAGCCCTGCTCTACCAGATCATTCTCGTTTCAATTTGGTGTTTAAAGGTGCAAACATGTGATAATTTGGCTTGGAAGGAAATCTCTAAATGTGTCGAGAGGTTTCACCTCCTACCTGCTCATATTTGCACGGTATGATGGGAGGTTTAGCTTCCTGCTTGGAATGCCTTGCTCTTTATTGGCCACATGGTGACTGAAACAACCACTCAGAAAATATTAATAATAATGATGCAGCAAACTACAGTACATAACTTTATTTAGAAAATGACAGCAGCATCACTTTACATGTTTAGCAAATAATTACAGGTAATTCACGGTGGTTAGATATTCATTACCGGGTATGTGCTATAAATAAAACGTAAGCCAGAGCAGCATGGTTCTTTTGGAGAGTTGCTCCCAACTGTGAATATTGGCTGTGTTCTGTCAGTCATGCCTGTGAGAGGTGCCAGTGAATTCTGGGTTTGTGTTAGAGAGGGCGATTGAGCATAAAACACTCACCTAAAAGCACACAGAAATAAAACAACAATCATTCAGGTCACTGAGACAGCCTTGAATGTAGTTTCTTAAGTGGGTGGCTTCTGTAAAGCTTTTGGATGGAGGCTAGAAAAGAGAACAAGCATCAGAAACACAGTTTATACTGCGGAATATTTATACTTAATGAATTAAAATAGTAAATATTTTGAAAAAAAAGAAGCCAAAATTACGAGAATAAACTTAAAGGAATAATTCACTTAGAAATGAAAATTCTGTCATCATTTACTCACCCTCAAGATGTTTCAGACCTGTATGAATTTCTTTCTTCTGGTGAACACAAAGGAAGATATTTTGAAGAATGATAGTAACCTGACAGTTGATGGACCCCATTGACTTCCATAGTAGGAAAAAAATAAATAATAATAA
>NW_024121122.1:13794798-13979798 GCF_016745375.1 Pimephales promelas
CACACAGACACATCTGCATTATTCCTGGATGTGTAAACGAGTAAAAATAGAGAGAGATGTTTAAATGTGGACCTCCCATCATGGTCTTCCACAACCTCAGAAAAAGTGCAGTCAGCAAACACTAGTGATCATTTCTGCAGGCTGCATCTGTTAATGTGACGGTTCACTAATCCCACCTTGAAACTGTTACTCAGCAATTGTTGCTGTTCACCATCTTACTACTAGACAAGCTTATTCATGCAAGTCCATTGATATTCTGGGTGCTTTGATAATTAAATGGATTTAAGAAAATAAAGTAATTAGTCAAACATGATAAAACTTTGTTGCAAATAACTTTATATTAACTTTTATTTTTACTCTGATTCATATTCACAGCCTTTTAAAATCACAATGCTGTATAATTTAAGGATTTTTTGAATCACTTTGAGCACATTTTACAGAACATAAAAAAATAACTGTTCACATAAATCTCCAATTCTTTCCCATGCTATGTTTTATAAAGCTCCTGACTTAGCACTAACAACCGTAGTCAAGGGGGGCGGAGCTTACAGGGTTACTCAAAATAAATCATGATGATGCTTAATGCATATATATATATATATATATACACTATATATATATAGCGTTAACCAGAAATCTTGCTGGATAGATGCAGGACACACACACACACACACACACACACACATATATATATATATATATATATATATATATATATATGAAGAGTTCAGACGCAAAAGCCTCTAAATGTCATTTGAAATTTTCTTCTTGAATGATGATTTTTTATCAAACTTGTATATTTAATTTCAGTAATTTCACTTAAATAACAATTATTAGGTAATCATCATTGCCATTTAACTGAAATCACTGAATTTAAATATACAAGTTTGATAAAAAATCATCATTCAAGAAGAAAATTTCAAATGGCATTTAGAGGCTTTTGCATCTGAACTCTTCATATATATATATATATATATATATATATATATGTGTGTGTGTGTGTGTGTGTGTGTGTGTGTCCTGCATCTATCCAGCAAGATTTCTGGTTAACGCTTCCTTTTACAGTGCAGTTACCCATGTAAATACTATGTACTTATTTTAGTAACTACAATTACTGGGTAATAACTAGTACTAACCCTGAAACCTACCCCTGTTCCATGTACTTACCTTATATTAGCCAGTACTTTCTAGGTAAGTTCACTGTAAGTACAAGTACACTGTAAGTACTGTACTGTAAAAGAAAGCATTACCGATTTCTGTAAATCAAGAGCAAGCGCCCATCTCTGCCATGACCACGTCTTTCCTGCCTCTTGGTAGCCTGTTCTGTGATAGGAGCTAATCAGAGTCTCTTTCTCACTAAAGGCCTGCTAGCTGAAGTCACTTAGCAGGGTTAACGTCAGGCATAATGAAATATTAAAGTCTGTCTGTAACTGCCACTATTGTTGCCCCTTGGAATAAGATATAACCCATTTTTGACAAGTTTTCATCCTCCTCACACAGAAGACACTACACGCAAACCAAATCAGCTACAGAGAACAGGGTAATGAATAATCTATTTCATATTCCAAAGGCACCCGCTGCTTAGAGAGAGAGAGAAAGAGAGAGAGAGAAAGGAGGGAAGGAGACAGGGAGGCATATAGGGTGAAAAGGGATGAAAAGAAAGGAAGAGAAAAAAAAGAAGGGAAAAAATAGATGCGGCAGATGATACCGCCAGCCAGCCGAAGGTGTCACGTGACACACCTAATGTTTAAATAATAAAAAAAGGGGGATATAAACAAATCATTAGCCCCCCCGGTAGTTGTTTAATGCAATTTCTTAATGAACATAATAGCCACAACTAATAATGAAAGAAAATAAAAACATCTAAATGGGCCCCAACTTATCGTCAGCGCTCAATTATTTCCTTGTCAAGTTGTTATGATTTAATGAGCCCCAGTGGGACTGACGGCTGTCAGTCAGCACTGACTTTTTGACACCATTACAACTTCAAATAGAGCCGCAGCCACGCTGCTTTTCCACCAGCCACACGCTGCTGAGAGGATCTGACAGGCCCAAGTAGAGAAAGAGAGAGAGAGAGAGAGCGAGCGAGCGAGAGACAGATAACGCACACACACAGATACTGAGCCAGCAAAAGACACCAACACACATCCAAGTCATTACACGCACAGCCGACTGATGTCTCGCATACACACTTGCAGGTGTGGGAAACAAACATGTGGCTCCGCACACGCATGAGAGGAAAACAAGGACAAACAAATCTCAATCTCACGAATCTCTCTTTCTCTTCGCCATTTGATGCAAAACCCAATCACAGAGGTCATTATCTGATGAGGTTTGTTAAACTGGCGGGATTCAGATCCCCCTCATCCTTTCTCTTCCTTCCTCAACTTAATGATAACTCTCAATAGGTTGGCCCCACATGGGACACGCGGAGCCGCACTATTTTGTTGGCCATTAATTTGGCGCTTTGAAGCCATAGCTGTGAAGTAGAGGCAGAGAAAACCCCCCACCAGGCTGCTTCCAAAATAAGACAATCCAACGGCCTGAAACAGAATATCAAATGCCGTCTGCCTGTCTGTCTGTCTGTCCGCCAGGCACCTCGATTGGCCGAGGTGTGAGTGCATGCGTCACGTGTGGCAGGGCTGTAAGCACGAGGTGATAGGAAGAGCCGGGGCACGTGTGTTAAAACCAAAACCTAGTTCCAAAACCTAGTGAGTCGCCTACGTAGGCATCATCACAGGAGCGTTCCCCCGTGGGAAGGCCAAGAGGTAAAGGCCTAATTTTATGCTGCCTTTTAAGACACCTTTTAAGGCAGCATCCTTAGTGGGGCAAAACGAATTTGCAGAATGCAATGCGACAACTCTGAAAAATAAAATAAAAATAAAGATACAAGACGAACTAAGAAAAATGATTATAATTTTTTACAGTAGCTGATTCAACACCAAAAACAGCTGTACTTCATTTTGCCTAATGTTGTTTATTTTAAAGATTTTTTTTTTTTTTTGCCTTTTATTAGGGTAGGACAGTAGCTAGACAGGAAGTGAGAGAGAGAGAGGTGCCCAATATGGCTGCCGTCGCATCATCCAGGTGATGCTGCACATTGGTGGTGTTTGAGGAGATTCCCCTTCCATGTAAAGCGTTTTGAGCACCCAGAAAAGCGCTATATAAATGTAACAAATTCATTATTATTATTTATGTTGATTGAGAATATAATTGCTTCATAAACATTGATTATTTATGCTTCGCATTGTAATTAGTTTAGCTAATAGCGAACTTTGAAAAAAAAAACATTCAAAAAGGACAAACAAAATGAAATGCTGATAATCATAATATAAAAATATATACAATATATATAAAAATCTAAAATTGAATATTTGACTTTGTAGCTTAACAACATGCTAACAGCTAACTCTTTAAAGTCTTTAGTCTTTTCTTTTCTAATGTGTTTACGCAAGTGAAATGGCTTCTTGAATGAGACATAGGATGGGATTTGATGTTGCTTGACTACATCATTGAATTGAACCATTATTTGTCTGTTTAGCATATTGTCAGAAACAAGCTAACACCTAACTTGTTTTTTAAGGGACTATGTGTAACTTTATGTAATTTATTATTTAAAATCAATATTTTTATTCATAAATATGTCCACAATGGTGTACAAATACCTCTGCCAATTATCTGACTCATCCTCGTAAACAAAGAATTTATTATTTTTATATACATGGGACGGGTAAGTCCACGGAGGCTTCCATGTAGATCCGCCATCTTGAAAAACTACAATAGCAGAGAGGGACATAAAGTACAAGGCAAATGCACATTGTTTCCACAATGCGTTTTTCGTTCAGAGCCAACTTGACGTGACTGTCTGAAAGCTCTTTTGTTAAACTGTTGAACAGAATAACGCTGATAATAAATATAATCGATTCACTAAAATTGTTTATTTGACTCATTTGCGACATGTATTCGACTATATGTTTGTAATTGGCAAACTCTTTCAAATAAATATTTATTGTAGTCTGTTCAAAGTTGCTGACTATGCAAAGGGTCCCAAATCAGTCATTTATGAGGTATAATTTCAGCTAGTGATGCTGCTTTGGACGTCAGCTGCCTATGTAGGCATTAGACATCAAGGGAACTCACTGCGTTTTGGAACTGAGTCGGAGTGTATGGTGGTGATACACACATAAATATATTAAAGTACACATAAATGATAAACTAACTGAAATGAACTATTATATTAGCACATAGTCATCTTTACCTTCTTTCTTCTACCCTAATATGCAAACAGCAGGTGAAAGCCTGGAGCAGACTCCCAAATTTTGCATTTTTCCATACTGATGCTTGCTAGTTGGTCCTCCTATAGGAATAATGAAGCACATTTGAAACATTGCACAGTAGAGACAAATTATGTGATTTTAATGTCAAACATTAATGGCTAAAACAAATTCCAGACAAACTGAATGAAAGATACAGCGAAAAATACAGTACAATTCATCTGAAATGACAAATAAATACAGGAAATACATTTCTTTTTAGTACGACTGACTACAGTTACTATCATGCTGTCAGATTTGATTAGTAAAGGTAAGAGTGGACATGGATATTTTCCTGTTCAAAGCAGTCCTGCTGGTTTAACTAAACACATGCGAGGTCTTTGCTGACCTTAGAGGAACAGCGTGAGAAGCTACTAATCCTGGATGAAGGGGGACTGAGAGACGGGCGTGTGACCTTTGGGCTGTGTGTAGTGTGTGATTCTGCACCGTGTGCTAAATGGTACTGCTCCGGGGGCCTTGCCTTGTGTACGGCTCACACACACACACACACACACACACACACAAATACCTGATGGATAGGATTTTCCAGTACCTTTTGGCTCTCGTGCCCTTTTCCCGCCTACAAACCCCCCCAAAAAACTAAACATTAAACAGCAGGTTATGACATAGGTTGATGTTCGTCTTCCTGTTCTTCATCCATCTGATGTTCTCATCATGGTCCTTGTGTCCAGACATCCGTGCCGGGTTTCTCTCTGGGTCGGTAAGTTTTAAAAGTAATGGACGCAGCATAAATATAAGGAGAGAGAGAGGGTAGACACGGTCCCCCTCTACTCGAGAGCAGCGAGGAGAGGCCCCCTGTCACTGCCCACCAGGAATGATTCATGTGAACAATTTGTCCTAATTACTCCAGCCCAACACTTTTGTCACTATTAATCTTACACACACGCTCGTACACACTCACACATGCACGCATAGGGCCAGTCAGTGGAGATCAGTGCCCTCGCAAATTGAAATAGATGGCCAAGACGATGGTGAGGAGGATGATGGCGCCCAGGATGAAGACCAGGACACGATTCTGAATGATCCTGTGGGTGAGGAGAGGGAGAGATGGAGAGAAAGAGAAGACAAGAGAAAGAGATTTTATGTTAAGGGCATTAATTGAGACAATTACGATTGAACGAAATAACGTGCATGTGATTGAGTACATGCCTCGCATCAAAAATGAATTAAATTCTTTTTCCGACTGAACTCGATAAATAGATTTCACTTCAGTTAGATCGGTCTAAAAAAAAAAATGTCACACGGCATGACAACTTTGCCTTTTTCCTCACCATCTGTCTGCAGACATGCTTCTCTCTAAAAAGTAAAAACTTTAGCTGGTGGCATTCCTCCAGCTAATAAAATTCACATATTTACTAAAGGAATTCTCTATAAAACTCACTTTCCTATTATCACATCACAAAAAAGGCAATCCGTGCTTGCAAGACTCCACAGATTCACTCAGAAATTCACACAAATCAGCATATTTATTTAACATATAATGGCCAATTTAATAGTGATTTCAAGTATAATTCACAATAAAAGACAAATAACACAACAAACTCAACGTAAAACATTAATATCGCAAAATATTATTACGGTTTAAAATAGTTTTGATATACTATAAAATGTACTTTATTCCTGTGATGCCAAAGCTGAATTTTCAGCATCATTTCTCAAGTCCTAATTGTCGCATGATTGATCCTCCAGAAATCATTCTGATATGCAGATCTGCTGCTCAAGAAACATTTTTTTCATTTTAAACAATTTACCATCCATATCATATAGCAGATTTTTTTTTTCCCCAAACAGAAAATGCAGAAAAATGTCTGTTTGCTCAGAACTAAGGAAAACAAACTGTTTGAAAAGTGACAAAGTGGGTGTGTGGATGAGTACAGTGAGGGTGAGAGCAGGAGTTGAGACCCTGGGATGATCTCTCGGGGTGAGTTTTTGTCTCCAGTGTCATTCCTGATAAATGACAGAATTATCCCATGTGCTGACATGTGGAGAGAGCAGGACCACTGTCCACTCCTATAAGCAGGAGATGAATAACTCACACACAACCATTCATCACCACTGCAGCAGAGCAGCACTCTTCCCCATCCAAACACACACACACAGATACAGAGTTGTACAGTAAAGAAAGCAAAGTAGCATTACAATACACACCTCAATGCTGCTACACAAAACCGACTAGTATTCATTTGTGTTTATTTTGTTATGATAAACCGTCAGAGGCTTTTTCACCGCACTGATGAAAGGTGAGCTCTGATTGGATACTGGGCTGGCATAATTCATAATTGGGAGTGCATGCTTGACGGAGGACATTAATCAGAGCATGTTTAGCAAGGCCAGATCTCCCACATGTCTCTTTTAGTAACATTCATTATTTACACTGGCTACACACACAAACACATGTTAGGTTTTGGTATCTTCGTGGGAAATTTCCAGAGACATAATGTTTTTTTTTTTTTTTACTGTACAAACTGTATATTCAATCCCTTAACCCTAACCCTATCCCTAAACCCCTCCACACACACACACACACACACACACAAACTCCAAGCAAGAGGACAGACTGTTCATGTTGTTCAGAGATGTGCTGGTGCCTAAAGGGACAGGAAACTGCCGTGGGAGAGGGACGAATGGGAATTCTTGGGTCTGTATAATGAATGCGTGTTAAAAGATGGTAGGGCTGATTCTGTGTTCAGTGCTACTGGAGGTAAGCTTATGTCAAGATCATGTGACCCTTACGTATTGTCCAATTCCTGTTAATCAATATTAAGATAAAGTACACTATTCAGAAGTGTCAGGTCAGTAGCTACAATATATATATATATATATATATATATATTAATATTTATTTATTTATTTTATATATATATATATATATATATATATATATATATATAATAAAAAATTAACATGCTG
Organism: Pimephales promelas; assembly: GCF_016745375.1. The sequence goes on from NW_024121122.1 coordinate 13,802,043, forward strand.
ACAACAAAAACATTTGTTATGCTAAAAAATATTTCAATTTTAAATAAATGCTGTTCTTTTGAACTTTCTTTTCATCAAAGAATCCTGAAATAAATGTGGCATGGTTTCCACAAAAATATTAAGCAGCATTAGTGCTTTTAACATAGATAATAATAAGAAATGTTTGTTGAAGAGCAAATCAGCATATTAAAAGGATTACTGAAGGATCATGTGACACTAAAGACTGGAGTAATGATGCTAAAAAATAAGCTTTGCCATCATAGGAATAAACTATACTTTAAAATATACAAAAATATAAAAAGTTATTTTGAATTTGCATTAAATACTCCTTCCAAAAACAATAAAAAGTCTAACAAACTACCAACTTTGTATACAAACTGATGAGCATTACTGTCTTTTGACATATTGTTACCACGAATTTATAAAATCAATAAGCCAATTAAAGCTGTTCTGCACAATGACTCTACCCTGGTTAAAAGGATTTAGCAGGATTGTCATTTAATGTGTGTTTTAACACACAACCTCTAGAAAATTCATGGACTCATAAATCAATTTCTAATAACCTTCATTTTCTGACCAAAACCTCAGCTGTAGATTTTTGACTGAAGTGCAAGATATTAAATACAGTGTGTGTGTGTGTGGATCAGGGGCCAGGCTGAGCTGTTAGCAGTAATGTAGATTAATCTGCCTTTGGTAAGGCTGCTCTGACAGGCCCTTGAGGGTGGGCGGAGAGGCCCCGGGCAGCCCCACATCCAGAGCGAGTGAGTGAGTGAGTGGCCCAGTCTTCACAGTGAGCAACCACGCTTCCTTCACTTCAACAACACCAGGCCTAAAAACACTTTGAAAAAGACACTGGAAAGTGCACAAATCTATTCATTGAGATCCGTTGTAATTTGAGGAACATGTTTGAGGAAGTAATTTATCCTGTCATGTACGAGAGCTCAAATACTCACTGATCGGGGAACTTTTGTCTGTAAACTTTAAAATATTCCCTTACGGCAGTCCCTTTCAACTTTAACTAAATATAACCACGAATGAATCTCAAAGAACAGAAGCAGCGAAACACTATTTGTACACCTTCTGCACCTCTCTCAGAACCAGTCTGCATACTTGAGAGCCAAATGATGATGTAACTGACTGTTACTAAATAATCTGTCCACAAACAAACTTGCCACATTACTTTCTTTGTTTACTTGATCTTAGCTTTGAGAACACATTTTTGACATTCAAAGTAATTTAATTATAATCATATACTTACTTATTTTAATATACAGTATAATGTGTGTGTGTGTGTGTGTGTGTGTGTGTGTGTGTGTGTATATATATATATTTAAATAACTTCAGTACTAGACTTGAGTACAGAATAATGCTGAAAAATCAGCTTTGCCGTCTCAGGAATAAATTACATTTTAAAATATATTAAAATAGAAAACAGCTATTTTATACTGTAATAATATTTCATAATATTACTGTTTTTCATTTTATTGTTATTTTATCAGATTGAAAGGGGATTCTCACAAAACCGTATTATCTGTTCACTTTTACCACAAGGTAAATTTAGGAGTGTTTCCAAAAAAGGACACTTGGACACTCAAATCAAGTATATTTATGTACAGTAGCGCTTTTCCAAATATAGATTGCATCAAAGCAGCTTCACAGTATCAATCAAAACATAATAACAATGTTCGTTTCTTAGTGGAAAAACATCCACGCTTGTGCCACGTTCATACCACATAACTAAGTGATATAAGGAATCCATATAATGCATACATTTATGCACAACCATGAAAAAAATACAAATAAAAATAAAACTTTTAACAGCACTTTTAACAGGTTAGAGTGATATGTTTCCTCCCTCAAATCTGGAAGCGGACCAGATTGGAAACTACAACAGGAAAAGGGGCATTGGATACTTCTGTGACTAATCTGTGGTTCCTCTATCTCCAGTCTCACTTGGGTTGAATCACATTAAGGGGCGGACAGAGACAGCGAGAGCAGAAGAAAAGGTTATATCTGTTGCCTGTTTGATGGAGGTTCTATCCCATGCTGAACCATGTCTGGACAGAACATAGCAGGACCCATCAAACCGCATCCATCCTCTCTGTCAAACACATGACAGAGGGCTGGAGGAGACCTGTTCATGTTGTCACAGCTCATAGCTCAGGGTAAACCTGCTTTTACACGTTCACCTTTTCTGTCTCTGTCTAACTTAGGTCGGAAAAAGAACCAGGGGGCTCAAAAATGCACATGTAAAATCAAATAAATAAAGGTTTTTTTCAATGTAGCATATAAAGAAAAAATCATAACATTAAAACTTCACTGACTCACAACCATGCTCAACTAATATTAAATATTAAACACTTCAAGAACTCACACTTGTTAAATTGTTAGCATCTCATGTACCAATAGAAATGTATTATGTCACCAGAGAAAAGACTGAACGCAGTTCAATTCTCATGCTGGAATAAATGAATTTATGTTTTTTAATGAACCGAGTTGAACTGTAACTCTGGTAGATCACATTCGGTTTCATTTCATTGACTTGATTAAACCTATTTACACACTACTACTGCAAAATATTAAAAAAGGTCAAATTTATAGTAGCATAAGTATGTTACCAATCATAAATTAAAGAACAACTAACGTTTCAATTTGGGGTCGGTTCAAATTTTTTGTTTTTGAAATAGTCTCTGCTCACCAAGACTGCATTTTGATTAAAAAAATACAGTATAAACCGTAACATTGTAAAATTCCTATAAATTTGGTGGTCAATAAATATTTCTTATAATGTTCAATGTTGAAAACAGTATGCTTAATATTTGTTGTGGAGACCTTGATACATTTTTTTTCAGGAATATATCATTCAAAAGAACAGCATTTACAGAAATAGTTTTTTTTTGTAACGGTGTAAAAGAGTTTACTATAACTTGATTAATTTAAAGTATGCTTGCTGAATAAAAATATTATTATATTAGTTTATTATTTCTTATTATTTTTAAATAAAACCCTTAATAAATTTTTTAAAATAATTTTATAAAAGCTGATCAAACCACCTAATGTTTTTGTTTTTATGGGGGTGTCTGGAACCCTCAAACCCCTCTTCAATTTAAGACCCTTCAGTTGAGAATCTCTGTCTGACTGTAACTTTGTCAGTGTGAAGCTCACAAGCTGAGCACTATATGAAAGCAGGCACTGCCCAAATAACTCCTTCCTAAACCAGCAGACAAAATTAAACTCAGTCAATTGGGTTAAAAACATTAGTCTAACCTCAATAGCACAACGCCAAAGAATAAACGATTGTGTGCGTGAGAGAGAGAAAGAGAGAGAGAGAGAGAGAGAGAGAGAGAGAAAGAGTTCAAGCTACGAAAAGCCCATTTATCAGTGGAGGTGGTAGAGGAGTCAGAGACAGATGAAAATAATGAGGAGTTTTCTGTCAGGAAAGATTTACAAAATCGTACCCGCGTTATTAAAATTTAAAACCTTTTTCCCCTTCTTTCCCACTATTTTTTTTCTCTCTCTCGTACACTCTCAGTTCCCCTTATTAGTAGCCCTAATGAGGGCAGTGGTACACCTCTACGCCTGTGTGTGTGGGGGGAGGTGGGTGACGGAAGTTTACCCCATTTGAACACCACCATCACCCAAGCACCACACACACACACACAATAATAAACACATACACTTTCACAATCATCCCAAAACAAAACATCCCCCAGCAAACACAAACTGAAAACAAACACATATACAGTCTAAAACCTGCATTTTTGTCTTAATAAACAGCAAGTTTTATAAGTCTGAAACAATTAAAACACACTGTAAAAAATTTGGAGTAGGATTTACTTGAAAAAACCTTGCTAAACGATCTCACTCAGAAAATGCTAGTAAATTTACAAAGATTAGCCAAGTAAAAACCTAAACATATTTATCAGTAGCTTTAATTAGAAATCTTTAAGTTAAATTTACTTGGAATGTGGAATTAAGTAAACTTTACAAAAAATAAGTAATTTTAACTCGGCTTGTAAAAGGTTGATTAATACCGATTTTCTTTTGCCTTTGTATTACATTTCACTAAAACAATAATCTTGAATTTTATTAGTCATTTATAGTATGTTCTTCTTTACTTAGATCATCTAAGTAATTTATATATACATCATGTCAGACTTTAAGCCTTATGTGAATGCAAACACCTCAACACTTGGTAGACAATACACAATGGTGGAAACATTTGATGGATCATTTTTGTGTTTGAATGTGTCGTTTTAAGCAAAAAATTTACTCGAAATGTCACAAAATGGCAATTTACTAATACTGAAAACAAAAATCAATGATAAAACAGTGTAAATACAGCTGGAAACCAGTGAAAAATGAACCTCATTAATTATTCAAGGTCCAGTGCATGATGGGAACCCCAGTATCAGAAAAGTTGAGTAATTTTTACTTAATTTTATTGAGTTGATATTACACTTTCATTTATACTCGCTTGAAATAAGTACTGATATGGAATTTACTTAGTTTTTTAAATTCTTGCCTGAACTAACTTTTTCAAGTAAATTACATTGGGTTTTTTCACTAGTATTTACTTAACCAAAAAATCATTTTTTACAGTGAGTGCAATGTAATATAAAATAGAAATACTACATATTCTAGTCACTAATAATCAAATTTGAGTGTGCATTTTCTTTTGAAGCCGATAAAAGATCACTGACTGTGTGAGTGGTCTGTATTTTCTTCTTTTTCTTTCTTTGTTTTTAACCACATCATGTATTGTACTGCGCTGAAGCAAGACAGAAGCAAAAGAAGTGAAAGTGGGAGGAGAGTCAGCAGGATCAATGTGTTCACTAATGGTCTGACTGATGGACATGAATCTCTACGTGTGTTGCTACAGCGAGGAAGGCCTGTAGAACTGATCCTGTGTTAGAGTGTGTGATCACACTCTAACAAAGATAAATGTTTTAGCAGGGCTCCTCAGCTGCCTTACTGTACTGTACATGTCAAAGCGGCCTTTAAACCACCTTACCTGTCAATAGCTCAGAGCTTTAGATGTAATAAAGACAGGCAATGGCGTTCTTTTGTAGTTGCTTTCAGAGTGACGCATAGAGTCAGCATTAGCGACTGTGACGGAGCTAGCAGCTGTCAGTGAGACCTGGACTGAAGGCTGATTTAGAGATTTATGCCAATGGTACAATTGTGTTTTGACCAATTAAATTAATTTGCCAAAATGTTGCCATTTTTACATTGAGACATTAGCCAATAACTGTATAACCTGGTAAATTTTAGGTTGGCCTGCAGTGGCGGTTTTAGGCACGGGCGGCATTTCTTCATGTCAGATGGGGGCGGCACGAGCAGTTAAAAAAAAAATCTTCTGTCCCGCAAAGGTTTTATGTTTTTTTTTTGTTTTTTTTTTCATTTCGATTCAATTATTGGCAATGGCGCCCCTGCTTGCTGAGAAGGTGCCATGCACAGAAGCAATTTCAAGGGGACTCCTGATTAGTTCACGTATCGCTTCTTTTGCGCGCTCGATGTATGCGCACAGGAAGCATGCTCATTATTGAAGCGACGCGCCCATTTTTTTCCTGAAGCAGTGAGATGAAAAATTGTGAACTTTTCAGGATGGGAGTGCACGTGCACCCAAACACGTGGGTGTTTTTCTCTTCTCTGTAAATAAATCTTTTAGCAGAGCAACAGCAAGCGTTTTTATGTGGTGGAAATAGCTACTAAAACTTCTTTGTCGTTGTGGAGAGCGCAGTGCATGGCTGTATAGCAATGACAGCCATGGGAAAAATCGCTCCGAATTTTACTATTAATAATAAAAGATAAGCTACTATGCATTATAAATGTCAGGAATGTATCTTTATTGACTCATTCTTTTATAAAGATGATTTAAATGCTGAAATATGTGAGGTTTATCTTTTTATAAAACCTTTTTTTGTCGAAAGTTTATTTGAATGTGTGCATGTTAATAGGTAACATAAAAGACACTCCTTTAAAACAAATCTTTAATGATATTAACTTGGTGAATTGATTTCTTTGTGTATTAGGCTTTTTTAACAAGATTCTGTGTATAACCGTGATCATTTTGGTCACTATATTCATGAAATCAACTAAAATCAACTATAATTGTGTGTTTTTACAGTAGCCTATAATATGCAAAGTACAATTTTCTATTAAAAATAATCTCTGATTGTGCCCTTTTCTCTGACATTTAAGAGTGACATAGTCCTACAAAAGCTATTTTAGGCCTAAAATAGTTTGGATAGTTGTTAATATGAGAGCTGTTCGAAATTATTTGAAAGATAGCCTAAGTATTGTGTTACTTCATAAGCATCTCTTGGACCCTTTCATTTTTAAAAACTCTATTTCGTGACAAAGTATAGTTTAACGTTAAGTCATAACTAAAAGTTGTCCATGCATAGAATTCAAGGCAGTAACCAATGCGCAATATTCCTCCCTGAAAGTTAGATTAATCTAGCAAAATAACTGGATTCTATTAACTGTGTTTTTCAAATAAACGGTATTTAATTTTATTGTTGGGTTGTTGTTTTTTTTGGTTGGTTGGTTGGGGGGCGCTCGAAAGGGGTCTCGCCCAGGGTGTAATTCAAAGTAGAACCGCCGTTGCCCTGTTTCCCAATAATTGTATTTATAATATTTTTAGTAAATAGTGTAAGTTAAGTTACCAAACATACCGGACAAAACTGTTCTCTAAACATCAGCACGGGCTATTAAAAACCTATTTAAAAAATGTCATGTTCAGTACATGGGAAGAGCACAAACAGAAGGGACTTGTACAAGACTTTAAGGCTTAATCAAAAACACACACACACACACGCATACAAGAACGCCAGGGGAAAAAAAAAACTGCATTTAATTGCATGTAATTGACTTAAAAAGTCCCCAGCACTGTGTAATTCCCAAAAGAAAAACAGTAGTTTGCCCTCCAGAGCATTTTGAAACGCATACACACACCCACACACACCATGGCTACTTTAACAGGGCTGAGGTGTATAATAGAGCCGTTAAATAGGGTTTTATTAGCGTGATTATGGGGTGGTGGAGCTTGCTACAGTACTCTTATCATCTGGAGCTGGACTCAGGAGCCGCTCCAATCAGTGAGGTCTGACTGTCCTATCATGCACCATTGTGTAGATTCAAGTAGAATATCACTGAACTTTGGTTAGCGCAGATGAATCTTGAGATGTTGCCAGTGCTGCAACTGTGAATGCCTCCTAATGATTTCACTCCATATCTCTCTTTCTCACTGTCGTTGTGTCTATCATCAGAACGACATGCCGCCTGTGCAACCCACTCATGGATAAGTCTGCTTCTTAACATAGATCAACAAACTAAGACGAGTGTAAAAGGTTATAAAGGGAATTGCTGAAGAGAGAGCACCAACACACAGGCATGAATATTGTACAGATACACACAGGCTGAGACTGGCAAATCACACGGCCCCGTTCAACTCGTAGCGCTCCAACTCTGAAAGACAAACCAGCTCCTGCACATTTGGAGCAGCCCATGTGTCGGGAAGCTGTCTTTATGAGCTACACACACATACATAACGAACACTTCTACGCCACACACTCATGTATTTTTTATTGCCCAGCTAACAATCTGACTAGAAACCTAGACTGGGATTTTTAGACCCCTACAGGAGGAAAGAGGGAGGGATGGAGAGTGAGACTAGGAGAGGAGAGAGGGAGTAAAACAGAAGATGAGTTCAGAATCAGGTGCTATTTAAAAAGGTTGAGACAGAGAAACGGAGAAACACTTTGTTGGCACTACTTCCTGGAACCTCTTTTGCTCGCAAAAGATTCCAGCAGCTGTAGCCTGCTGTCGTGGAGTGTCCAAGCGAGATTCCCTGAAATTAGTAGCACTCTCTCGAATTCTGTTCGAAAATCTAGTGAGCTAACAGTATTTTAAGACATTGTAAGTGAATTCCAACATGAAAATACAAAAATTGCATTTCAAAGACAGTTATATAGTGTGTGCCTAAGAAGTCTAAGTAGGCAACACACTAGATTCTTTCTTCTTCAGCTCTTTCCTACTGCCTTTTTAACTTTACCTCACCACTTTCTCTTATTCGATAAAACTCTGGAATTTTGCAATTTCATCATTCCACGCTTATTTATGCCTTTCCTTTTTTTTTCTTTTGGTTTAGTTAGGAGGAGGGTGTTGCTGTCAAAACGATGTAGCGGATTAGCGTATATCTCAGGAACCTTCTCAGGGAGGGCATGCCTGTGCTTCACCACAGCCAATAACAAGGCAGTAAATATTATGTCTGAGTCTATGTCATGGGTAAATGTGCCGAGGCAGCAGTCGGCGTACCACTGCTAATCCTGATTTCCCAGCACCCAATGCAGGAAACTTCAGAGAAAACAGAAACCCGCGATTGGCTGCTCAAAGTTCTCCCAGAACCATTGCACAGGTAGGTGTGCCTATTTGAAATAACTGGGAATTTTGAGATTGTGGAAGATATACTGTATAAGCATCGCATTAAAAGGTTTTTTTTTTTTTCTTTAGGCTGTGGGACCTAACCTTTCCGTGAACTCGGCACAGGACACGCCACTGGTGAGGTTCAATGGACCAAACCACAAGCAAACAAGGTTTCAACAGGCTATAGATTGTATCTGTACTTGGAGACATATCACTAATTCCTGCTGTTGAAGACTTCCTTCAATCTTTGACATCCTAACAGCACATTACTCTGTAATTTTTCTAGTAAGTCACCTAAATGTAAGTCTTTTTAGAGGCGCTTACAGAAACATGAGATAAAGACGCCCAGGTAAAGCAGCACTGTCTTTAACTCCCGGCATCCTCCTCTAACTCCCAACGCTCTGACCTACAGTTTACCAGGCTGAGCAGGATATTGAGACTTACTCACAGTGTAATACGATCCCTCAGCAGCGCTCCAGGTTGACTGTGAATACAACAGCATTTATAAAAGTGAGATAAATTACTTTCACACAATTTGGGCGCGCTGCTAAGATTTCCGACAGAAAAGGTGGCTGCATTCCTTGAGGGATGCAGCTGGGGATTGTATTTCCAGGCTTGTTGAAAGGGTGTAACACTAACCATGGAACCATGGGCCTCCAAAACTATGATGCTCATAAATTTTTATTGTTTGTTCAGTATTGAAATCTCATTAGAACTCATAAATCAGAGGTCTGCGTTGGCCGGTGACTTTCACGGAGAGCAGAGGAAAAAGGAAACGAAAGAAAGGTTGAAGTTCTGAACGCTCTGTGTTGGGCGGGTCTGACCCGAGGCCATAGTTTGTAACATCTCAGTGTTGTGTTACACTAACAAAATCTAGACAGATAAATAGAGCAAATTTCTAGAAGAAAAATGCAAGGCTACACAATTGATTTGATATGATTGTATGGACCATAAATGATCTTTTCCAGCATTACTCAAAGAAAATTCCATAAAACACTCCAAGTTGTTACTGTTCTCCCCCAAAAAGTCCAGAGACATGCTCTTTCCTTTTAATAACAAGCAACTTTACATAATATCAAGCCGACATGTTTAGTTTAGCTAGAAGCCAAAGTAATAATCTCCACTCCCTCTAGTACATCCATTCATCCTGTGTTTTTCCTCTACAAGAACAGTGATACACACCGCAGCAAAGCAATCATTTAGAGCACGGATGTAATAAACAAATATTTATTTTATGGCTGACAAAGTTAACATCTAAATGTGATAAATTATATATGTTTAAACATGTTAACACCCTTTATTTAATATGACATCCCAACTGTTCTGTTTGATTTCCGAAAACTAATTGGAAGCTGACAGCACCTGATCAGAGTGCGCACACACACACAAATTCCCTATTGGAGCACTTGTTTATTCGCAAATGATGTCGAAAACACATTAGGGCTCAAATATTAAGATGGCCCTCTGGCCCAATGCCACTAAGAAAAGTTTTAAAAAGTTTCACTCAGATTATGATCACGTAGATTCACTGATATTGAAACAACAGAAAGCGGTTTAATTTGAAAGTGCTTTAGTGTGAGCTGTGCTGCATATATTGTTTTACTATTGACAAAAGACTATGGACCTTTTTTGCTTGCGATATTTCACCAATGTGACTGCACCTTAATAAATAACTTTTTTTTAATCTATAGAATCAGTTTTTATGCGAATGAGATGAATACAGTGTGCTATTGACAAAACTGTTGAGTGTCATCCACAGAAACCTGCAAACAATTACATGTAGGCCTATTAATTGGCTATCTATAAAATATCTGTTAACTATGAAAAAAAAAAGTATATCACTGTTACATTGATGTGTACATTTCTGAAAATATATTACGATACAAACTTAAGTATAAAAAAATCTTGCTCGCTGCTGCAGCCTTGATCCCAAATAGCCATTGATTTGATACTGAGAATCAATTTCAAAACGAAGACTGACAAAAGCGTGAATTCACACTTCAGGAAATCTGTACCATGTAAAAGACATAACCACGGCACTGCATGTCTTCAGAGAAGAGCGGAGAGACCATCATATGTGTGGCCAAAGATTGAGTGGAACTTGAAAAGACAAGGATACAATCAGGATAGGTTGGGGGATATAGAGAAGGTTATACTTTTGAGAGGGAGCCTTTCAAATTCCTATCCAGAGGATAAAAGCTCTCAGAAAACAGCACTTAATCAGCTCAATGCTTCAGCTGTCCTTGCCATGCTGTGTCAGGGGAGCCACAGAGAGGAGCATCGAGTGTTCAAGATGATTCTCAGAAAAACTAATCATGTGACAATTAGATTTCCATGCAAAGGCACCTGGAATAAAGACACAAGCGTGGTTAATGAACTAGCTGTTAAAAACGCGGAGAGCGAGTGAGAGTGAAGAGCAGACCTTTCCAGCACCTTCTCTATCAAATAAACACAAACTTCAGCCTTGAAGCTGTTGTTGTGTTCCACTTCAATCCTCAGGTGATTCTGGCTGCATGAGGATGAGGTTGCACTAATGGAGAGATGGGGAAAATAACATTAAAAGGAAAAGCAAAGCCCACGGACTTACGCCGCTGCAAGGTCGACCCATAAGACAGATGGAGGGAGGTCTGACATTTGGAGATTGCGATGGATCGAAACATTAAAGATAAATAACATTTTTACATTTTCTGAAAACAAAAAACAAAAAATGAGAGTGGTGCCATTATGATATAGGTTGCCATTATGTTGCTATGAAGTTGTCGGTATTAGAATGTTACTATGGAGTTTTGGATGGTTAGTTCAAGACTGGTCCTAACTTTTTAAAGTCAGTTAAAAAAAAAAGAAGCTAAGATCAGTCTAACTTGAATCAGAAAAGTACTTTAAGACTGACTATGCCTTGAAAAAATTCTAGTTAGTCAAATTAGTTCTTAAGACTTAACATAGTGTCTATGTTTAAGTTTATGCAGCTGGCCACAGCTGGTCTGTACGATTTTTTAGGTCAATAGGATTTTCCAGGGGGAAATGTGATGTTTTGAAGTTATTGTTAAGTTAAATCATAATTGTACAATTATATTGTATTTTGTACAGAAATGTAAATGTTATGGTAAATAAAATACTATTTTAATACATTTCAACAAATTTACTGCATCCATCCTGTTTTTTCACTGACACAACAAAGAAAATCCCAAGTTTGCCCCTCATAATTATGACATTGTTATGGCATTAATATGCCTTTAACTGTGCCATCTCTCAAACTTGACTTAAATGCACCATTAGTAATGCTGAATGAGCCGCATTGGTTTTGCAAAGACTTTGAGCGTAAAGCCAGCATCATACTCTCTTCTAGAAGCCCCATAAAATGTGCAGTGCACAGACAAACGTTGAGGTCATAATGTTCAGGAACAGTGTTCAAAATAAATTTTAACCACTCAAGTTTAACTGCTCAAGTTTGTCAGCCTTAGGGCAAACTTTTTCTAGGGGTGGAAAAAACAGTGACCACACACTACCAGGCCTCGCCAAATTTTTTGTGATTATTTAATTTATTTAAATGAGGAACATTATGACATAAGATCCGGAAAAAGTGGGTTGTAGTCTAACTGTACGCTCACACCGCCGCCGACTTGAGCGTCAAAGAATCTCTGGCCGCTCTGTCAAGGACGCTTCTCAAATAGTACGGGGAAGCTTGTTGACGCTTTGGACGCTTTGAACGCTATGACGTTGCAGGGAGAATAGAAGTGTCACAACATGAAATGTAATAAACAAAACAAAAAAAAAAAAACAAGCAATACATAAAAGAAACCTTTTATAATGACAGAATTTTTATAAGCGTTTTGGTCAAATTTGGTCGGGAAAAAATAGTTAGCTATTATTATTAATTGGTGTCACCTTGAGCAAATTAATTGCATTGCCGCTTTAATACGAGCGTTCGTAAATATTTCAAATAAAAGTTGCGCTCATGCGGTCCCTATTAGCAAACAACGTCATGTCATAAATAGGGTTGGGTATCGAGAATCGAGTATCAGAACCGGGACTAACTTTTCTTTTTTCTCGGAATCGTTCAAAAGTTAAAATTTCGATTCCTAGTTTCGATATTCACAGTCCGCCGAGCGGAAGAAACCGCTGAACAACACCAACGAAGAAGCGTCTACCGGAAGTGTTGGCATAACCGCGCGAGTCGAACATGAGTAGCTTACGTCGGCGATCAAAACTGTGGCTTCACTTTTCTAAAAATAACTAAATCTCTGCAAAATGCTAAATTTGTGACAGAAGGAGTATTTCTTTCAGAAAGGATTATTTCCTTCAGAAAGACCGTTGGTTAGCAAGGTTAGCTAAACTTTTGACCCTGCCTCTTAAAAAGAATCGGAATCGAGAATCGTTAGGAACCGGAATCAAAACAAGGAATCTGAATCGGAGAATCGTTCAAATTCAAACGATACCCAACCCTAGTCACAAATGACACGAAACCAGTAGGTATCACAGCAACGGCGATTCTTAGCTTCTCTTCCATTTTCTCGGAACTAATGTTTTGGTAGGAACGAAAGTTTACATTGTGTATTTCTCCGGAATCAGCCAGCGTGAAGGACGTCTATATTCCGATCAGTTGCTGGCGTCTTGCCGCTGAACCGCGTCACAGCTCGTTACCATAAAGTTGAGCTTCTTTCAACTTTCTGATTGACGCTCAAAACGCTCAAAATGCCCAAAACGAGACGCCGATAGATTTGACGCTCCTTGCAACTGAGAAAAGCCAGCTTCCATTGAAAACGAATGACTTCCGGCCGCTTTGGAAGCTCAAGTCGGCGGCGGTGTGCACGTACGGTAAACGAGCCGTTTGTTGTAGTTCTTGACAAGTGGATTCTGAGAAACAAAATATCTCCTTTTAGAGTGGACTTTGAGCTTTGTAACCTTGCAGATTTGCTGTAAGCTCAAACAGCAACAAGTATAATAGAACCCCTTTAAAAAAACCTTGATGTGTTTTTTTTTTAAGAAAAGGTACACTGCCATCTTGCTCCGGTTTAAGTGATTTGAGCTCACCTTACACCATAATTGCGACTTCCCAACTCATTATACAAACTCTCAAGTAGTGACACTGGAATAAAAAAATCCAGTGGTGAGAATAACTGATCTTTAAACTCAGTCTGCTGTCAAATAAACTGCCCATTTCTACACCGATTCAACACCAGCTCATGCTGCAGAGAATCTTCCTCACAAGCTCCTGCAGCAGAGCTTCAGAAACCACAGTGTCATCCGACATCTTTCCACTTGACACTACAACAGGGGGTTTAGTCACTTTAAATAATCCATGCCTTTCCATTAAAATTGCAGACCCTTCTCTTCCTCTAACAAAACGTCTAGAAGAAACTCGTCCCTGGACTGGAGCAGACTACCGGAGAAAGAGAGAGGCAGAGAGAGAGAGGGAAAGAGCACCTGGGGATGGACGAAGGGGGTTCCTGAGTGACACTAATTCACTCATGATGACTTGCCGCTCTCCCCCCGCAGTCCTGATTGAAGCGCAGGCCATCGGTTTGGTGCAATAACAGCGCTATTGACTTGTTGCACCGGCTCCATTTGGTTATTGCCCTGGAGGCTCCGATCAATAGACTCAGCACTAAATCTGACTAATCAGGCCCTGCAGCCTCCAAGGGTCAGGCTGAGGAAAACTCCAGAAAATCTATGCCACGAAAGAGGAATAGAGGTAGAGAGAGAGAGAAAGACAGAAGAAAACACAGGAGGGGTTGAGAGAGTCCTCTAAGCTCACTGACAGCTGTGTGAATTAATTGACGAGGATTGCTGTTCTTCTATAAAACTCATGAGCGGGAGATGGAGAGGTGGGCGGCGTGCGCACTGAGCTGTCAAAGTGCGCCTAGTCTTCCAGTTCCTGTGACCCAACAGGTTACAGGTCAGGGGGCGCCCGTGCTGCCGAGGGACTGCACCGCAAACTAGTGTCAAGGAGGAAATCCATATCTGTGAAAAAATATGGATGTGCTTGAAACTGATTGGACTTCTTATGTAAACGAGAAGCATATTAAATCATGTTCACGCACAAAAACAAAGATGAACCCGCTTGTCAATGTTTGTGGTCCCCGCTCTGTGAGCCTGTCTTTTTTTCCCCTTCTTCTTAGCTTAAGCAAGTCCGCTCTGTGATAGAATGGCTCTCTTTCCATAAACATACAGCCAGCATATCATAGTGGGACACTATTGAAAATTTATAAGGGAATGAGAATCAATAATTTATACCAAAGTCAAGCACTAGGGTTTTTTTTCTCTCCTCCACGGCTGGTTCTGAGTGTGTGTGAGTGTATCCACATAGTGAGGGGAAGAAAAGAAGAGCAGAGGTCTGAATCTCAATGCTTTGAGAGAGAGCGAGAGAAAAGGAATGTAGGGCTGTGACAGACAGTCCCCCTTTTCAGCACCTTCTCTCTGAAACAAACACCAACTTCAGCCTTGTTTGTGCAGTTGTTGTTTTTCCACTTCTCTCTCTTTTTTTCTGTCATTTTCTCAGTGCCCTGCTGTCCAGGATCTTTTAGCTTACATGGGCACTTTCCTCTCTGCACACATCTACTCCCTATAGTATCTTAGGCAGACTGAAGAGGAGAAGAACACACATGCACACACCTAAATTCAATTCAAAAACAAGTAGCATTCCCCTACATTGTGACTTGCACTGTTCTTAAGTACAGGCTGGACCTAGTCAACTGGTTACAATACAATAATTACGTATGCAGTAGTCATAGATCACTTTATATGTGGTCAAATAAAATAAAATAAGTAAAACAATTAATAAATGTAAAAAAATGAAAAGAAATAAAAGTAAAGCAAACAAAATCAATAAATTAGTTAGAAAATCTGAATTAGAAAAATCATGCACATTTTAATGTATATTAAAAACTACAAAATTTTAATTAATTTATATAAATGAATTATTTCTATGGATAAATCATGTATGGAGCACCTGAAGAACATGGCAGCTTAAAAGCCCTTTCAGCCAATGGACACAAATCATCCAAATGCGGATCAGGGAATTTCAGGAGGTCATGCAGGACCATAGTGGGCGGGGCATGTGGACTACTCAATGAACACCTCCAACTCAATGCTAGATATGGCACAGGATCAGAGAAAGGCTTGGACGTATTTCTCGGGAAAATACAGCACGCAAATAATTGTGATGCTGAAGGCAAACCGATTGCACATCCAAACACAACTGCGAGGTCATCATCTTTTTTTCTCCAGGGGTTCACTGACCGTCCTATATTGCAATTATTCCTTGGCAGCTGTGGGCTCTGTGGATCCCCTCTGTTCTGCTGGCTTAAAGAATACTGCTTAGCTCCATTACAACTTGTGCCCCGTGATCAAACACACCCACGGCTCTCAGGTCACACAGGGGCTAAGAAATGGCGGCTAACAATGCAGCATTTAAAGCATCACACATATGCAAAGTGCCTTTTACACATGGGAGAGAGAGGCAGAGCTCGCATAAGAGAGTAATAGAGGGAGAGAGAGACTGAGTACGGTAGCTTTACACTTCAGCAGGCATGTTTGTCAGATGTGAAATCTATCTATCTATCTATCTATCTATCTATCTATCTATCTATCTATCTATCTATCTATCTATCTATCTCACGGTCAAGTTCATCCGTGACCCTTCACCCCTGTACAAACCACGGCTCAACCCTGAATGTTTGCTCACAAGCAGCCAAAGAATTCCAAACCCACAGGGCTTAGACGGTGCTCTTTCCCTCTAACACGCAAGTAAAAATGCCTGAGTAACCAACAGGTACAAATACTACCTCGCTGCTCTCTGCCAAATGCACAGATACCCCATTTTTAGTGAGAGGGTCTGAAAGAGAAGAAAAAGAAATGAAAAATGGGGATGCAGACTGGCTAAGAGGGGTTTCTTTCCCTCTCCACTGCTTGGTTAACCAACTGACCTGCAGTCAAAGGAGCCTTTGTGAGTGCACTCTGGCGGTCGGCCAATCAGATCCTCGAGCTTGTCTGTCTCCAGGCGGGAAATGGTGCCCCTGGTATGCGGCGAGAAGCAGAATGCACAGACAGACAGGCCGGCAGCCGGCAGGCCCTCTCTCTTTCTTTCTTTTTTTATTTCTCCCTCTCTCAAAAATGCCCGACCTCACTTCACTGAGGGGAAAATTACCTGACTGGCCCCCAGCCAGAGGACCCGCCTGCCCCAGCAGCATCACTTATTTATTTAATAGTGTACCTCTGCCCTTGCCTCTCCATGCCCTGACACCTACTGTCTGCCAGCTACAACACATGCACACATACACACAGACACACACCACGGAATGAGCACACACCCTCTGGATCCTTGAAAAAAGCTTTTAAAAGTCCAAAGAGCTTCCTAAAGCAAGGTGTGAAACCCACCTAACGGCCTGAACCCAGAGGTCAGAGGGCGCTCACTGTTACCCTCTTTCCACCCAAATGGTGCTGGTGCCAGAGTCAGTGTTTGACCAGGAGAATTGTGAATCTTTCTCAGAACTTTAAAGCCAAACAAATGATGCAACTGACTGCATTACAACATAACCTGTCCACAAACAAGCATGCATGCATTTAACTTTTGATTATTCAAAGGGACTTACAAATGAGAAATCAATTTATCATACAAGAACCAACAATATTGGAAGTACTGCAACGGCAAGTTCCATGAGTAAGCCAGAGTGAAACAGAAGGACATACAGTATATATCCATAAACATACTATAAAAGTTGTCGGGACATCAGTAGCACCTCATTGCAGTACAGAAGATCAAGGGGGCGGAGTCGGATCCAGATCTCAGGGGTGGAGTTGGGTATAGGGGTGGGTTTAGGGATCAGGGGTGGAGCTGGGTAGGTTTAGGTATATGTAAGGTGGGAGGAGTTGGATCTGGATCCGACTCCTCCCCGTGGATTTCATGCTCTGCAGTGAGGACCACCTCCGGGACATGACGAAATATTCACTCGCATAATCGGGCCAGCATTGCATCGTACCGTTTATCATTTTCACGTCTTTTTAAGTTTTACCAGTTTAAAGATTCAAGCAATTTAAAACTACCCCGTGCTCGCGCAGTCTCAGAGATGTTTTTCACTGTGTGCACATACAGTAAAGCCTACATCCACCTCACAAACAGCTCACTAGTGACATTTTTTTTAATGGATTATAGTGCTTTAACTGTTAAAAAAACACGAAATAATATCAAAACTCTGTTCTTGGTGAGTAACCTCGTAAAGAAAGTCGGTTATGTCTTAAATAAGCATAAAACGCAAGTGACAGGCAGTATAATAAAACAGTAATGGATCCATGCACTAGGTCTTAAAGTGAACGCAGCCATATGTAACGGTCATTCATTTTGTTGTCATTAAGCATTAATTGTAAGGAATCAGAATTAATAGCCTATGTATTTAATTCAGTCAGGATGAAAAGACTATCCAGTGTTATTTTACATTGGATTACTTTATTCAATTTCTGTAATATTTGTGACCAACCCAAACCACTTTTTTCTTTTTATGTCTTTTTATTTTATATATTCAAGTTTCTATGTGTTGCATAAACTCTTAACAAAAAAAAAAAATTACCCCATTGTGAAAAATCTTTTTTTTTTCAAAAAAACAAAAAAACAAAAAACATTTAGGTGAGATAAAAAAACCTGATATTTATTTATCTATCTATCTTAAACATAAAATAACCTGATTGCCACAAATGAAACAAAGTAATTCGCACACTATCATCTTCACTCTCCGCTCTCTCTCCAATTGTGGTATTTGAGCTTAGCTAATGATAACATATATAATGATAATTATCTAAAATAAAATGCGTCTCATATTTGTTGCTTTCTTTGATGCAAGCTCCATTAAATTTGCATAAATTGAAAATCATATATATATATAAAATCAGGTAGCTATCCAATCAGCCAAAACACGTTAAGTGACCAGGTGTAAACGGGCCCAAGAACATGGCACAGAAAATTATCAAAATTAGTCTGAAAACCTGATAAACCAGATGAGAGGAACAAAACTAGAAAGGGATCAGATGAAGGTGTGAGGTCTGATGGTGTCAATCTCCCCCACACTGTCTGTTCATAGTTTACACACACGCCTTTTTTTTTTTTTTTACCAGAGTAAGACAGAACACATCAAATTCTATCATAAAACATGTAGAGCAGGGAAACAGGCCCATTTTCTTCTCTCTACATCTCTCACTCTTTGTCATTCTTTGTCTTTATATTTATCATTCACTCTATTCCTGTCTGTGGGCAGACGGTTTCTCACAGTTATCGGTTGTCAGCTTTCTGGCTTGACATTTATAAGTGTACAGCTGCCCCTAAGCAATGCCATTTAAACTCTTGCACACACGATCCCAAATCTTGGGTTACATGCTAAATATTATGATGATTATTATCATTATAGAACACAACAAAAAGATTCATGAAATGTAAAGTACCTATTAGTTGTCATCACAAAGAAATACATTTGTAAGATTTACATAAAATGCATAAAAAACTGCAAAAAGTACTGTAAAGGTAAACTTTTGAACGAAATGTACTTCTGCAGAAGTCAGTGTTATTTTCACTTTATTTTTAACTGTTTAATTGCAATATTTGAAGTAAAGAGCTACAGCCTATAATCCTGAACAGAGATCCACCAATCAGAGTATCTGTTTCCAGTGCAACAGAAAATGTGCCAAAAGAGCTCAGCAGTGACTGCCCACTCCTACAGTCTCAAAATGCAAATGATCCCTGTACACTCTTAAACTATTTATACATTTAAAAATGAATATATACATTTTTATATACAAATTTTACAATACAAACCATTTTACAATAAACGTAAAAAAAAAGCAGATTGTGGCAAATTCCATAATTGACCAATAAGAAGGAGAAAACATGCAATGAACGATCCGAGCGGTTAACCTTGGGAGCCCAGGAGGGGGTAATACACCTCAACACACTTTCGTCTGCCAAAATCACCCTCATCCTTATCTGATCTTTCATTTGGGTTAAGTACCTCAAAGCATGACGTCCCACGCAAGCAGCAAGAGTTAGAAGTAAGTCTGATGGGAGGGCAGACCGACTGAATTCGGCTTACACATGGAGTTGGAGCTGCATATTTTGCCTGTGTGGCAGGCTGCTGGTTTAGTTAAAGACTATAGTTAAAATGGCCATGGAGGAGAGTATGGCTCAGTGAGAAAAAGGCAGAGCACAGGCAGAGTCTCTCTATTTAGGCTCTTGGCCACAGTGGGCATTTAATAAGAGAGAATGTTATGTTTTGGGAAATCTAATTTGAGGCTCTTGTTTGTTTTCCTACTGTAACTTTATTTTGAAAAAGCAGACTTTTTTTTTACGCCTCCCGCTCTAGAGACGAGGCCGACCGTTATGAGTTTCTAACAGCAAGTCTTTATGAAGTAAAGCCCTGAGAATCTTTTAGCGTTCAATAAAATACACTTTTCTGAGTCCTACATTAAATTAGGGACATAATTAATTGCAAGGTTATTTTCCATGTCAGCAAAGCATATGTACGCATACGGTCATATTCAGATTTTCCACAAAAATATTAGCCACCATCTTCTCTGCCTAATTGCGACTTATTCCCTTTGGGGAGGAAGAGGAGGTCGCTGGGCGTTAATTAATCCTGGTTTTTAAACGTAAATGACATTCATTAGCAGGGACCCGAGCCAAATAAGACTATTTACAAGCCGATAATCTGGACGGTTCCTCTGCTGTTTCTTTAATGTTACGGAACTACCTCTGCGGAGAGGATGAGAACAATCACACCCCCTTTTCCTGTCTTCACTTCTAAAACAATTAAAAGTGAGCAAACAGATGGAGCCGTGGCCGTGCGAGGACGTTAAGATGCCCTTCATCTTCTCCTTATTTTCCATTACCGCTGCTAAAGACTTGCATTATCATTCAAGTATATAAACACACGAAGACAAATCCAATCCCAATGACGCTAGTGCTAAATTACCGAACAGATACGGCCAAGACAGTCAAGGTAACTACTCAAATTAAACGAATAATGCATTGAGGCACACTAAACAGCCATGTCTTGTTCGAAAACCCATTTTTATCCTCATGACAAAACATTGCCAGAATGACAGAAAGGTCTTTGTATGACCTCTTGCTCTTGTTCACACACACATACACAGACATCGCCCACACACAGACGGTTAACAATGAATTTGTTAAGACTGCCTAAGCTTCTGCAAGGAGCAGGGAATTAAATAACAGTGGATTTATTGTGCATCGGCCATCTACCAACATTGGTGTCGGCCACCTAATCAAGACACCGGATCCGTTTCTGAGAATTTAAACTAGAAGTATGAAACAAACAGCCGATGGGAGGAGAGTCTGAGTCCAATTCGAATTAACCTCCCTCAATTGTCTTCTGCTGAAAGACATTCCTTTGAATTTTATTTTCGCCAGCACGGCTACCAAGGGCAGAGGTTAAACCTTTAAATGCATAATTCTCGAAAACGAAGCGTTCTGGTTGAGAATTTGTTTTGTATTGATGTACGTCGTCCAGACGGTGACGTGGACTTCTTACCTGTGCTTCATTTGTATGTATGATTAATGCCCTGGGTTAATCTCGGCTCCTATAGATGGCTTGTTTCCGGGCTACGATCAAACGGTGCGCTGACAGGCTTTTCAGGAAAGAGCGAAAGAGACGGGCCTGATCAGCCTCTCTCTCTTTCTCTGTCAGTCTGAGAGAGTCAGCTCTGACAGTGTCAGAGGTAGTTTCAAAGACAGGGCCGCCTCATGTCAGGCCGCCACAAAGAGAGATAAAACACGAGCCGACACGCGCTTCGTTTAGGTCCATTCATTAAGCTTTTATGTACAAAACCTCCAGTGGGAATGGATATGGAAGTGAAGCTGAAGATGCCATTTTTCTTACTTCCTTTCAGTGAATTAAAGGGTTATAGATCACCTGGATATAACTGAGCAGGACATTGTGGGACCACTGCAAACACAGTGTATAATATTCATGAATTCTGAACGTACATCTGCAGTATGTTTCTTTCTACTTACTCTTTGCATTCCGGTTCTCTTGAAATGATCCGTGCTAATATCAATCCTTCATTCGAGGTACCAGAATGAGCTGCTTGTAAAGAACGGTTTAGATTCAAGAATGAAACAATTAAGGTACACTGCACACTGTACTGTATGTGCTCACCAATGCCAGAGCTGATGGCTGTAGATCTATTGAATAATGCTTTCTACTTTTATGGCACTGTGTGTCATAAGAGGATGACCTTGTTTGACATAAGCACTATTCGTATGTGTCTTGTTTTCCTTGAGCCTTTTATCTTTTCCTCAGGTAAACTTTCTTTTATTTACAGATACACTTTGTGATTTTGATCCAGCCTGAATCCAATCTGGGTTTTTTTCACCAAAAAAAAAAAAAAAAAACTAAATTTTATATTTTTTTTCCAGATAACAGGGTTGTCTGATAAATCACATGACTTTAACATTTTAATTTATTTAGAGAAAATAGTATTGAATTTGACTATTGTCCATAACATGTAAATTATTGTCTTACCATCATTGTATCAATGCATCAGTGGATTTTGTGATGAACACGTCTAGTCAAAAGACACTCCCACTTTAGTCCAAACTAGATCCCATTTGAATCAGTATTTGAAATCACAGCTTTCCTCTGTAAAACCAAGTCATTCCAAGTAATTTGGAAAAGAACACCATCCAGTTACACAGTAATAAAATGCTAAATGTGCATTCTAGTTGTGTTAGGCAATAGGTCATAGCCCGTGAAAACTAAGATGGTGGCCATTGTTTTACCTGCCACTGATCTTTGTCTTACTAAGTACAATGATTAAAGAATCAAACCTGTGGGAATAAGACAAAAGGATGCGCAGAGAGACAGGAAAATGCGTCTAGGCCCACATCAGCCCCCAGGGTAGGGTGCGGGGTGTGCGAGAAGGCGAGAGCCCGGCCGGTGGCTATTTTCGATTCAACAAATGGGAGATCAGGTGACGGCTACCGATGGCACCGCCACCTCAACTCCAGCCCAGAGCTGCCTGGTATCTCCTCCCATAGATCCACTTACAGGGCCCACACAAAAGAGCCACACAAAAACCCAGCCAAGCTCAGGTGAGAGAAAACTCGGCTGGGTCATTGAGTTACTTGTCTTGAATACACCCTCTCCAGGCTGGTGTGCGTTTACAAGCACTTACTCTGGATACTCGATGATAGACGCAGTGGCTAAGTAGCATTAGACGAGCAGCACACAGCTACAGCCATGGATCCCTTCCAAGACTTACAATAGTTAAAGTTTTGAGTGACAGTGATGACATTTGTCACGAGACTCGTGCTGTTTCTCTTCCCTGTACCGGTTTAGCTGGATTTTGCAGAGTTAAAAACCTCCCTGCACTAATAAAAATGGGTGCGCATCATCCAACCTGACCTCTTAGCTTCTAAATCGATCTACTTATCAGCCAGATCAAAGACACTCGCCGCTGATGTACATTTAACCATACCCAGGTCCTCCCAGATCATGTCTAAATATTAATGATAATAAAGTCTCACACCCTTCCTGTGTCAGCCAATTACACCACGTATTGATCTGCGAATCTCTTGGCCAATTAAAATGCAGCCGTCGTAATGCGTTTAGGCACTTCAAAGGAAAGCGCCATTGATTTGTTTCTGGATCTTAGTGTTTACCGTTAGCATAAGCGGGAAAAGGAGAAAACATTTTATTCAGCAGGTTGGAGAGGAAGTACTCAGACCCAAATGTAAGTTCGGCTCAATACGGTCACTCCTTCCTGCTGGCTTAAAAAGCACAAAGTCCCGACCACCAACACATCAAACGGCGCTAGAAAGATGAGGCTGAACAATCCATGCACTTTACATAATAAGGGCTTTCTAAGGGCTAATTTAAAGATTTTTTTAATAAAATACGGTACAATAAATATCCAGTGCATTAATAATACAGCCTCAGATGCAATGAAGTGGACGTTGAATCACTGCAAACAGCTTTTTGGCCTGGATCAATGAAAGAAAATGATCTGGTGTCCTTAATATATTAATTATATTATTTTAATTTTATATATATATATATATATATATATATATATATTATTTAATTCATTTTTATTCATATTAGATTTTAATTACATTTTATAATTCATTACATATATAGATACAAAAAATAGCTTCTGATGTTCCTTATTTGAATGTCACTTTGAATAAAAGTACCTCTTAAATTAATAAACATTAAACAATAAAAAGAAGTAGTTATAAAATAAAAGTTGTTCACGAAACGTCACGAAAATGCAAGGCTGATGGTTTTACCAAGGACATCAATGTTCTAGACTGGTCTTCTGACCCTTAACCTCAAATCATCACCAGTAGTCAACTGGAACAAGCAGAACACACATTTATTACCACGGCTTGCAGCCTCATGTAAACATTAATATTGCCGGGGGCCAACAACATTTCTCTCCTTGGGATCACATCAACAGTCAAGAGGGAGGTGGCATTGGAAATCCCCAGTGTAAATTCACAGCATAAAAGTCATCTTAAGAAGAAAACGGGAAAAACACTGAAGTATAAAAAAAGAGTAAAACTGTTGAAAGCTAATGACAACAGACTACACGCTGAATGACTTTATGAGCATTAAGGTTAATCTCCATATGGGCTGTGTGTCATCCATTTCTTTGCAGGAAGGCCATTAACGGATATAGATAATTAAAATACTCTGAACAAGAAAAAAAAAACCCTTCACTTATGTGTAATTTCCACTTTTCACAGCACTATAGATGTCAAAGCTAACAGACATGAACTAAAAATTACAAATTAAAATAAAAAAAAAGTAATTAAAAAAAACTGCTTGATACATGTATATCAGAGCTTTACTCTCGGGATGGTCTGAAGATGCAAAACAATGGCACGCATATTTGGCCACTGGGACTGTACTGGGAGTCTCTCAGTGTTGGGGGTTTGCAGTGGACCAGTCCTCACTGCTGTCTTTGTACTGGTCTGTGAGGAAGGGTCATCACAAAGACCTTGATCAGAGGACACAATACAGCACAACTCAGTGCTGTTAGTAGCCCTGGCCTGCTCATCATTCAGAAACAGAGCAAGCCCATTCAATTGATGAGAGACCCTGGCCCCAGAAAGATAAACCTCACAATGAAGCCACAACTAAACAAACGACTCAAGAGCGAAGGAACAATGTGAATAGGAACCTTGAGGGTTTTAGTTACAATATACCAATGCGGCAAAACAGGAGGGCAAAATTCCATAGAGTGAATAAACGAAGCCTTCAAGTGGGTAATAGAGGCACTGATTGGTGCTGATAAGATGGGTCAGCACTTCCAGTGTCAGAACTATAGTGAGGTGACCAGAGAGAAGGGAGCATGCTAACACTTACTCAAGCCATTGATTGATTTACAGGCAGTAGACAAAGTGTGCCACTCTCACTGTCAGGATAGGAGTATCTAGTGTGAAAATAACCAAACAACACACTCAGGCATTGACTAAAAGAAAAGCACACAGTGGAAGCAAAATATGTCGATGGAATATGTGCAAGAAGTGTCCGATGCCTAAAGAACCCAGTATTGGGTAAAACATGGACAAACCCAAACGTTGGGTTAAAAATGTAATTAAAAAATTTAACCCAATGGCTGGGTTTGTCCATATTTTACCTAAAACTGGGTTAAAACAACCCAGCATTTTTTAGAGTGTACAAATACTCCCTTAAAGACTTTTTAATCAGACAAATGTGCTCTTAGAAGTTTAAAGTAAACATGAAAAATTCAAATTCCAATTCAATTTCGAAATTTGAATGAGTTATCAAGCAGGATATATAATTGCATTTAAAGTGCCTTAAGTGCCAAACGGCCCAGTCCTTGCAATCATGTAGTCTATCACTTACAGTGCATGTCAGAAACATTTAATCTCTAGAGGCTTCCTCAGCACTTGAGTGATATAAACAGTAACGTTGGCATTATGCAGTTTTTCTTTTTACAAAACCTACGTAGGTTTGTGCAGGAAGTAAGGCTGGAATTACTGACGGCTTGTTTGAGGCAGTTCAGAATCAGTTAGAAATAACTCACACAAACACTCACACACAATGACACAAATGGATAGAGAAATGGGTAGATGGACAGATAGAAAGAAAGGAGGAGTTTTTCCTAGAAGAACATGTATTTAGAAATAAATAGGGTCTATTCTGTTTGGACTGATGTGACAGAACATTAAGGCAGGACAAAGCGTCTCAGACTTTAGATACTCGCATTACACTGTTTGTTCTCGGGATGTCTCGCTTTTGCTCTGCTTCATGCGCTACCAAAAACTATAATGAAAGATTTGTGAAAGGAAAGCAGTGTTTAAGATGGTTTATGTGAAGCCTAAAATGCTTGACCACAGGGCAGTTTTAGACAGGACTTTACGCATCCACATCTTATTAAATAAAGCTTAACTCTGGCACAGAACCTCTGTGTGTCCGTCGTTCAAGCAAGCAAGCAAACAGTCTGGCAACATCACAAAAATGTCTCCGGAAAGTGCACGCTCACATGCGTGTGATGAGCAGGTATGTACTCAGGTCAGCTGAGGTTTGGGTTTTGAACCCCATCTGCAAATAGGCTGGGAAAGTGACACAAGCATGCCAGACCAATGGGGATAAAGTCCTGACAACCTCCTCATAACGTTAGCCCTGGCGCCATCACCGCTGACTCTTCCTGAGCACTGGCGAGAAGACAGGAAGCATCATCGTAACCAAACAAACAGTGAAATACACAAACGGACTGACCGGGTCACCGGAGAACTTCTGGATGGATATGCATGTGAACATGAACAAACAGAAATTTCAACTCACCCCATAATGTACTGAACACACAAACGTTTGTTTCACCATATTAGTGAGTACACAGCATAGTCTTCCAATGATTTTGTATCAGGTTAATGATATTTTCTATTGCCTAACCCAACCCATACCCATAAACCTACCCATCACAGAAATGTGCAAAACACTACTGAAATAAAAACATGTTTTGGCCAATTTATAAGCCTTTTTGACCAGTGAGGACCAGTACACACACACTTAGACCATGCAAGACCATTTGGAAGAGAGAGAGAGAGAGAGAGAGGGAGAGAGAGAGATACTTTCTGGCACCTGAATTGGGGAGGATATTTAATTACAGAGCTCTTGTGAATGAAGACCATTCCTTCGAGAATGTGTGAGCTTGCGTGTCACTGGCCATGTCAACACAATTACACTTAGCCTCTGAGTTTAGGAGAGGATGGAACAGAGTGTTTATATGACCTCACTCACTGTCAACAAATGTCAGTGTCCAATCCAGCTCTTACTCATTAGTCATTACAATCATTAAATAAATTAAACCTCAACCACATAAACTGATATGAACCTTGCAACTTTCACACTATATGTACAATTTTAGAAATGATTACTTACCAAAATTATTACTCATTGTTAGTTGTCATGATAGCTAATGTATCAACTAATGATAAAAATCTGAATCTTACTGTAAACTGTCACACATTTGCACCAATAAATCGTGCAAGGAACACGTTTTAATAAAGTAAATAGGGATGGAGTATGGATTTCATGTTGACTTCGAGCTAACAATATTTTCCTCAATCCAAAATAATATTTGGAGTCAAGCTTGAGTAAATCAAGTCAATAATACCCGACATACAAAATAACCTGGATTAAAGACAGAAGCATTTAGTAAATCCCTGTGGAGGATCTTGAAGAGACTATTCAATTTGGGAGTTGGCGTAGCTTTGGGAGAGAAGTGCGATCCAGAAAGACAGGTAGCGACAGAGTGCTGTTGACCCTGGAGGTGCAAACAAACGTGGGTGTTGCCGGGGGCGGCTGCCAGATCGAGAACGAGAGAGCGAACTCTGCTGACAAAGTAGAGAAAGGAGGAGAGCAGTGGATTGAGGAGCTCCAGCTGGCATAAGGCCTGGTGTAGCACCAGGACCGGCCGCCTCTCCAACCCAGACGCACAGCCAAGGGCCATCACGCACTGCCAGCTGGGAAGATACCCTACTGTGGAGCGTTGTACTCTAAACAAGCAAAAGCAAACAGACCACAGACCTGTTATTAGCCTGTACCAGCATCCGGCGCCTGTAATTACAACTGACTCAGGACACATTCAGCGCACATTGAGAAAAGCAGAGAGCAAAAATTTGGGATTTTCATACATGGGCAATAAAAGTTGAGTTGAGTTGATTTATTTCTGTGAATCAATCAATTCTTAACAAAGATAAAGATACTAAAGTTTCCCAAACTTTTTCATGCTAGAAAAAGCATGAAACATTCTAAAGAAGTAGAGCCCATTTCTCAGTAGAGAAAATTATAAAAAAATATTAAATATATATTATTCCATATTAAAAGGGCTAGTTTTATGTTTCCAAGTAGGCTGCAAACAAACCAAATTAAACTGTTCCTGTGAAACAGCCTGTGCTATAAAGCTTTAGTGTCTGTGTGGACCAGTTTACCATAATCCAATAGTATTAGGAGGACATTTTTCAGTGGTCATGCATGAACAATTTGCAGAATAAAAAAACGTCCAATGAATGAGTCATTTAGAGAGGTTGTATCATTCACGAGTCCAGGAGGAAAGATCCTTAGGCTCTGGCACCATCCCATTACCTAGAATGCACCCGGCCTTTTCTCAGCATTTCCTTTTCAAGAGCAGGGAAAAGGTCCGAAAGATTTAGAAATGTCCTCGAAACAACTGACTGTATCAGCAACCAAATCAACTTATCAAACATGCCCGCGTTCAGGTATTTCATTAAATCTCCTCAATACATTAAAATGGAGATCGGCACAGGGCAGAATGAAAGAAACCCATCAAATGCACTTCTCTGCCAGTACAAAATAACTACGGGGACGTCAAACTTCATAAGTCATTAAAACTCAACATTAGTGGTACAGCTGGTACAAGCTGTAACAACACACTCCAAGTCACCATCAACATGCTGCCACATAGAGGTTTTGGAGACAAAGATGACTCGTAAAAGCAATACGCTGTCAGTCAAAGACAGTGAAGTTGTTGTTTTTTTTATAGCTGCCATTAGGTAATTATGCAACAAAAGCTGAACAACAGCCTTAATGAGCGTATGAGGCGAGCCATAAAGTCCTTACATGCCTCAGGGCCTTCAGCATGAGCTCTCTCCAAAACAAAACACACACATACAAACATTCACACGCAAAACCTGTCACCCACAGACACCGAGATTTTTACCAATTCACTTATTAATTTAAACACAAACACATTAATTGGGAGAAGGGGGTGGGGGGAAGCGAACATAAGAAAGACAATATAACAAAGAGAAGTCTTGTGCAGGGAAGACATTAAGTCTTTGTATTAGAGCCCGACCGATAAAGGATTTTGAAGTCCGATACAAATATTTATTGGTTTTAAAATCCGATATTCCGATATATCGGCCGATATTTTTTCTTAATTATTATTTCAGAAACACACAACAAATTGTAAAACATACATTTTTCAATATAACAGGCCAAGGAGAGATGATACGTCTCATTGCTATAACTGTCACGCACTATTAAATAAATACTTCAGTCACATTGTCAAAAGTTAAAAGGACTACAATGTAACAACATATTACTAGCTAATTCCGCTTCATTCTCGGCTTATTTAACAGCAGCAAAACTGGACATGATAGTCACAAATTTTGTTAAAATATTCAGTATCAATATATGATACAAAATATTCATTTATCGGCCATTATAACTGCTGATACCGATAATTTGGAAAATGCCTAATATTGGCCTGCCGATATATCGGTCTGGCTCTACTTTGTATGCAGCTTTCCCACAGAGACTAAATGTGAAGAGTCACTAGCCCTGCTTGTTCACCTTTACCTGCCTCAGCTGCTCTTCACTATTGCGGCTCGTAAAGATAGCCACGAACATCGGATTAGAGCAGCAGAATTTCAAAATCCTCTTCTTCCATACCACTGTTTAGTTTCTTCCATCATTGTCATAACTTCCTATCTCCACAGCGCTCGTTAGCTTCCTTTCCAAACAAGATGGCTGATATTGATTTCAGTATCTGCAAGTCAAGTCCCACCAACTGAGCTGTAATAGGTTTGCAGCGTTAGTGGGTCCCACACCCTGGATAAATGATGAGCTAGTGTTTGTAGTCTCAACCCTAATACAAAGAAAAGGGAATTCTTGCTTTTTATGACGCAAAATGACGATTTTTACGTCATAAAAAGCAGGAAGTGGAACACTTAAATCCTAATTTCTCCCATCTCAGGGGAAAATAAGGAAATAAACCATGATCATTCAAAAGTATGACTTGGTTTCTGAAGATATGAAGCTTAATGTAAATGGTTGAAGTGTCCCTTTAAATAGTGCTATATACTGTATATTGGATGTCATCAATTAGGCAGGTGACAGCAGGCAAACGGCCATGTGTATATTAACACCAAACAGCAATGTAACTGTTCGAAAATGTTTGATGGATGCTGAAATTCACCCCAAAAACACACACACACATAGTGCTTCAGTTTAACTAGACCAGACAGAAAATATGCACGCTCTTACCATGTATTAGAACAGAAAACACAACAGAGGGCAAAAAAGTTGGTCGCCATGACGAATGTCACTGTCAATCAAAAAGTTCCAGAGGAAGTTTTCATTGAAGGTAGGTAGGTGATGTCTGTCTCCTTCCCCGCAGGACAATCACAGGGCCCTGTGCAGCGACAGCCGCCCGACACCAGATCAAACGGCACACTGCCCTTGGAATGACACTGCAGCCACTTCAAGGGGGACGTAGTCACTGATCTCAGAACAGCGCAGCTAACACCCTGACGAGCGATACCTTTACGAGGTCGGAAACGACAGAGGAGGAGAAGCCCGTCACTCCAATGTCATACATAGTGACCCCACCGAGTTTAATAATTGGAAAAGTGGAAAAGATCGACTGATGTAAAGATGTAAAAGGCAGGATTATTTCAAGGGTAAAATACGAATTGTTCTGAAGCATTCAGTCACCACAGCTTCATAAAAAAATATCATAACCAATATGGTAGTGTTACTTACCACACTTTTCATCTCTGAGGGTCTGTGGACTGATATATCCATTATTTACATAAAGTTATAAAATATATGATATAATATTAACTGTTATTACAATGTATGGTTAAAAGAGACATGATTTAATCACTTATGTACATTTTTAAAAGTAAAAAAAAAAACAGATCATATACTATATTCCACATCATTTCATGTACATATATATATATATATATATATATATATATATATATATATATATATGTAATTGATTAAATATAATTATTTTATATGACACAAATATCTGGGTGAGGGGTCCTTAGAAAAGATTGATTCCTGTCCTATATTATTATGTCCTACCTTAAAATGGAGGCTAAATAGATGCTGCTAGCTTCAGTATAGTGGAAAGAATATATACACCCATGCATTTTTATTTCTTTCAGAATGATGCAGCCCTAGTGTAAAAACTCATCACTTTTCAACATGTAAGTCCTTAGTTTGTTTGCAGCTCAAACATGTGTGTGCTTTCCAAAGCAGGCAATCAGCACACACTAATAGGAGTGGGAGAGACACAGTTTAAGTGTCACTGTTATCCATGATGCTCTCAGCAGTGGGTAATGAGGCTGAGGTGTGTGTGTGTGTGTGTGTGCCACAGGGGTTTATCCAGAGGCCTGTCAACATTCCAGCAGCCTGCTACACATACACTCACAAACTCTTCATTTAGATGCTCATGAAACTTTACAGCTTTACACATTGACGGTATATGCACAAATAAACACACACTATGGAGCCATCATTACTCATTTTTGAATATAAAATTCACATGAACAACATGCAGAGAAAGTCTCTTCCTATGAAACTTGTCTAAAACGAAAACATAAATCTGACACGATACTGACATTTTGACCTGACAAGGTTGATAAATACCCCAATACAATGGTATTTTAATTCAAATATTTTTAAGTAGTTATTTATTTGTGAAAAAAATACTATAACCTTTATAATGTTGCAAAATATTTAAAATTCCAAATAAATGGCGTTGAACTTTCTATTCAAAGAATTCTAAAAAAAAAAAATTTAAATGCATCACAATTTTCTACAAAACAGCAAAACTGTTTTCAACATTGATAATAATTTTAGATATGATAAATGTTTCAAGAGTACCAAATCACCTTAGATTGATATCGTGACACTGAAGACTGGAGTAATGGCTGCTGAATAGAGCTAACACAGTCTTAGCTAAAGTTGACGTGTTTGTACACACATTTGTACATTGCCATTTGACTAAGACTGTTAGCTCCAGACATCTGAACTGAAATGTTGTGACACACAAGATGCTCAGAGTATCTGCTGTCCAAAATAAACCTGACACGCAGCATTCCTGAGGGGTACAAAACACCCCATCGTCTAAAACGCCTTCGTCTAAAGAACTGTGACCAGGGGAGAAACAAGATACTCAGCTATAGTAGTAAATCTTGCTAATGCGCGTCACCACGCTCCATGATACGTATAAACACTCATCAATGCCACTTCACTTTAATTCAGTCACACAAGGCACTCCACAATTGACTGAAACAAGCAAATTATAAAGGATACTGTACAAGCATATTTTAAGTGAATTGGATTGAGGTCAGGAGTTTGTTCAGTGCGGTTCAAATCTGGGCTAGTCAACTTCTTCCACACCAGACTCAATAAATAATTTCTAAACGGACATCAATTTGCGTACATGGGCATGGTCATGTGGAGCAGAAACTGGATATCCCCGAACTGTTGCCAAAAAAACTGGAAGCACGGAATTTTCTTGAATGTCATTGCATGCAGCTGCATTGCCATCTTTACTGGAATTCAGAGGCCTAGCAAACACCAAGACAACCCCACATGACTACCAACAAACAACTGGTACTGTGACAGTTAGCACTCTCATGGCATCAGCCAAACCAACATTTATGGTGGTGAGGCATGGTTTCCGGAGGCAACATTCACCACTCCGGCCGATGACAAATGTAGAACATGGAGTTCGCCACAGCTGCTCAGAAGGGAGATCAGAGAAATGCTGGGAAGAGAGCACCCACGAGGAGGGGCCTGCCGCTCTGGAGACAGTTACCAAAGGAAATTGCTCCAAATTTTGAACTTTGGCTTGTTCAAGATCTCGTGCCACTGAAAAAAACTGTGAAAATGACAGTTCAAAGGATCAAAAACAGCAAAACAGATGCACTAAGCACCTTTCGATTCTCAACACGTGACTTTAAGTGTATAGAAGAGAACATCAGGATTATTATAAAGGTTAGTTTGTAGAGTAATGCTTCATCTTGACAGTTGGTAAATTTAGACGGAGCAAAATTACGACTTCGCTTCTGAACAATCTTTGTTCTTCCTTCAGTCTATATCAGCCGTTCATTATGATTTTGACAGCAGACCTTGATGTCAAAGAATTTCGTACTCGTACAAAACTATACGGCGAAGTGCGTGTAGGAGTTTGTTTGCGAGGATGGGAGTGAGCGTGTGGGAGAAAGAGAGCCGTGCCCCCGTCACTTCTCCACCCTGCTCTCTCGGCTCCAGCATCTTAACGAGGCTTTTCCCCTCGCTTTGCGGAACGAGGGAGAAGCCAAATAAATAAAAGAATAAAAGGCGAGCGAGAAGAGGGAAAACACACACTGAACTATAATTTGTTATATCTTTCAGCTCCAATTAAAAATAATATCAAATCTTTTTGTTCAACTTCATAACAAGACTTCAAGAGGGCCCCCATGACTCTTTCTATTTGCATCCCTCAACAGCCCACTGGTGCTCCTGAATCACATTAATTATATGACCTACATAGCACGTCGTTAATATTCCAAGCTGGGAGAGGAACTGGGAGCCAATACGGTGGAAGTCTAAATTTGGAGATCTTCAGGACATCAGAGCTCCCGCTTTTCTGGGGTTTGGGCTTTGATCTCCTCCCTCTTGACATTGTTTGCAAATGTCTGTTTAATGGGACTGGCAAACACCAGAATACAGCCACATTCTGGGTTTTTTTGTTTTGCTTTTTTTCGCTCTCCCGCCACCATCCCTTCCCTTTTTTTTTCTCGTCTGCTATCCCGCCGTGCCGATGACGTCTCTTGGAACGTAGAAACAAAGGGAGACAGAGAGCAAAATCAAGGAAGAGAGAGAGGTGACAGTGTGGCTCACCTCTCACAATACCACGTCTACTGATCTAATCGCTGCTGGGATCAGAGCGCTTAGTGACAGAGAAGTGTTACAGCTGTTCGGGATGTACAAAGTCGGAGCTACTCTGCTTCACAAGTAATGTGTTATGAATATGAATATTTCATAAAGAGGTGGGGGGGGGGGGGCACACGCGAGGCACTCCAGTTGTTTGCACATTAACACACAACACTCGAAGTAAGCGGCCGTGTTTGCGCCCAGAGACGTGGAAAACCTGATGTCTTAATAAGTGTCCAGCTGTACTGTGGGCTCCTTCAGAAGATCGAGGCCTGGCTCCTCTAAGCTCGGCCATGAATATGGAGCTGTTCTGCGGTGCGGGGCTTGGTTATGTTTTCTGTCTGATATTTCTGCCCCATTCCCATTTCAAAGGGAGGTCCACCCAGGGGTTTGACTTTTTGATCTGCTTGGCGACTGACTCGACCACCTGCATGCGGTATCAGGCCCCTGGTCTCCGTGGAAGGCCGGGAAGGCAGAGCAGGAGCCCTGCGCTGGGCACTGATCCCAACACTACCCCTTCTCTCCTGCTTTCTCACTCTCCGTCCACATCAGCAGGAGGCCTTTAGCCATACTCCAGCTCTGAAGCCATAAGGATGCCATCACAGCCATTTTGAGGTGAAATGCCATGTTACACTAAGTATTCACAAAAATTAAGATAGTCCTCAATAGTCCTCTTTACACCAGCCCTTAACATGCGTTTTAAAGGGAAACTGTTATAATTTACTCATTTACTTCAAACCAATAAGACTTAATTTCTCCTGTGAAACATACAAGATATTTTGAGACATTTCTAGTTTTTTTTTTCTCCATACAAAACTGTTGTTACAAAATTTGTTCCTCTTCCTTTGAGTTGCATAGAAGGAAGGTTCAGATCACAATATGAAAGAAAAAAATATACTGAGCTCTTTTAACTTTAAAACAACTTAAATTTAAATCAACAATATCCAATAACAAATAATTTAACACTTTGAAATCTTGTTTCTCTAATTTCCCTTCGTAAAAAGACAGCTTTAAAACTTTTTCTCTGCTTTACTGAAGGAAAATTGAATGCAAGAAATCACTGTATTAAAAGTTTTTAAACTTCAGTAAAAGACAGACAGTTTGAGTTAACACAACTTATAATGTAATATGTAAATTGCATTTTACATAAGCAGGTGTAATTGGATCGCTATCTGATCACACTGGAATGGGCTATATGCACGCATAAGTTCCGCATTTGACGCAAGGATGCTCGTCCATTTCCGGTTGTGAAGATTTAAACGCAGAAAAACCGAGGAAAACGAGATTATGGCAGAGTCTTCAAAATTTACTGTCCTCCCGTCTTTGAAACGAAACGTACATACGTTTAGATGTAATTTTATATATAGTTATGTTTATTTCATATAATTTTAAAAAGAAGCATAAACACAGTCTATCAATAAAAGGGTCTGTTTCATCTTCTGTTTTTGTGACTAACGTTTCTTTAGTGTATAAAATTCAATATAAATTCTCGGTATTGCATTGGACTCTACGATTGGCGGAAGTTATCGAGCATCCTTACACCTTCACCGGAAATACCGCCGTGCATAGAGCCCATTAAGGTGTAAACGCACTTTGTAAAAAAAAAATAAAATAAAATTGCCTAAGAAATTCATGTTAATACCAGGTTTAAAGGGCCACTGTTGTTTAGTCAAATCGGACCATGTGTTAACAAGCCTGTTAACAGGAAAATTCACCTAAAAGTCAATATTTCATTTTCATTTACTCACTCTCATGTCAGTCTAAATCTGCGTAATATTCTTTCTTCAGTGGAGCACAAAAGGACATATTGGAGAACGCTGGTGTCCAAAAAACAATGGAACCCCATCAAATTTCATTGCATGGACAAAAAAAAAAACAAAAAAAAAAACATGCTGAGATGTTTTTCAATATATCAAAAGAAAGTAATACAGGTTTGGTACAAAATATGGCTGAGTAAATTATCAGGATGTTCTTTTTTGTGTGTGAACTTTAAAAGTCAATACAGGTGAAGCCATCAGGGAGATGCTCTCAGTTGCAAGTCTTGTTAATACACATTCTTCCAAAACAAACCTACCAAACTAATTCCAACTGTAAGTTTGCAAGTATAAGAACTTCTCAAGCAAGGTCACATTGCTCACGCATGTTTCCGCCGTCTTCCCAAGCTACTTTGAAGACTCGTTTGAATCCAGTGGCTTGTGTATTAAACAATCCGCAATCAAGGCAAATGTTTTAATTGGTGTGATTATTCTTTAATAATATTATGATTTCTTTAAGCAGACATTGTCATTAAAAGTTAATGAGACGAGTATGACCATGACAATATAATTAAAACCCTCAGGAGTTTCTGAAGCTGTCCATTAATAATTTAGAGCGAGTTGGAGCATGAGACGGCCCAGCTCAGTAGTCTGCTCAGGGAGAAAGTGAGTGAGAGAGCGAGTGCGATGACTGGGAGAGGAATACTGCCTTGCCCATCATGATGCGAGTTTACTTTGATTAAGAGCTGAATTACCAGACTATCAGAGATGTGTCACTATTAAATCCCTCTGTTAGAAACCTTTTGGGATACGCATCTCTTATTTAATGCCAGTGTATTATAAACAGATTTGTTTGAACTCTGGAAAGGCGGGATGAAAACGAGCTGAGCTCAAAATGCACGCAGCGCCCTTGGATCGGAAGTATCACAGAGTACACATATTTGGAGTTGTCCTCACCCACACAGTGCTCTCCACTCAGGGTAAACATCTGGTGCGGCGCGGGTCTCTCTGTCTCCATCTTACAACAATATTTATCACAGCGGGCTAATGCTCCGTCCTCAAAATACTGCTTAGAGCCTGTGAACCTCACCATGACAAACACAACCTGGAGTATGTGAGTGTGTGTACAAAGGCCAAAGGAGATAATCAAGTAACGTAGAGCCACGGGGAGTCAAGTTCACCTCTCTTTCATTTAAATTACCCTCACATCTTTACCCAGCGTGAGCATAGAATTAAATCTAGTCATTTAAGAAAAATACAAAACCAAACGCCATTGACCCAGAGAAGTGACAATGCAAGTGGAGATTTTTACGTTTTTTGAAGAAAATGAGTGCTGATTGTACAAAACTCATCACTGCTGTGAAAGATCATATCCTGTCTCCTCAATGACTTATCAAAAATGTAGACTTATTCTTGTTTATCAAAAGCTCTTTTCGTAACCAGTTAACATTATGCAAAGCTAGCATGCGAAATTGCTATTTTGCTCAGTGATTGCTGACCAAAAAAGAGAAAGAACTGGAAATGTTTAATTATATATATATTTTTTTGCTTGTTTATAATTTGTCTAAATCAAATTTCCATGATCAAGAATATTTATAAATACACTGTGAAGTGATTTTGTGTGAAATGATTAAAAATATTTGTCATTGATTGAAAGCTAAATGAAATATAAATATTAGATGAAAAAGACAAATACTAAAAGTACTAAAACAATTCATATAAAAAGTACTAAAATAATGTGCATTGTGGTTAAATAGAAATATGAAAAATCTGTCAAAATATGACATTAAATGAAAACTGACCATAAAAAAGTAAATGAAAATATTACAACATATCATAATACAATAATTAAAAGAAAAAAAAAATACAGTTTTAAAAAAAGTAATATGTAGTAGTAATATGTAATATATTGTGCAATTAATCAAATGTCCAAGGGCTAAGCAAGCATGGAATTAAATGAAGGCAGGAAAATTCATAAAAATTAAAAATAGGCCAGAAAAAAAGAAAAAACAAAACATCTATTTGTTGTTTTTGCTACTTTTCTGTTGCAAATGGCTTTGAGATGCAACACAAATGTAATATGTGTGGGAAGGCTTTATTTCCTCTTTTGTCAAGCAGAAAGCTAAAAACTAGTTAGGAAGAGAGACACAGACAAAGAGTGAGAGTAAAATAGAGAAAGAAGACCTTTTCTAGGCAGACAGGAAGAACTGGGGGGGCGGCGGGCCTTCAAGCAGAAAGGCTGAAGGGAGACGGCGCGCCTGCAAAAGCCCATAAATCCTGATTTGAGGTGGCCTCACTGCAGCACTACATTGCTTAAATGCTACGTCTGATTTAGTCTTCCCATTAGGTGACAGCTGAACTTTAACATTAATATGATAACATTGAAATAAGTGTGTGTTATTTACTTAGCGGTGGGGCGGGATGGAATAAGAGAGAAACAGAGGGAGGTGGGAAGGAAAGGAGGATGATGAATGATTTCTGGACAGCTTCTGTGACACCGGGCGGCGCGGCCCCTCTAATGAGACTTGACAAAATGGAGACATATGCAGAAATATTGGTTACAGTCTACGTCTCCGGCATCTTGCTCTCTCTCTGTCTCTCCTCCTCTCCCTCTCGCTCGCCGCACACGTCCTGATTGTCTACGACCACTGAAGCATCTATTTCAATTGGCACTTCCTTCCTGGACCCGGGGTTTTAAATTTAGCTGGTGTCATTTACATATTACTCTTAATCAAAAAAAGAAAAAAAGAAACAAAACCTTGCCGTCACGGTTCAGGCAAGGGCGCGAAGGCACTTTATAAAAGGGAGATGTGACAGACGTTCAACTGAATTGTGCGTGTGTGTTAAGGAGAGAGATATGAGGCTGGTGGAGAAAACAACAGTAAGTGGAATTGAGAGAGAGAGAGAGAGAGAGAGACAGAAGAGAGAGAAGCTGTGCATTGCTTCAGTTATCTCACATCTACCACACAGGGGAAAAACGCCAATATCTCATCAACCTGCTGATATGAATGATGAGTTCTGCTGTTTAAAGCCAATACTACATAGAGACAAAATAGTAGGAGGAACGCTAGATCTGCTTTAGTGAAGATGAGTACTAAAAAAAGCCAACTGCATGATGACTATGCTCACATCGAAGGTGTGCCTGTAGAAGACAGAACTCTGAATCTGAACATCTGTGATTCATAAAATAATTTTGTTACATTTTGCTGAAAAAAAAAAAAAAAAAATATATATATATATATATATATATAACTACAACCACACACACACACATATACACATACATACTACCATTTCAAAAGTTTGGGGGCAGTAAGAATTTACCAGAT
This sequence comes from Pimephales promelas, assembly GCF_016745375.1. Next base: position 13,840,776 of record NW_024121122.1, read on the forward strand.
GCAAAAAAGAGCATCTGCCGTGAGTGATTTCAATGTTAACTCAATGCAAAGACGTGTTGTGCGCATAAAAAATTCCTGTGGCGCAAATGAGCCGTACAGCGCAACGCGGTAAACGCGAATACACGTCACTGCCCACTGCGTCCAAGCAGATGTTAAAAAAATTATCGCCGACAAAAGTTGACTGTGTTGACGCATCTCGTCGGCTGCGTCTCGGACAAAAAGTTGCATTTGAACACAACAAAAGGACTAAAGGTGACTGTCAAACTACTTATTTTAATAATAATAATAATTAAAAAAAAAAAGAATTCTTACCAAACCCCAAACTTCTGAAACGTAGTCAAACACTTATAAACCTATAAAAAACTGAAATATAAAGTATACAATAAATATGCTTATAAATAAATATATAAATAAAATAAAATTTGGATTTCCAAGATGTTTCCAGTTAAAGTGCAATATTTAAAAAAGGTTTCGATGGGAACCCTGTATATTTAAATCCAGATTTTGACACAATTTCCCTCATAATAATGATTTAACATGTGACAAAAATGTGCTGATTCCATGGAAGTTGGGTGCTCCTCAGAAGACCATTTAGATTCAAGGTATGCAACCACATTGCATAACAATAAGTGTGTTAATTTGTAGAATTTCCGCGAACACGGACAGTCGGAATTGTGGAATTGGAAAATTATCGGGGAATCTAGATTTAGCACAGAATTTCATGGACTTTTAAATATTTGGTTTGAAATTCTGTTTTTGTGTGGGAGAGGAACACACTTCATGTCTGATGAAAATGGAGACCGGGGGAAGCAAAACTGGGTGACACAACCGCCCCAACCCTATTATAATTATTATATATTATGATATTATATATTATATAAACTATTATAATTTTTTTTTACTGGAAAGTTTAAAGCTCATAACAATATTTTGTTGTTACTTGAAGAGTACAGTGTTATGTTACATCATGCAGTATCTGTTACCTTAATAAATTTAAGGTCATTCCTTACATAAGGTCATTTGTATACATTTTATTCGTTAACAGTCAAGGGTAAAAAAAAAAAATGAAACAAATGATCCCAAAAATAAAAATGTAAAAAAAGGACTTTGGGAAAAAAATAAAATGGATTTCATACGGGCCTAAATTTGTGTGTTCATGCAGTGGATGGTATAGGGCCACTGTCAAACACATCCATAGAGAGGTATCAGAAACGGTCCCTACCTTACTCTTACCTTCTCAGCATGCCGGTCAAGATCCGAGAGCTCTTGCCCAAGTTAGCGTCCGTCTCTCTCAGCTGGGAGAAGAAGAGAGAGAAAAAGAGACAAATTCCACGTTAGAGAGGTCATGTTACATTTGTGCTATAAAAATAGGCTTGAGTCCTATTTGGACGGTAATAGTTTCTCATGTGGACGTCCATAAAAATACATTTGCATGGCACCTCAGTGATAAAACTCATGCATTAGGATGGCGATAAATTAACGGTGGAGGAACAAGTTTTATGATTCTACGAACTTGGGAAAGCCCACGTGGTCAGTCACATGTAAATAAAATGTTGTATGCTTGGAATAATACGAATAAATACTTATTTTATTTATTGATATTATATTTCTTATTTAAATCTCCTGTTTAAAAATAGAAAGATAGACGCTCTACATTTAAAATGGTTTTCTGTTGTATTTTACCTCAACATGATGGATGTCGTTTTAAAAATGTGGAAATTAGGAGAAATAATTTAAAGGGATCTTCAGTTTTTTTTTTTTTTAAGTTTCGTTTATGTGTGTAATGTTGCTGTTTGAATATAAAAGACTTCTGAAAGGTTAAATGCTCTAAGTCCGTTTGACCCCTGTCATTGCCAACAAAGATTTGTAACAAAGAATTGAGTTGAACTTTTGTTATTGACCAAATACTTATTTTCCACCACAATTGACATTTTTTTCCATTTTGTCTCTCATAGTTAAAGTGTACCTACGATGAAAATTACAGACCTCTCTCGTCATTCTAAGTAGGAGAACTTGCACAATCAGTGGCTGACTAAATACTTTTTGACCCCACTGTACATGAGGTAAACATAAAGCTACTTGGTTTATATTTTCATGTATATAATTGCTGCCATAACAAACGCCCATTTTTAAATATTTACATGCTTGTCATCTAATTCTCCTTTGAGCAGTGATGAAACATCGTTCTTGTAAATAATTTCCAGCATTTCAGCAATAAAATTATAGGCTACATCTTTCAAATGCATCCAAATTACAGTGAAGCGCAACTGTACAGCGCTCGGCAGTGGTCAAAAAGGATTTAAACGGAGAACTCTTAACTGATCTCTTCTTGTAAACTCAGTGTTGTGGATTCGGACGGCAATTAAATTACTGCACAAACTTGGTGTTTGTCAAAAAACAATAAGTAATTCAGTCATGGATTTTTACGTGGGTGGTGGGAGAAAAAAACTGACATTCTGGATTTGGGCAGCAATAAAATCACAGACTAACCCCTGCTAATGTTGAAAGGACCTTACAACCCCATGAAAAACAACTACCATCTAAATGGGGCTTTAGAATGTATACATTAGTGAGAGAAGCTACTAAAATTAACTTTCTTTCATTTCATTCAACTTGATTTCCTGTTTGTTGCAACACTTCCTTTCTCTTTTAAATGTGTATATGTTTAACATTCAATATATGGCTCATGTAGCGGGACGTACTGTATAAGTAAAAGCCATCCATCTGGAGATGTGTATGAGTTCAGGAATGCTGACATTGCTATGGAAGTAAAACCAAAGTTCTGGCAGCCGTCAGATACGTGACTCTGGCTGGCCTCCTTGAGAAAACCTCCTTTTCTGTTCTTGCAGTCAGCGGGGACACGTGTATGTGTGCGTGTGTGTATGTGTATGTTAGCGGGCAGGCTCAGGGACAGATGTGGTTTTAGGCGTGTTTGGGTTCTGGCATCACCAACAGCCCAAGAGCTGCCTGATGTCTCTCTCAACGATGGATGTGTCCCATGGGAGCTCCCTTGGCTTTTCCCAAAATCCCTCTGTTTCACTCTCTGGTCAAAGTTGTGACAGCACGAAAACACACGGTGGAGCTCTCCGTGAATTAGGAAGCCAGAACAAGACCCACAACAAAAGAGATTACCAGTACAGAGTCCGATTACAGACTAGCAAATGGTCTTGGTAAGATGATTCCCAGTAGCTTGATTCTATGCCTGAATTTCACTGAATAGATTTAAAAGAGTCAAAGTCACGCAGGCCTAAACCTAAATAAAGAAAAATACCACAAACAACTATTGTAGCATAACCAGAAACAGGCAAGATATTTTAGATGAAATTTGGTCAATCAACACTCTCATAATCATTTAATCTATGTGACTTCTTATAATAATTTTATGATTCCCGCTCATACGAATAACACATTTTGGTCTGTTTTAAAATTTCTAGTCAAAGTCTTCCAAACCAGGTTTCCAACATTGCAATGATGTAATCCATGTCTCGGAGTAAAGAATATGGACTACGAAACCTGAAAACAACCCGAAGTCAACATTTGTGTCCAACTTATTTTAAAGTTCATGCAAAAAAAAACTTTTGACATTCGGAAATGACGATAACTCTGAAACACAAATGGCACACAAACATTTTGAACAATGAGGTGGCAGTTTGTTCCTAATTGACAATTTTGGGTCCATTTTGAAATGCTAGTATAAGCAAATCAAATTGCTACACTTAGAAACAAGTCTGTGGAATTAAGAGTCATTTTCCCACTAATTTTACTGTTAATTCTGATTGTTTGTAACCGTAATAGCACTAATCAACAAATAGGTGTGGGATAAGTTATGCGTCAAACTCAAATTTAGGGTTAGAGGCTTGTTCAAATGCTTGTTCACTGAGGATGAGCAATAGTAATAGAGCTGCTTGCAAGGCACTAGGTCTCTCTTAGTGTTTGTGTGTGTCTGTTTGAAAGAGACTGAGTGAACTGATTGTTAAGAGACACTCCAAAAACTCTTTCATCTGCAGTTTCCTTCTCTCAAAAAGCAGTTTATTGCTCTTTCCATCTAATGTCTTCTTATCATGCTTTCTTTTCTTTTCTCCTCTCCATTTTTCCTTGCCCGGCAAAATGTCTTTAAAGTGTGAGGGCCAGTCGGGGCTCCAGGGAAGGAGAGCTATTCTCCATAGACAGCAGACCTTTGAAAGGAAATGTTTTATTTCCTTTGAAATGAGCTGCCTGCCCAACTGCCATGTTGTGATCTTTAAGCATCCTTCATAAGAAGCCATCAGAGAGGCCCCTGACTGAGCTCTCTATACCAGTCTTTAGGAAAGAAAGAGAGGGTGAGAGAGAAAAAAACAGACTGAGGTAAGACTATGACAGTGGACACGGCAGGGACAAACAAAATAGAAGGGATGGACTGAGACATGGAAAGGTAAAAACGATTATACATGCAGAGGATAAAGTAACAAATATAGGTTGAAGTAAGGAGGGGGGAGTAAAAATGGAATGCGTAAAGAGACATTTGATACCTGGTAGGAAAAGTGACACTCAAAAAAAGCTCACAACAGCCATCTATATCATCACCTTTCAAACTCAGTGAGTCGATATGGCTGGGTATATATACATTCATGTATACTGTATATGAAGAGTTCAGATGCAAAAGCCTCTAAATGCCATTTGAAATTTTCTTCTTTAATGATGATTTTTATCAAACTTGTATATTTAAGTTCAGTAAATTCACTTAAATGGCAATGATAATTACCTATTAATTGTTATTTAAGTGAAAATACTGAACTTAAATATACAAGTTTGATAAAAATCTTCATTAAAGAAGAAAATTTCAAATGGCATTTAGAGGCTTTTGCATCTGAACTCTTCCATGTGTGTGTGTGTGTGATAGCTCAAGCAGACCATTTTAAGAAATACATTTTACAAACAAACAAAAAAGCTTTTTGGGTTTTACATTTTAAAACTATTGAAATGCAGTTATTTTAGGGCACCTATATCTAGATAAACTAAAAGTCAGCTTTATATCAACTGGAAAAAAAGGACTACAATGTATTTGCAAATTAGACTAATATTAATTTTTATTATAGCAGGAAAAGTATCCAGTGTCCAGCACAGTCACACATGTAGCTGCGGAAAGACATTCAGAATTATAGCAGCCGGAAGAACAGAGAACAAACCCTTGTTCTGTCCGGAGGTGTTTGTTGTCCATCTATGCCCGTTTAGACAGTCTTGCATCATGCGTGACCTCACTGCATGAGACAGGACAACTACAAAGGCTTCTTATTGGTGCTGTGCTCTGTGTCAAACATTCTGTTCTCTGTACATTCAATCAATCACTCCAGCAGGCCTGCTATGCTAATGCGTGAGAGGTGCGATCTGGTGTTAACTGCCTGCACTTGAATGTGCGCCTGTCCTCTTGTCAAGTGTCTGATCTAGGGCACTTTGTGTCATCCCAAAGAGCCAAGATCTGATCAAGTCAAGTATTTGTAAGCCTGCGTAATTGCTTAGTGAGAAAAGTGTGTGTTTTTGTTCTGTTTGAGTGTAGCCTCCCGAGGACCGTCTCAGGAGGAGTTTGAGTGTGTTTGTGGCTGGAAACTCACCCGGTCGCGGGATCTCTGAATCTTCTCACGGTCGTTGTTCAGGTTGGCAAGGATCTCCTGTCCCACTTGCTCTGTAGAGGATAAGAGGAGGGACATGGTAAGATAAAACCACAAAATATTGTTTAGGCCGTCTTAAGATGCAGGTGCATTTACTCCTGATCTTTGAATTTATTTCTGGGCCATCCAGTCATTTTAATAGGAATCCACACGATCAGGAATCTTGAGAGAGAGCGAAAGGTTCAAGTTAGCTTCTAACAAGAACAGAAAGCTGCCTAGTTTGAAAGTGACTTCTATGTGAGCTGTAATTAATACATAGTAAGACTACTGAAAATAGACAGTGGACCTTTTTTTGTCTGGCATAAAAGACAAAAAAAAAATATTGTACATTGCTTAAAGTGGATTTATTAAAAATAAGTTTCTTTTTTTAATTCTGTAGGAAGACTTGCACATAAACTTCGATGGAAACACATTTGCCGAATAGATTCCTAAATTTGGATTAAGCACTGCAGGTGAATAGTGTAAAATGTTTGACTAATAGATATTGCCATACTTCCCCCAGTTTATTAAATCACAGTACTTTAAGACAATTGTTTAATGAATATGCAAATGATTCATTATCTAACCAGAACAGAAATCTGAACACTAGATAAAGCCAAGTTCGTTTTGGTGACATATTTGAGTTATTTGTGTTTAGGGGATTTTGGATATTTCTTTGTATAACTCTATAAATACAAAAATACTAACTCCATAAATACTCCAAATACTGCCAACAGTGCACTTTTTTTTTTTTTTATAGAAATGCAAATGATACATAATTCAGGTGAATGTTATATAGGTCCCGTTCACACGAAGGAAAATGCAGATATTTCTCTGCGGTTTGGCCTCTCGTTTACATGAAAACCCGTTTTTATAACAGAAAACGATTATTTCTAAAAACTCCGGCCAAAGTGGAGATTTCTGAAAACGCTGGTTATGTGTTGTCGTGTGAACTGGGAGAAACGGCGTTTTAGGTTCTCTCTTGTCGATTCTGAGGATTCTGATTGGCTTGCATGGCTTTATCCTTCTCCCTACAGTGCCGCCAATAGGTTTGGCATAGTTATGATGGCACTCGACGGCGTATTTATGCGGGTGTGTGAACGATGTTATTTTTGAAAACGGAGAGGGGGAAAATATTCGTTTCGCTAAATACCCGGTTTTGTGTAAACGTGGCCATACACAAAACATTCTGTAAAACCCTTCAGAAAAAACTTTATTTTTATTTTTATAGTAAACTTTTCTTTTTTTTTCTTTTTCGTAATTGAAATCTACAGTATAATAAAATAAACATACATTTACATTTTGGATGTCTTCTTTCTAGACCGGGAAAAACTTAAAAAAGGGCTACACACACTAACAATGAAAGGGAACCACCAATTGCAAGATAAAAGAAAAAAAAACAATGCTTTAATGAAACAGTGGCAAATCGGTCACATGTGAACATGTGATGCCATGGAAAGCAAAATAGCCCAAAATAGCCATTGTTTTGACTGTCATGTCTTACTTTTTGACTTTGTCTACTTGTGAAGTAGGGATATATCAGGATTTCAGAAACTTGAAGTGGGTTCTTTGAAAAAAAAAAAGTCAAAAACTATAGCAACCACCAAAACACCATGCTACAACCCGGATCTCTGATGTCTAGGGATCTCAAACTACATCTCCTTCTCACCAATATGCTGTCTTAAATATTTTGCATATCCCAGCATGCCGCATCACACCGAGCTCGAACGGCACATGCAATATTCAGCTGCTTGCTTACAAACACATTTCATCTGTCACAAACGTACACCCATTTATACGCTTGCACATAGATAAACATCTCGTACATGGCGTCTGACAAGCATGTCCATGGTCACTGTCATATTCACATCCCAAGGGTCAAAAAAGGAAAAGAAAAGACAATGAACAATACAAAAATCCCACCCTCCCTTCCTCCCGAAAAACCCTTTTCACTATAAGTAAAAACCACATTAGCAGTGTGGAGAGGAAGGGAGTAAAAAAAAAAAGTGAAGTGAAAAATCTTTGCGTGGATCAAAGCTATGCTTTCAAATGCACCAAACAATTGTGAGTAAACAACACACTCATGACTAGATTACGCTACACAGGTGCAGCTCTCAAAGAGTCAGCTTGACGCTCAAGGAAACAGAGGTACGGGCCACATCTGCGCTTGCACTGCATATCAGAGAACGAGAAAGACCGACACGAGATGTGGTTACACACGCGTCTCTCGCCTTCATTAATTTCCAATCAGACTGAGGACAGACTGAAGGATACTCAGATTAGATAGAGCAGTCACAGCGCATGTGACAGATAGACCAGATTAAAAGAGCGAATCGACATATTAATAACCATCATAACCACTGACGGTCGTCGAGCCCGAGACACGCTGCCGCCCACCCGTGAGTGGAAATCTTGTGTAAAGAAAATTAAGCACCGCTATCTGTCTCTGTCCAGTGCGAAAGGGGCCTTAAACAAATGAATGTGACACGGCCACAATGGCAACAATGCAATACACATGCGCTCAGACACGCTTGCTCATTTTTCACTTCAGATGATAGATGAGACCGCTGACATGAAGGGGTCTAGCGCAAATGAAACAATCCTGTCAGCACGCTATAATCTAAGCTCAACGAGATATAAATAAACGGGGGGGAGGGGGGGCGAAGTTGCTATGGACAATGGTACAATTTAAAACTTTGATTGACATATTTCTCTGACGCCTTTGTGTTGTAACTGCTTTCTTGATATAGATATAAAGATATTCAGAATCAAGGTCTCCTATTCAATCTCCACTGATTCCAATTGCTGTTAAGACTCAGTCCAATGTAAGCCAAGTACAAAAGAAACACGAGTGAGGAAATAGAGCAGGTACATACAATAATTTCTACAAAATCAAGAAACAGATGGGTTGGCTGACTAACTACATAAAACCGTTCCATGGTGTCTTCCTGTGCCACTAAAAACACAGAATAAAAGCTGTTAAAACCAAACTCTGTATAATGTAATATTCCTGCGGCCAACACACTGTAAAACACATTATGGACTCCGATTTTTCTTTCCCCTGTGCATGAGCGCAAAGATAAATATTTCTCTTAGTTGTGGAACCGCAAATTGATGTTGCCATTAAGAACGAGCTCCAAAAGCACACACACATACAGACAAAAACACACACTGTTGGACGATTAACTGTGTGTACACCACATCCCATGGGTGGGAGGAAATTTACCAACCCACAATTCCACAGCTCTCTTCCTCTTTTGATATATCGGTTTGTCTCCGTTTATATGTTTCACAAATAATCCGATCTATCTGTCTCTCTTCTCTATTCGTATATTTGAGACTTAGACAAGAATGTGGCAGAGAGAGTTTGGCAGGAGAAAAACAAACACTCGGCGAGAAAGGGAAAACAACATGATTTCCCTTGCTTCCTTTTCTACGAAGAAAAAAAAAAATACAGTGAAAAACTTAGTAGACATTCTCGCTGACTTATCACTTGACATCATAGAGGTATAATACGGTCAAAAATTAAAATGATCTCAAAAGATCTCATGTTCTTCTCCAAAACAGAAAAGAACATATTTGAAGGATTTCAGGTTTTGCCCATAAGTATGAAAGTCTGTGGGGTCAAAAAACAATGGTTTTCATTCCAACATATCTTTTGCGTTTAGACCAACATGAGAAAAATAATGACATATTTTTCATTTTTGGGTGAACTATCCCTTTAACAGTGGAATTAAAAAGGTTTTAATTGTTATATAGAACAACACACAAAATACTGACGGCAAAATGCATTATATCTATATCACAGGTCATTCTAGTGTGCAATAAAACTATACACATGAAGCGTAGCATGAATTATGGTCATTTATTCTTTTGCAAGCATCACTTTGGATACATGTCTACTTAATGAGGTGCTAATTAATTATCACACGCTTTAATGAGGACGCTGACATTCTGTAAATTGAGGGTGTAGCTGTGAAAAACAGGCGTTTGAGAATGAGGGAGAAAAAAAATAAATAAATAAATAAATAAATAGACCCCATGCTTACGTGCTCATAATGATATAAAATATTCTTCTCCGTTTAAGGCCCTATTAACAATTTAAATGACCCTGACGCCAAGCTTTTCCACAGGCCTGCTCTAGTTAAAGATCCAGATCCCCAAGGCCCATTTAACAAGGATATTACTAAAATCTATATCAGCACAATCATTACCGATGGGCTGGTTTTAATGCAGACTTTTTAATTGATTGCTGACCACCACTTGTAGACAAGACCTCTGCTCTCTGACTGCTTTATATTCGAGTAGGGTTGTGCCAATACTATCATATTTCAAATGATTAGCATTCTTTCTCACAATATTAGCCTATATAAGATTTATGTGGTCATAATTGAATTTCCCACAGATCAAATGATGAAGTGAAAAATGCAATTCTATCTATCAGACAGAACTGGACAAATGCCAAGCAAAACATGCAAAAATACAGATGAAAAGGATGGTCATTACTTTATGAATGCAACACTATTTTGGACCCCACAAGGAAGTCAAGCTAGCATCTGCTTTTAATAAATGACAAATACGAATAATGAATTCAATGTGTCAAAATATATATCGTATGGATACATTGACCTGAGATCAATCTGTGAAATCCTTTAAATACCAAATTGGCCAAAGTTTAACAAACCCAAATTGACCAAAGTTTTGAATATAGAGCACAACATTATATAGCATTGGTAAAGACAAAAATCTGCATGCATCTGGCACTGTTTTGATTGCGAATCGCGATCCAATTATAATATTGTGATGCATTGCAATATATTAGTTGTGACATGTATTGTGATGTTCATTACATTTTGAAGTATTGGGGGGCTGGGTAAAAATATACATTTTCTGATTAATCGCAATCATCATTTAAACATCATTCATATATCATTTAATATTGATTCTTTAAATTCAAAATGATCTCAACATGGCATAATTAAGCCATGTATTACTTTAATATTTCCGTAATGTAACAAGGTTCACTGGAATGTTTCTTGCGCCACTTTTCAGCAGCCATGGCAAAAGAAAAAAAATAAATGACAGTGGTTTACAATCTGTATTGTATGTAAACTAATAAAAAGACCGCAAAATAGTGTCTAGAAACGTCTTTCTATTGTATTGTCTTCATGGGCTGCATGCAGAAACAAACATACAAAGTGAATCTGTCAAACCAACTAGTTATATTTATTGAATCAAAAACGAGTCTAATTCCCAAAATGAATGACGCTTATTAATCAGATCTTTTTAGTGACTCTAAAACATACAACATGACCGGTGAATCCCGAATCGCCAAACAATCACTTTTATGTTCTGGTTTACAACACTAGATAAGGCAAATAATGCAAGCAAAATGGACATCATAAATGAAATTAGTCAGAAACGAAACAAAATCTGAAAATCTCTATCGATTACCAGCCTCTTGTGATTCGGCACGAAAAGTCTCAAAAACACCTTGACACGTTCAAAGAGTCTTTAATAATCAGTATTTCCACAATATGTTGTTTATTTATTTTTATCGTCTTTTTCCTTTAATTCCGAGTTTTGCTTCCACATTAATACTTTCCCTTTCACCCCACACCACCGAAACATTGTGTTAGTGCAGTCGAAGTTTCTTTCATCTTCCGGTCTGTCTGTCTTTCCCTTCTGTGACTGACCGTGCCTGTCTGCCTTTGAGCTTGGCCTGCAGGAACATCAAATCACTCAGGACATCTCGGAGGTCCGAATGTCACTCGTTTTCATCCCCTCTTCCTGCCAGCCGTTGGCAGTAAGATGGAGGCAGAACACACCGGGGAAGAAGCGTTTTCCACCTCTTCGTTCCATCGTCCTTATATCTGTCCATCCACCTCCCCTCAGCAGACACGTATAATTGGGCACATCATCAATTTTACAGCAGCTGTTTGAGTGTGAGTCCTCTCTGAGTTGTCTGAAGCCCTCTGTCTGTCCCCAGAGCTGAAAGGGTACAAGCCCTGACACAGGCTCACTCCCAGGCTCCGGACTGCTTTTTATTACAGAGTTCCAGCCACTTTTTGAAGGTTACCACACACACTTCTATCTGGACACAATCCACAGACACAGCCAAATGAGAGCAAAAGCGCCCATGGGAAGAGTAAAGGCAGGTCTAACACTGACTGTCCCACAAAAGACACACACACACACACAAAGAGTAACGCAGAAACACAGTTCCTTTCTCTTAATTTTAGACAAGTTATTCCCCTGTCTGGAAGCAAAGTGCTGATGGCACTTTTATTATTCTTGTTATTTGTTAACAGTATTCAACTGCTGACCGCACCAAACTTGAGCTCTGTTGTAGAATGAAGAAACAATTTAAAAAAAAAAGAAAATTCTGTCATTATTTACCAGCCCAAACCCAAATGATTTTCTTTCTTATGTGGAATCGTCAAAAACTGCTGAAATAAATCATCTACACTTTTGTCCATTTTAGGTGCTAATATGTACATTTTATTTGTTAATATGTACATTTTAGGTGCTAAAAAGTACATTTTAGTTGTTAATATGTACATTTTATGTCCTAATATGTACATTTTAGGTGCAAATATGTCCATTTTAGGTCCTAATATGTTCATTTTAGGTCCTAATATGTTCATTTTAGGTCATAATATGTATATTTTAAGTGCTAATATGTACATTTTAAGTGTTAATATGTACATTTCAGGAGCTAAGTACATTTTAGGTGCTAATATGTACATTTTAGGTACTAATATGTTTAGTGGAAGTTGGCTTTAAAAACAAATGATTCCATTTAAATTTGGAATATTATTAAGTTTAATAATTATAAATAACTAGCTTATAGAACAGTAAGTTGGATCATTGTAAACAAACGATTCAGTCCACATTGTGAATCTTATCATTAAAATCTACCGTATGGCTTCAGAATACATCAAATATAGTGCACAATACATATGAACTCTTCTATTATACTATTTTGGTGTTTTACATACATAGTCAGCATCAACTGAGCATTTTTAACACCTCAACTGAGGTGTTTTAAATACAAATGCAGTTAAACTTGCTCAAAACCACGATAAGGACACAAGTATGTGTTTAACAGCCTCGATAGACAGAGGACTGATGGAATGATATGGACATCAAGAGAATATATTGGTTTCAGAGGAATGAATGAGAAAGATGGAGAGAAATAAGGTAAGGGCCACGGCCTGTCTGCGCAAGAGCAAGCGCTGGGTAATCAGGCCCTATTTCACTGGCCTTTTTTCACTCCACTGGGCTCTGTTTTATTCATTGGCTCAGCCCTGACCCTGCCGCGCTTCTGCTCTGACAAATCACTTCTGATTAAGACAAATCTTTATTAGCCGGCCACTCAACTTTCCCTATTAATCATTATCTTCTCTCTCACTCAGTCTCTCTCTCACACACAGCACATCTCACACACTCTTCTAAAGGCCAGATCACTGCCGATTGCTATGCGTGGAGATGTTAAGGCTTCTTGGCTGATAAGACAAAGGTTTAATGGGTATGAATGACCATGCCAGAGGGAGAGTATGCGCTAATAGAACCATTTGTTTAAGCTGGGGAGGGAGGACAGAGAAAATGAACACTGATTTCCCCTCCTTCTTCCATTCTTCCAAGATCGAGCTTTGAAAGGGAAGACTCTATCAGTGCCTATGGAAGGACCGGAGGACAAGGCATGCTGGAGAATGGGTTCAATAGCTGAATGCCCCTATGAACTCAAAAACAAACAAAGATGAGAATCAAATCCTATAAACATCAAACCACTCCTGTATCAGAATAGCGGAAGATGACATGATTCTTCGGTTTTTAGAACTTTTTGGCCTATATAAAGAAGAAATAAAAAAGAAAATTTAAAATGGAAAAAAGGATAGCCTATAATAACTTATTTAAAAAAAAAAAACATTTATAGAAAGCTAAAAATGTTAAACTTGCCAGATATGTTCCAATTTGGTGACCAGACTTTCAAACGTCCCTCTATAATTAGTTAAAATTAAAACTTATTTGGTATTTCTATGTAAACATTTAACTTTTTTGGAAAAAAAAATACTTCTCTAACCTTTCTAATAATGGAATCCTGATGGTCAACCTTTTTCAGAGGCAAGATGTAACATTTTTAAAGGACAATCAACTCTTTCCCAGAGGTTGATGCTTCCAAGTGATATATTTATTTCACACATTTTAATAATGGTTTGATATCGTCTTTGGTGTTTCACAGTCATCTGCAAAAACTGCACAGTGGGCCACAAGACTTTCTCAGACGCGTGTTTGACCTTTGTAATTATTATTTCTCAGTCACGTAGGCCACAAAGCCTTCAAAACACATCTGACATAGTATTCAAACTTTTTTACAATGGTATATTTAATCATTTGTGAGCAATCATATCTTTATTGCAGCAAATGTGATCATTTTAACATACATTAGTAGCATTTTCAAGATTTTAAGTAGTCAAAAGTATAGATGATTGAACAATCACCCATAAATTGTCATCAAACTAAGAGAAAAAGGAGAACAATTTATGATAAACGCCATTGTTTTTCAACCTAACACAGCCCAAACAACAGCCCTTACAGTAAAACCTAAATGCTGTTGACACAGTGGGTGGAAAAGGTGGTTAGTATTTTTATTTTTTTTATTCTTGTTTCAGCAAAGTGCTTTAATTGAATCAACTGGCATTACTGAAGCATCCAAATGAAAACTAATAGAGTCTGGGGCAGGTCTTGATTGCCTCGCTTACAAAAAGTGCCGGCTGCCCACTGCTTTCAGGTTCCTCAATTAAACAGGCAGAGTTTCCATGGGCCACTGGAGAGCCATACATCTACCGCGGGTCAATCCTCACCCATCAAATTCACTCGTTCACTTCATTCTTTCAGAGCAGGAAATGATTTCTTCGTGCAGATTAGGCCCCAGTTGAGCTGAAATGTGCACCAAACGTGACCGAGCGAAATTAATAAACAGTGGTACACTGTCAGTTGACTTTATTAATATTGATGTATGTGCTGCCACTTTATTTTTTTTTTGCATTTTTTTCCCCCATCTCTTTCAGAGCAAAGAGGGCCGGGCCAAAAGATTACTCCTTGTGTACAGTCACTGCTGTTCAAAGAAAGGAAGAAACATGCATTCGTCTTCATATGTCATAATAAACAAGGATCACATCAGAATACTTCCGTGTGACAATCCGCATTTTTAGGCTGACAATGTCACGGATTCAGATGAAAAGGGCGCTATCAAATACAAAATATGGGATGGGAATGGGAAAGATGTGCTGTAAGAGCGTAAAATGAGAGAGACAGTGGAAGAAGTGAGAAACAGATAAACGCAAGCTGGCGTGGCTGCTGCAGTGGGAGGTCTGCTCTTAGAAATCACCTCACTTCCTCCTAATCACATGCTGCACATCATTTACTGAACACCAGCAAACTTCACACCCTTCCAGACTCACAAGCTCCAATGTGTCGGACTGGAAGTAAATCCTGACGTTCTTTTAAACAGTTTAGGAACGTTAATGATCCCATTACTGTTGATTAAAGCCTGTAACGCCTCTAATCAGAAAGTTGACAGGCAGATCAAACAGCCAAACACAAATTTTTCCTTTTAATTATCTGTAAAACACAACACCTCAGGGTGTTCATCCCTGCCTATCTCTGACAAAAACCTCAGTCGAAACGATGCCAAGATCTAACACTTCCTAACAGTTCATTATCCAATAAGAAGAAAAAAAAGCAAACAAAAACCCAACGAGCATTCAGATCTTAAAAGCAATCTTCACAATTAGCAGAGCGCTTGGGGAGCTCTGCGGTCCTGTGTATCGTAGGACTCCAAATTGAAACACCTTAATTATATTTGTCAAAACAATGTGCCGTCACCCTCATTTGCATGTTCTGACAGCCGCCCCCAAGAGCAGCACTCAAAACTTTAGCACATTTAAACACCTACTGATTTCAGTTTTCACTTAGTCTCTCTTTTTAAATGAATCCATCAATCTGTTGAGTTTTGTTTAAATGTTTCCTCCTTCCCACAGTAATCCACTCAAAACAAAGGGAACGGTGAGACTGAATACTCGTTATCTGATAGTACAGATTCATATTAAAGAACGAATCTCTGAATGGTACATAGAGAACAACCCATTCATGTGCATCGAGTTAAAAGAACAATGCTCTTTCAAACTACAGGTGGGCTTCGAATGGTTCAGCTGAAATAAAAAGTTTCCCTGACCTCACACAATCATGTTTGGTCCAGTATTCTCGTTACCTACTCTGTAAGAAAAGGAAGTTGCCACAAAGCACTCACAGGTTATATGATTCATGGTAAGTAGCAGAAAAAAAAGGTAGTTCACATAAAAACTATACTTTTAAAATGTAAAAGTTGTTCCAAACTTAGGCAAAAAGATGTTGGTTTTAAGAATGTTTCAACTCTTCATGCATTCAATGAAATTCAAAGGAGTAGAACAACATTGGACTCCACCGACTTTCACTGTATGGAGCAAAAAAGAAGAAAAAAGAGTCTCTTCTTTTGTGTTTCATAAAAAAAAGGCATGTTGACAGAATTTTCATTTTGGGAAAACTTTCCTTTTAACGACTTAATGTTATTATGTTACAGAGATTTGAATTACAAGGTTGTTCTTTCTAGTAGTGTTGAAATACAAAAAAAAAAAAAAAATGGCTCCTTCGCACTCTGACCTATAAAACAAAAAGCAGAGGAGAGACGCTGGCGATTATGCCTGTGAGAGACTGATCTCTGCGGGACAGCAGAGTTCTCCAAGGATTCGGGGGTACTCAGTTTGTGCTTCATTATTTAGAACATCTTCACAAAGCCATGTCAGGTTTCTTACAAAGACTCAGCCAAAACCAGAGCAAAAAATATAGCTCTCTCTCCACTTATATGCTGCTTAATACATCAGCGACATGCCAATGATATGTAAAATATGTATTCTCACAAAACAAACAAAATTCTCTGGAGAATTAGGACTGTCTGCAGTAATTTGGCTTAAGCCGAAATGGAGGGCGTGAAAGCAAGACATCAAACATGAGTTTGAATCGGAAGCACACGGCGGCACGCTACTTTGTGCTGTTAGGATTCGTAGCGCTGACAGAATCTGACAGTTACCAACACTTAGGGATTCTCCCACTCCAACTTTGAGTTCATTAATACTCATGAGCCAAACAGTTGTCTCATAACACACAAGAAAATGCACTCGTTAAACATGTTTACCGATCAACTTACATAAAGCTGCGATTGAAATGGAACCAATTTTTTTCTTTTTTTTAAACTTCAAACTAAGAACCTTTTAAAAATTAGATGAGCAAAGCTTTATGGAAACCTGGGGAGATCGAGACGTAACTCACTTGATGTAAATTGATGTTTTTAAGCTGTGACATTTTTGTTAAACACTTTGGAAACTTCTGTAATGACATTAACACAAGTTTAAGAACTTTATGATTTCTTTCCACTGTAGTCATACTACCAATATTCAATAACTTTGAGAGTCGGTGGTGACAAATTATTCACATCATCTTTCATTCAACCGATTCGCTCAAGACCACATTTCATTCAGAAAATAAAACGGGTGTCTTTGTGAGTGAGTCACTTAAGCATTCACTCAACCATTTAAAAACACAGATGATTTGATTCAGGAATGAAACAAGTGAGTAACTGAATTAAACATTTAACAGATTCATAAAAAACAACACTACTTTGAATTTCTAGGAGATGCACTAAGACTGACGATTTTAGCTGGTGGAGAAAAAAAGACAAAATAATTAGCAATTTTATGTTTAAAATGTATCTTTCGTAGTATTATATGATTATATGTTTATTGCACTTTAGTGTATATGTATAAAAAAAAACATTTCACACCCGCCATTCATTAGTGTCTGTACTGATATATGCGGAAAAAAAATGCAGACTCGTCTTTTCTAGCTTAAAATATCACAATGTCTTCACCTGGTTTTGGTGGGGATGGGCATCCAAAATGTACTTGTCCTTCTGTTTTTTGTTTGTTTGTTTGTTTTAAGTACAAGGTTTCTCTGGAATTTTTTTTCCCAATCACAACAGGCGAGGTGTCAGCTTGCCAGAACACTACTGCTTTATCAGGCCAAACACCAGTTTGTCTGTTTCTTTAGGTTAATACCAGCACACTTCCCATCTCTAGAGAACAGCAAATAAAAACGCTATTATAAGGAGGAGATGAGGCATGGCGGGACCGCACAAAAGAGACGCATCATGCGGCTCATTTAACAATGGCCACGACTAGCCTGATGAAGAGACATTATTGTCAGATGCCAGAGTGAAAATACACAACATAACATCAGCACAGAGGTCTACACAATCTATATTCGTGGTTAGGTTTTAACCATAATGGAAAAACGGATTTGAATCCAAGGAATGCCAAAGTGCATTTAATCTTTAATAACTTTGTCCTTCATAACAATATTCCTGAGGTTCCTAAAATACTTACAACATACAATGAGCACAACTGCGGAGGAAGAATAATAAAAAAAAAAAAGTAAGTGGCTGAAGAGTCTGTTAAAATGAAATGACCTCTACTGATTTAGCGGCACAAATCTCTTCCTTGTGCACTGACTCCTAAGACTACACAATGTTTTCTGAATGAAACGTAATCAACCAAATCACAAATGGTATGCACTGTTGCAGACAGTCAAGGTAAAACTGAACAGATGATACTAAAATTCAAGTGAAGACACATTGATAAAACAGGGCTGTGAAAAAACAGTAAAAAGTTTATAAATATCATGAATTTAGGTGTTTCTTTAACTGAGGGCATTTTTTGGTATTTAGAACACTCGCACTTTTCTCATTCTGTCATTTTTGTATGGAAGTAAAGAAAGTAGGAAACATTGTGATGGAAATGTCTTTTTTTTATTAATGGCCTCTCTAGGAGTAATTTCACAGCTACTTTTTATGTATCCTAAATACACACAATTAAATAATATGTTCATACTTTTGATTTGAAACAAAGCACATACTATGCACAAGTGATTTACTTTGGGTTTTTCATTGCTTTCATCACATTTCGTATTTCATCTCAAGCTTTTCACTGACACTGTAGTCTCCTTGGCAGCCTAGTACACTGATTTGATTTAAAAAAAAATGATATTTAAAAAAAAAAAATTCATGTTAAAATGAAGCCACAAACAGGCAGTCATTTTGGGGAAAGGGGAAGAAAGAAAAACTACTTCACAAGATAAATATTAAAAGTCTAGGTCTAGGACGAAGGTGAAACATTAAATACTTGAATGATAAGTGATGAAAGCATGGTAAAAAGTTTCCAAGTCTGTTTTATTATGATCTTCATATAAAGTAAAAATAATCAATTGATAAATAAAGCAATCATAAAAGTGCCCTAAGTCGAAGAAACACCTGACTAACCACAGACAACCTATAGGCCATCTTCATAAGAGAAGCATTACGCTGAAACAATTCAATTGTGTGTTGCAATGCAGTGAAGAGCTGCTGAGGGATCTGCACGGTTTTAAATGTAGTTAAATGCAAGAGCATGCACTGGAGCGAATATCACCCATTCCGAATAAAAGTCGCTGTGTAATCAGTGGAAGTGAGGTTAAAAAAAAAAATCCTAAATTAACTGCAACAGCCCTGACAGGCCAAGCAACCTCCCTGCCATCTCATCCACTAATGAAGCATATCTAACTTTTTAGACATGGCAGAACTAATTTAATCTAACTTCTGAGAGTGGGGGGCCATCAAATTAATTATTCATAAAGGACAGGATATTATAACTCAATTGTCAACTCTGTCGCTGTCCTTTTCAAATCCCTCCGTCTGCCTCCTTGCTTTTGTCTTCATCTTTTTTTCACACTTGTACTTTTAATCTATTACAGAGAGTTACACATTGTCATGGTCGCAGTTGAACAAAAATAATTTGCTTATGTTTTTTGAAGTTGGTCGGTGGTGGTCGTTGGTTTTATGCAGGAGTGGATCCCCACGGGTGTCTGGGATGTGACTGTGTGGGGCCAACTCCACCAAAGCACTGAGGCACAATGTGGGTAATAACAAAACGCATATACCTTTACCACTTACATGAATAATACATGCCATCTAACAGAGCCCACCTTTCCTTTATGTTGTGTGGATCAGTGGGCAGGAAGAAGTGATGAGTTTGGTTCCACTCACAGCAGCCTGTTGCCACACACACACACACTCTCTCTAGTCAGCATGATGGAATGTGACCCCAGCGTGACTGACGTGAAGAGAAGACATGGTTTCATCAGGACTTCCCGCAGACATCGCATCTCAAAGCCATAGTACAGGTGTAACACTTGCAGGGCCAGTCGGGACACACACATACACACAAAGAGACTTAATGTGCTACAGCTATATTAAAGATTCACACAGACAAGTCAGTTTGTAGGTCTTTCACCATGCACATTCTATATACTTCTACACAAGTGATATACTTTTACTTACTCTCGTGTCATACAAAACCTGCACGACTTTCTTTCATCCGAGGAATGCAAATTGAGAAATTGTGAAGAATGCCCTGGCTGTTATTTACCATTCAATCAAAGTAAATGGTGTGTCAAGAGAACTAACTTTTTGATGCCACAGACTCAAAATACTATACGAGACTAAAGGGACTCCCTTTACTAAAGCAATAAGCCCTGCGCAGCCGAGTTTTAAAGTGGATTTATCAGTGGCTGCTCTAAATCCACCGTAAAACATGGCTTCAAGGGGCTTATTGCTTTAATAAACAGTTACTCCATAAACTGTACTTCATAAAATAAAAAACAAGCAACAAAAAATATAATGTTATAGCTGATTTTGAGGGATTTTGGGAAATCCTAACCCCGCCCACCTTCTGGCCAATCCATATATGGGTAAAAAGGCGGGCTTTCTGTGAGACTGAGCCGACAGGTGGACGTGTCGACAAGATCGACTGGCAGACTAGGCTACTTTTTACAGTCTATGGCTACTACTATCACTGCAAAGCTGCTGAAAAACACTCCAATGTGGGACATATCAGTCTATTCTTATGTTACATTTATTCATTTGGCAGACGCATTTACAGTGTTTCAAAAGTCAGTTATATCCACAGGTAAAGTACCTTGGAAGCTAACTTATCTGAGGTGATTTAATGCTAACTGATGCAGTGCCACTGCCTACAAACATTGATGCTAAATAGTGCTAACTACACGAAATAGTAGTGGAAAGTCTCTTACCAGAAAAAAATGGAGCAAAGTACTCCTACAGTGTCGATTAGTACAGTTTATAGTAGAGCAACCCATCTTATATGATAGTTACAAATACAAATGTTCAGAAAGGATACAGAGGTGTTATGATTCACTCACAAAAATTCATTCACAGTTGTCACGCACTCGGAACCTATCGAAAAATACAATAAAGGTCTATGGGACAAACCTGTAAAAACCATTTTAACATGGGGTCTATGAACATTTACTCCCTTTTAGGACCTGCCCCTAGCGGATTTTCGATGTATTGCAGTTTTTCGCATTTACGCATTTATTTTCATTTTTCAGATTAGAATGTTGGCGCTTGGTTATAGACCAATGCTAATTTTGTGTCATCGAAGGGTAACGCCCCTTTTTTGGGTAAAACAAACGCATTCCCCTGAGAACAGAACTCGCCCTAGATCTGCAAAGTTTCTTGATAGCAAAAATGGCACAAACTTAAAGAAGCTACTGGATACGGGGTTACAGAGGTGTCCCATTGAAATGGTCCAAAACTGGACTAATGACCCCACGTAGTCTACCACTATCTCGTGGAATCACCAAGTAAGTTAAATAGGCAATTTTTTTTTGTCATTAACACATTCACAGTAGTTAAGACAAACTAGACGATGAGGTCATGTCACTTGGATCATATTTAACTTGATTTATTTGACATAGTTTTTTTGTCACCGGTGTATCACGCAGCTCAACCAATCAGAATTAAGGACTGGAGCTATCCGTTTTATAACACAAAAGAAGCTATGCATAAAGACCCATTTACAGCTTAAAATGTAAATATTATCTAATAAATATTCACTTTATATTAAGTTGACATTGACTTGTTTCTACCCACCGAACAAAGTACTGTATAAACCTAAAGAGACACATAAAACTACAGCTGAGAATAGAGTAAAATAATTTCAGGAACTACTTGAACAAATCTCTTGTGTAGATTCAGAAAAGTAAAGTGTACAAGTTGTATTAACTACTTTAAATGGTAGATAACATGGGGTTAAGTAGAATAGATGATGACAGAATTTTAATTTGTGTAAACTATCTCTTTAATTTAGTAAAATGAGAGGAAACTCACAGAAGAACATGCACACAGTCACTGCTGGACACACACACACACACAGTGAGTGACACACAGATCTGCGAGACAACAGCTGTGTGGTCATGCAAGACAGAGGCCCTGCTGTCAGTGATACGCTGCTGTTTATGGACTGACAACAGCCTCACAAACAAAATCCAGTACCAGGACCACAAGCTGCCCCGAACATCACCTAACAAAGACGTAACTGTCTCCGGACTCTGCCTACCAAAACCACACATTGTTCTTCCACTGGATGGAGATAGGACTTGGGAGTCAGACAAAAGGTAAATTGGTTGTTCACATTACAATTAAAAAAAGTCTGGCTTCAGGGTTTCGGTCTTCACTTTAAATGAAACCGTACATATCCTTCCATGCATTATATTCATATCACGGCTCTTTTCATACATCCTTCTCACTTTCCACCTTTTCAGCCTTTATTTATTAATTGATCTTTTATAGTTTAGTGGGAATTTAAGCAATTGTACTGTACCAAGGTAAGGGCTCTTTTGTCCTGGAAACCAGTTCTCTCATGTAATTGCTTGGCCCAGCACAAAACCATATCATATAAAGCAACAAGAGAGCACGTTCAATCTACTTTCACTCACAGGGAGAACATTTCTGAAGGTTAATGTAAACAGGTCTCTTTGTATTAGTCCCAACTCAGAAAAATGGAGAGAGCTAAAGGAAGTCAAGTAAACTCAAAAGAGACTTTTTTCACCGCATATCTGCTGAGTGTGTTAAAGTCAAAAAGAACGTGTTTGACTTCACGAATAAAGGACGGCCTTCCAATCTGGCAAAGTCTGTAAGCACGTGTTATCTATTGAACTGAAAAAGTGTAGCACTTTAATGCTCTTTTCATTCAGGAAGCAAAACGCATACGTTTGTGTGTATTTCCGGTCCTTTAATACATTACACTACAGGCAAAAACTGCTATTTGATTGTTCTGATTTTGCATTTATGTGTGCTAGAAAGCAAAATAGTGTGGCAGTAAATTACTTGGGGTGGCTGCATTAGCTGTGGTGTGTTACAGCTGATTGTAATTGGTGCTGACGCATGACAGGCCCCTGCTCCCTGCTATGCGGTGACCGTAGCAGGGGCCACTGACAGGGGGCTCACTTAGGGTGAAACAGTGTCCTGGCCTGAGCTGGCATAGTACCCCAACCCCTGGAGAAGTGCCCACCCCTGTCAAGAGACGCCAGTGGGGCTAACGAGGGTGAGGACGTGCTGCTTAAAAATTCCTCCACATCAGGGATTCCATACAGAGATTGTCTACAGCCCCTATGTACTCCTGCTAGCCTCAGGGGTGGTCTGTGTGGCCAAAAATAAATAAATAAATAAAGAAATAAACATACAATAATATAATATAATATAATATAATATAATATAATATAATATAATATAATATAATATAATATAATATAATATAATATAATATAATGGGCTTGGAGCTAGAAGGGCGTAAGTGGCTTTTAACAAACTTTACATGAAAGACAAAACACAATTTTGACCATGCTACAATCACCTGTATTATTAACCTTAAACCACAAACATTGCAACCACAGGCATACTTACATGAAACTAGTATTTAAGTAAAAAATGTATGGCATATTAACACAATGAATATGTTCTAAAACATTTTCAAAAAAACAAAAAGTCAAATAAGTCAGATATGCCTTTTTGTTGCTTTATTCAATACAGTTTGATCTCAGATAAAAATGCCACTTACGCCCCTCTGGCTCCAAGCCCTCGATATATATAATATAATATAATATAATATAATATAATATAATATAATATAATATAATATAATATAATATAATATAATATAATATAATATAATATAATATAATATAATACACTATAATTAGTGCTGTCTAGTCGATTAATCGTGATTAAATCGCATCTAACATAACGTGTATAAATATTACATTTATATACATCATATACACATTTTCAGTTCATTCATATGGAAGTTGAGCTTGGCTCACAAAAAGATCAAGTTCCATGAATGATGTGAAAACATTCGCTAGCTTGACGCCATGTGTGCTCGCTGCTATTGTGCCTGTAAAGCAAGGTTCACAATCACAACTTCACAGTAGGCTATACAGTAAACGCAACTGACTTGAACCGTCACACATTTTTATCGATTTTCAACTGGTTGCGAGTGAATAGTTACATCCCTTCTAATAAGCAGTTAGTAGGAGTCAAAGGTTGTAGTTAATAGTTAGTTAATAGTGAGAATTGAACCCTAATCTCAAGTGTGACCATAATATAATATAATAAGGAATAATTGACAATGGGTCATTGAAAATAATGCACACCTAAGGTGGTAATGCGGCCACGATGTGAAGCCGTTAACATTTCAACCATTGTAAATTATACAGTCAATACAAAAAGCAAAAGAAAGTAGGTTTGACAGGAGAAGGGAGCTAAAACATCTCACAGCACTGAAGGCATGTGTTCTTCCTGCCTGTTTGTGAAACATTCATATAGCTGTTACCAATGTGAAACAGATGCTATTACATTCAGAAAGCTGTGCTATTCTACTGTGTTGGTTAGCATGGATACATGGATCTGATCTTAAGAGAACCACAGGGATACGAAAGCGATCCGAAAAACTGCACACCAAGCCCAGTGGTACAAATGAAACTTTCCCAAAGTGGAACTACTGAGATATATAATTAAAAGGGAATGGTGAGATTCATGTTTTTCTCCATGCTAAATTAAGCAAAAACTAATAATTCTCCCACCAGGAATGAAGAGCAAGCCCAACTCCGGGTCCAGAAGACGAGAAAGAAAGCCCATTTGGGAAGATCCTCCTCGCCCGGACATTGATACACTACAACTAATTCCAATGTAAATCTCAGATGTCGTTCAAAACATCAAGGTTCAGAGCATCATCGTCCGTCTTCCTCCAAAGCTTAAATTAGCAAAGATTTAAGATCATGGCTGAATTTTTTTTTTTTAGATATAAAAAATGGATTAAATGAAGCTGAAGTCGGCTTTAATGAGCTCTGTCGGGACACGCTGAGAGCTTTGAGGAGGAGGAAGTGCCGGAACACCTCCCAGAGCTGCATCCGCTCTTGGCGTCGGCAACCACAGCAATGCCACAGGCCAAAGTCCAGAGAACACACTCTACCTGGAAACATATACACACACTCTCTGGTGTCATGTGGCCTGGTTGATGCATATAAAGTTATTAGAGCTTTCAGGCCACTTGCAGATCCACATCAAAAGCCTGTTAATCAGACAAGTCTTTGCTCCCAATGGAGTGAAGGATTTGATGTAATACAGACACCTGAAGACCTGGAACAACCAACTGCTCCCAGACTGCTTACAAGCCCATCACAATCTGTAATGACTGTCATTTGAACTACAGACATCTGTATTTGTAATCCAAAACAAGATACAGTAAATGCTGATTGCTCTTCAATAGGGCATGATCAATGTTGTCAAAGTTTGTACAGGGGTCAGTGTACAAAATGACCTGCTAATAGTAATGATACTTGATTTGTAATTAGTATTCAAATGTGCAGTAACTAATAACCACTGCTACTAGACTACCATAGAAGTTTGGGGTCGGTGGGGATGTTTTTGAGAGAGGACTTATGTTCACCAAGGTGGCATTTATTTTATTAAAAAATACATTAAAAACTGTATTTTTACAACTTAAAATAATAGTTTTCCATTTTAACATATTTAAAATATTGAATTTATTCCTGCTATGGGGAAAGCTGAATTTTACGCAGCCATTACTCAAATATAAAAATACAGCTATTTTAATAATACACTTAAAAGAGATGTGGCATATCACTGGACGCCCCCATTATAATGAACTACAACACAGTCTGCACTGCTACACTGTATTTACAGTTTAACCAGGGCAGAAGGGAATGACGAAAAAAGGTGAAAGACTGGGCCCATGGAAAAAAAAGGGGGGAGGAGAGAGAGACTAGGCGAGGTGGGACGGGGCCCTCGCAGGTAGCCCTGGACCAAAGCCAAGAAGAGGTCTGGCACATTCCTCAGCTACTTTTCCTGTCAACGATTAGCACCTGTCAGAGCCCCCTGTGCTGTCATTTACAAATAGCACAGATTAAAATACCTCGCCCTAATAGCGCACAGCAAACATGCTGGCCTCTGTGGCATGACGAGGAAATGCGGGACAGGGGAGGGAAAACGGGTCAAAACAAAGCTCCAAACAAACCTTATCTTTAGCTACAATTTATATATATATATATATATATATATATATAAATAATTATAGAGAGAAATAAAATAACAAAAATACAGATAGATATGATATGATATACAGTGTTGGGGAGTAGTTAACTACAAGTAGCGAAGCTACTAACTTAACTACATTTTTCAGTAGCTTGGCAGTAGCTCAGTTGCTTTTTAAACAGTGTAGCTTTTCCAGTAGCTAACTACTTTTTGCAGCAAGTAGCGGAGTAGCTCGAGCAAAAGCTACATTGTGTTTATCGAGCCTGCGCGAATCAGCGCGCTGCTAGGATATTCTTCTTCTTGTTCGATTACAAACTCATTTTTTGCCATCACCGCCACCTGTTGTTTAATCACACATCTGCGGCTAACAGTTCACTGACGTACAGAAGTGTGTTGACACACACATGATGATGGAGCAAGATGTGACAGCAGATTTGGAGGATGGAGAAACAACTAACGTTAATTACCCATGGCCTTATTTGTCCAAGTTCAATCGGTATTTTTGAGAAAATGTTCTACATGCAATTTACGTTGGATGTATATTTTTTTCTTGCAATGTTGTAGCCTATTGGTTACAATTTTGCACTTTTGACAAACAATCTGAGATATTTGGGTGTTGTGTGTAATAAAACAATAGTTTTTGAAATCATAATTTTATTGCATTGTTTTAGTGTTTAAAACAATGCAATAAAATTATGATTTCAAAAAGTATTGTTGTCCCCTTCTGTCCTCAGACACTTATTCAGTTATTAATAATACGTTGTTCAAAAAAGCAAAAGTAGTTTCAATGTAGCTAGCTACTTTTTGATAGTAACTTGTAGTGTAGCTAACTACTTTTCCAAAAGAGTAGCTTGACTGTAGTTTAACTACTTTAACTTATGAGTAGCTTGTAGCTTGTCAAACTACAGTTTCAGAGTAGCTTCCCCAACACTGATGATATATAAAATGCACCAAACGAAGAACAAAAGGCTGTTTTTTTATGTCCAGATAAAAGAAATTTTATTAAAGACTAATTTAAAACATTGATAAAAAAAATTAATAAACTAAAACATTTCATTTTTTAACATTTCATTTTTCATTTTTATTGAATATAATATAGCTTAATATTATTAAGCTATATTATATTCAATTTGAAAGATTCATTTAATTATATTACATTCATGAACACACCAGCTGAAAAAAGAACCTAAAGGCATACATAATAGAGCAAAGGGCTCAAATAGAAAAGGTACATTTCTGTCAACTGGCCCAAAACTCGTACACATATAGTTAACCCCTTTCTAATCATCCAGGAAAGGGTACGGTACAATCCCAGGACGAAAACAGTGCCGTTCAGACTACGATTATCTGACGTAGTGCGGCACCACAGCTAAAAATCAAGTTAGCAGAGATGACACAAGATTGCACTTCCTCACCATCCCTCCGTCAAACAGAATGACAGACCCCACTATCAGGCCTCCAGCTATCATTACGACAAGCCTGAGAGGAAGACAGCGAAGGGGTGGAGAGAACGAGAGGAAGAAAAAAGAAAAGATCTAAATTGCCACACTACGCCGACACACATGGGAAGCATATGCTAAAACTGGCTTAATGAATAAGGTGTGGGAGAGTGTGTGTATGTGACAGAAGTAATGCTAGTTCCCGACACTGAAAAATGACCTGTCTGTCCAGCCCAGGCTTGTGTCTGCCTAGCAACTTGCCACTCAAGAAAACACAGCCTATGACAGTCTGCATCGCCCCTTCATTACAATCACCAGCCCATCTATCCTTTAACTACGCCACGTGTGCATACGCATGTGTCTAGACATAGGATGGGCATGCTGTTGGCAAATACTGTTGATGGTGCATGTAAACGTAGCTAACTATGGACAACAAAACGTTTACTCAGAAACACTGGGTGACATTAGTCCAAAAGTGGCTCCCATGAGTGAAACATATTTATGTCTAAAAAGTTGTATTAGTCTCAGAGGGAAAGTGAAATATCACACAACATGGGTGATCAAACAAGTAACATAAAAAACAACAACATTTAAATTAATAAAATAGAAGGCAGGACAACTCATATTTCTTCCTGAAGACAGCATATTACAGAGAGAGAGAGAGAGAGAGAGAGAGAGAGAGAGAAGCCTGTCCTAACCTGCTGGTTCTCTACATAAACACCTGATAGTTATCAGTGAGACTGTCATGTTCCATCACTCCATTACAGTAAGTGCCTGTAGGACACAAACACTACACACATCATTCATTCATTCATTTATTCACTCCCTCTATCTCTCTCTCTCTCTCACCACACCCTGTCTCCAAACAAAACCACACCAGACACTTAATAAATACACTCTGAAATACTGTACACTCTGACAGAACAACTCAAAACACTCATACACACCACATACACAATATTAATAAAAAATAAATAAATAAACTTCCCAGCTGACATAACAAGCAGTTTCAGCAGTAGTGTGACATACAGTAGTAGTACAGTTTGAAAAATTTCAAATATGCTGTTCTTTTGAACTTCCTATTTATCAAAGCATCCTGGAAAAATAAGTATCACAGTTTACACACAAATATTAAGCAGCACCACTGATTTCATCATTGATAACAATAAGAAATATTTCTTGAGCACCAAATCAGCATTAAGCAAGAACACTGAAGACTGGAGTAATGGCTGCCGAAAATTACATTTTTAATTAAATTATGATTACATTTGTATTAAAATAAAAACAATTATTTTAAACTGCAATAATATTTTAAATATTACTGTTTTAGTTCTAATTTTAATCAAATAAATGCTGAAGAGTCTTAAAAATCGTACCAACCCCAAACCTTTGAACGCTTGTGAATATTGATAGATAGTGAATATAACTAAAAAAATAAAAATAAAAACATTTTAATTTAGTACAGTACCTAGACAGATATTGTTAGATAAAAAAGAGATTTTTTTATTTAGTGCAGTACTTGATTAAACAAACTATATAAAAGGAAAATGTAAAGAATTTCATGTCATTTATGTAGTCCCGACACAACTGCAATAAGTATACTTAAATTTTAAACTGATTGCATGCAATGAAATTAAGTACCAAAATCTTCAAGAACTGTTTCTCGATTTGACTAACTAAACTTGACTCAGAACTATTTGAAATCAACAAGAAATAACATTGACTCTATACTTTATACAGGTTCCTGCTCTTATTCAGAATGATCCATCAATGTACATTAGAGAAAATAATATTTCCTGTGTACACAAATACATTGTACACTAAAATCCACCCTTTTGTGTGTCAAAAAACACACTCAGCATGCATTGTAAAAATGACAAAAAGACAGCACAGACACATGCACCTGTATATTTAGCTACCCCATCTTCAGCCTTAAAATGTCCCCACCTAGTGGCGGGAGGACTAACATTACTATGAAATGGCAACACAAAGACCCCTACAACAATCAAAACACCTTTGACATTATTCATAACAAGCATGTCCACGATGATCAGCTCTATAATGTATAATACATATCAGAGCCTCCCAATTCACACACACACATATATGCACATGTACATAGCCAGATGTATATATATATATATATATGCGTTGGACTGAGGTATATGTACGGTGGAAAGATAAGTGTGACCCTTGCAGCAGCTCTCCAGGGCATAAATAAACATGCTGGTGCTGGGCACCCCTCTAATCACAGGCCCGAATCAAATTTATTCCACCATTAATATTTTAGCACACAGCCATGTGAGAGAGCATGAATGATTAATTTAGACATCACCTCTGTCACAATGCGTTACCCATCTGGCCCCTGATCCACCTTTGAGAATACTAAACAAAGACTTTTTTTGAGTTTTGGCATTAATGTCTAGCTGTGGGGGACTGACATTTTGGGAATGTATATTTATCTCCCCTTCCATTGCAAAATATATCTACATGAATAAGTAGAATAATATCCCCAACAAGAAATGATACCACTTCTGATGATCGTTATCAATAACATCGTCAGTGGATGTAATTCCAAAGAAAAACATATCTGTCTGTAAAGATTGATTGAAATATAATAATTTTCTCTGCCTTTAAAACCTTACTGCCTGATCAAGCTCGCTTAAATTCACCAATTCTTTTTTTTTTATGGAGTATTGCAGTATTTATATTAAAAATCTTTTTTTAATGTATGTGCCCTCATAATCTTTAATTAAAATAACTTCCCTTTACTCTTGTAGCAATAGCTCTTCTCTGATGACATGTTTAGTTGGCAGATATAGGTCAACAGAAAAGAAAAAAGACAAACGCAACTTCCATTAAATGGTTGATAACCATCAATATTAAAATGTTACACTATATTGTCCAAATGAATAAAATATATACATATAAAAAAAAACAATTAAAAAAAACAAACTATTTTATCTAAATACATTGAAACAAAATTATAAAAAATGTATTATATTATTTGAATTCTATTCATCCTATAATTAATTATATATATTTTTTGTCTAAATAAAAAATAAATAAAGTAATATTAATTATAATTTAAAAATGAGAAATGAAACATAAAAACTAAAATCAATCATTTGAAATGCTGCAAGTGATTTGGGGCATTGTTATAATACACTATTCCTTCAATTCAATGCAAAATGTGTAGATTCAAGGAGAATACCATTAAGAATAGGAAATTAAACTCCTTCTTGATTATTTTAATTTCTTCCATGTAAAGCACTTTGAATTGCCACTGTGTATGAAATGTGCTATATAAATAAACTTGCCTTGCCTTGCCTTGTTTCCATCGTGATGATGGCTATTAATTAACAGATGAGGATCTGTTGCCTCAGATTTTGACATTTTTACTACTAAGCACTGTCCAAAAATTACCATCACACCATTGAAGCTCCTGGCTGTACACCATGTCCTTGGAAAACGCTCTCGTGTGAGACATACACACACACACACACACACACACACATCTCAACAGGCACTGATTTGGGTCCTGCTTGTCTAGTAAGCAGAGATCACAGATAACATAGAAACACAATCATACCACCCCTGCCATCTCAAGGGCCTGAGGGTTTGGGCAACACTGGGTGTGTGTGTATGTGTGGTACCTGTCGAGACAGAAGCCGTCATGAGAGGCGGAGGAAAGTGTCACTGTAGTGACGTGTTGGCATGTGCCCTCGGGTGCTTTTAAGTTGGTTGTCATTTTGTGATTCCTTTCAGTCTCTTGGCCCATTATCGAAATAAATAACAAAAAAAAAAATTAGTCATGTCATTCAGAGCCGAGATAGATGGAGGAAATCATTGACACTTGTCACAAACACACCTAGCGTCTGCGCTTCCTCGACAGCCCTCTCTGGAGACCGCTAGCTTAGCTTTAGCCTCCCAGGAGTTTAACAGTGAGGCCTAGCACCTCCCAGAGGCGTGTTTCCTCTACACCATATCATGAGGTTAAGCTCAAACGCCCTTGAATTTCAACCCGGAAAATGATGCAACGATCTGCCAGGAAGTAAATAATTTTCATAAAAGTCTACTACGAACGTCTTCGGAGACATCAACTGTAGACTACTATGTGGGAAACATGAAAATGAAGAAGGCAGAATTGCATGAAAAGAAAATCTACACCGACAATAGAGCACGGCGGGGTCAAGGAGCTAGCGAGAGCCATGCTAGTGGAAATGTGTGGGACCGGGAACAGAGGAAGGCCTAGCGCTCTGCCCAAACGGGAACTCGATCGATATGTCATCCGCTACTGCTTTACTGGATGATCTTCTGCCAGGGGTTACCCTCACTCTCTGACAAAGCAGAGGAGGTGGATCCAGAGGAAAGGCCAACATGGATGATAAGAGGAGAAAAACTAAAAACTCTATCCGTCTCTCTTTTCTTGTCTGCGTGCAGCGTCGAGGCTGCGGTAATGGATTTTGACATAGAGCCGGCAGGCCGAAGTGAAAAGAGGGAGCCGAGTGTTCAGTCGATATCTGAGTAGTGCGGATGGGCTAAACCCCTGGCACTCGCACAGGCTGACCAGTGATCATTAGAAAGTCAATGAGTCCTCCAGTGCTTCAAGCTAACTTTCAGAGGGACAGAGCGAGGCGTTAGCCTTGCACAGTCCGCCGCATGGATGCACGGTAAACATACAAACATGCACAACCTGCTGTGTAAGGGCCTGGACGTGCTCACGAACATTAAACACTAAATTCCTAAAACTAACATGGTGACTGTAAAATCAAATCAACCCGATTTTTTTTTTTTGCTATTCTAAGGAAAAAAAATGCTAGTTTATAATGTTTAATCAAAATCATCAAAAAAATAATCATTTACTCAATCTCTGAAACAACTTTCCTTTCATCTGATGTCACCCAAGTACACAAGTTTTAACCAAACAGGGTCTGCATTTTGAGTAGGGGAGCCATTAAACTGCAAACTCTGGTTTATAATGTCCACAAATCAATAGCTGAGATTTGGAATGCACTGCTATTAAAAGTTTGGGACGAAAAATATTTTAATGCTAGCCCGATAACCTAAATTGGCCTATATTCAAATTCTATACTATTTTGTCCAAATAAATGTAAATTTAAATACAACATAAAAAAAAACATGTATATGCAACAAAAAACTAAAATCAAATGTTTTAATTTAGGCTCCATCATGGTGCGTTCACACCGGATGCGAATAGCGGGTTAAGCGCGAATGATTTAGTTAGTGCTACTTGTGCATTCACGCGTTTGACGCGAATCCGCGTCTAGTCTGCCGCCCGAGTTGAAAAATCTGAATTTTGGTGTCAATTGACCTTATGCACAGCTGCACTACTTCCTGAACTTAAGCCAGCTCCTTGTTTCCTGTCTGCCATTATTGGCCGAACTTGATTAATTCAGGTGTGTCTGATTATTGTTGCCGTGACTACTGAGGTCAGGCACACCTGGATTAATCAATTTGTCCAATGATGACAGACAGGAAACAAGGAGCTAGCTTAAGTTCAAGAAGTAGTGAAGATGTGCATAAAGCCAATTCGCACCACGTTAACCAATCAGGAGCCTGCTGCTTGCTCACGTGGTGAAGGATCTGGATGCTTCAATAAATTATTTTGTAATATGACTAAATGCTTGGTGTAGTTCTAATGCACAACAAAGCAAATATTTTTTTCAAAAAAAAACTTTAGTTCAATATACGAGATTATTTATTCCATATCTAGATTATATGAAATATTATGATGTAAAGACAACCAGGTTCACCTCTGAAGGGTCCGGTGGACACAAATACGGCGACGATGATCCCCACGGCGCTGTTCAACTCTCCAGAGCAAGTACAGAGCGGTGACTCTCTTGATGAATGCTCGATCAACATAAAAAAGATGGCCGCCAACAGGTTTCGATTCTGACGGGCGAATTAACACAAAGTGGTCAAGCGTCAAACTAGACGCGGTAGATGTGAATTTGATGCGCTATTCGCGTCCGGTGTGAAAGCAGTTATACGTGATATCTTGATAAATGGACAATAATAGTTTTGTCTGTAGTTTTATCGGCATTAAAAGGCAAAAAAAATTCAAATGCTACATGTAAATTATTTTGATTGATTTTGATTGAAATATTCAATATGAACAACATTTTTTAAAATCTAATACGGTCTACAACCAATATGGTGATTAAATCAACGGCTGCCTTACATTTTTTTTTCACCAGAAATGTCATGTTATGGAAGTAAAATGGGTCGTTTCACGGAAGAACATGGTGGCATAGAGAACAGGTCTTAATTGAACACGTCTTTTACATTATTGAGCATCTCCAGTCCTGCCCTGTGCAGCAGATACAGAGATCCCAGGAGAGATCTGCAGAGCTACTCTAAGGTCAGATCAGACGTAGCCTTTCACCTGCACCCATGTATATTTAACAGGCTCACTTCCTTTCTCTAACTCTCCTTAACTAAACTTATAACGACAGGCGCTCAACTGCAGAAAACAGCGCTCTGTTTTAATTAGCTTAAAAAAAAAACCTCACCTCACAACTTCAAGCACAACAAAGACACTCATCAATCAGAGGGAGCTGCTGCGTTGGGGTTGATTTGCAGAGCGTGTGAGTAGATAGACAGGTGTTTGCATCGTGCTGGATGTAATGTGACTGGAAGATTCTACTCGGTTTCCAACCCTCAGGGCCACCTTAGGTCTCTACCTAGCCTTTCAGCTAATGGGCTGCATAATGGCAAGTTTGACAGAGAAGGAGAGAGAGAGAGAGACAGAGAAAGCTGCATTCACAGGTCTTTGTATGAGTGACGTTTATTACCCGACTACTGTTGAGCTCTACGACTAAAACCATCTCCATCGTGGCCTTCTATCGTGATCCATTCCACACAGACTCCCGATTCAAGACTTTGGGGGGGGGGGGGGGGGGGGGGGGTGCCATGTTAGGAAGAGGCTCTATTTGATAAGATTAAAGTATTATGTCCACAGGTCAGTCTTACGCACTCTCAAATCTGCCGTGATGTTTACTGAACGTTTCCCTCATCTGTGAGCTGTGATACGTGGTTCGTTTAAACAGAGCTCACTTTGGACTGATAAAGTAAATATGCCAAGACTATCACGCCTGATCACGAAGACCCAAAGGGCAAATAAGAGGTTTCTGCTGGTGAGAGTAACCATATGCAAAAATCACTGGAGCTGAAAGACGAACCTTTGGCCATTGGGATCATCTGTGGGTGGTTGGATCAACATAATATGATAGCAACAGGGCGTTATTTTGTAGATTTTGTGTATAAACATTCTCTTGAATGGTCTTCTGTCACTTTACCTCCATAACATGACATATTTCCAAGTGAAACAACACTCTGTAAAACGAAATTTGATTTTATCCATTGCGAATTGATTGGATGTGAAAAATGATAAATCCATTAACTGAATGAGAGTTTGCAGGTGGTTGTAAAGAACTACTGCACTGTAAATGACATAAGAAAATAAAAATCCCAATATAATAAGAAACAATATAAACATAGCTTCTAGTTACAGACATGAACATTAATACATTTATTGTTGAATATTCAACAGATGGTAATACATCTGTCTATATATAATGCATAGATACCCCTTTGAATTATATGGTTTTAAGGCCCCATCCACACTACTGCGTTTTCATTTAAAAACGGAGAATTAAAACGAATACGATCTCCGTCCACACCAGCGTTTTATCTGCGTATTAGAATTGATCTCCATTCACATTAAAACGATTGAAAACGCGGATCACGTGACCATTCACCAACACTGGGCATGCGCGTGCCGGTGTAAACAGTGGCTGACGAATCAGGGAAGGACACGTCATGACTCATGACTGATGACACCCAATCATAGAGCCGAGCGTGAGCCTCTGCGTCATTGTTTCTAAACTCCTCCGTTTTGTCCCATCTACACTAAAACGCCCTCCGGAGATTCAAAACTGAAAACGGAGCTGCAGCATTTCTAAACTTCTCCATTTTAGGTCTTCATTTTTCCGTCTTAGTCTGGACGGGAGGTGCAAACGTAGCAAAATGTCTCTGTTTTTAAACGAAAACGCAGTAGCGTGGATGGGGCCTAAGTATCAGGATATAACAATAAAAAATCAGGTCTTTAGCAGGTCTTAAAAATTTGGTA
This sequence comes from Pimephales promelas, assembly GCF_016745375.1. Next base: position 13,876,542 of record NW_024121122.1, read on the forward strand.
AATACAAACTCTTTGATGAACAATAACATGACATATTACACTGTTCGTTAACAACAATAAAGCCAAAATGGAGACGGCATGTGTGACAAACTATGTACACTTTATTATTGAATTACTTGTAGAACCACTTTTAGAAGCACACCAGCAAACCTACACCAGAATAGCTAAAAAAGAAATGAATCAAGGTGTTGCAATGTCTCAGTCAGAGTCCAGACCGCAACCAGATTGAAACTTAAGAGTGTTGTGTATAAACAAATGCCCACAAACCTCAAATAAATGAAGCAAAGAGAGGGCAAAAATTCCTCCAGAACAATAAGAGACTTATTCTCTTCAAGTTTTTGTTGCCAAAAGTGTTTCTACAAAAGTGTAACTGAATCATAAGGTGTACTTCGTTTGTCACACACATGGCTTCTAAATTCTGGCTTTATTTTTGTCAAATAAATAATGACACAGTGTAATATGTCATGTGTTGTTGCTGACCTGAGGTTGTATTTACCTAATGTTAAGACTTGCCAACTAACGACCAGATGATTTTTTTTATGATGTCGTGATGCAAAAATCATAGAATTAATTAAATAGGGTGTCCTTTCTTTTTCACATGACAGTATATACCATTAAAATGTCTGGGTGTTCAAGTTTAGTTTAAGAAATTATTGCTTTTATTAAGCAAGGATGTATTAAATTGATCAAAAGTTACATTACAAATATTTATAATATTATCAAATTGAATAAATGCTGTTCTTTCAAACTTTCAACATTGATAATAATAATAAATGTCTCGCAAATAAATTAGCAAATTATACTGACTTCTGAAGGACCATGTGACAATGAAAAAATTACATTCTAAAATATATATAAAAAAATAAAAATAAACATATTTGAAAAAGATTTATTTTTGACCAAATAAATCCAGCCTGGGTGAGCCTATGAATCTTTCAAAAGTATTTTTTTTTTAAATCTTAGCGACCCAATCTTTTAAACATGCAAATTTTGAGAGACTGATTTGATTACGTCATTCACAATGCTTTGTGGGATTGGGTTGTTTCGGGTGAGCTCTTTCAACCTAATGTAATCTTCTGACTAGGGAGTCTTTCTCTTCAGGATTCATTCTTCACCTAATCTTTGGCCATTAAATGCAATTTTTAAAAATAAGAATTTGAACAGAACATAAGCACATACAACAATCCGACCAATTTGGATTTCATGTTGACAATCCAGTTGAAAAGAATTATTGTGTGTTTATGTATGTATGTGCATGCATGTCTGTGCATGTGTTTTCTCATGTGCGGGCCGGGCAGTGTTTGTAATCAAGGCTGATTCAGATTGGGTAGGATGGAGCATCCAGCTCTGCTGCCAACAAGGGGATTCAGACTCATTGAGGCCCCACTGATGCCGCGCCATCCCTTTGAAGGGATTATTAACACATTTTGATTACTGTGGTCCAGTTGTCACAGAAAATATAACCTCCATCAGAGTATGAAACAGACAGCCTTTCTGCCCTTTTTTTCATTTCTTACCTTCTCTCAGCCCAGCCTGGCCCACTCAAAGCAATTCACTAATTACCACAGCAGCCATCTTAAAACCACACTAATGCTGTATTAGCTTGATGGAGAAGCTAGTTAGCCCCTCTCATGAAAAAAGCCACGGTTATTTTCACACACAGGATCAAATCAATGAATTGCTAACGGACCGCTACACAAAGAGATGTCACAGATTACTTCACTATTTTCCATTTTTAATAATCTAGAAACTAATCAGGACTAATCCAGAGATGTTTTTAACCATCACATATGTATCTAATGACTGCATTATAACTCGACAAGCTTCAAAAGATTCCATCAGATTCAAATCACTTTATTAGACCGCACAAGCATCAGCGCTTTCAAGTCACTTCCTGCTGTAAGATGACCTCCTAAAATGACTCTTCAAGCTTCATAAAATGACTCCCTAAAGCCGTGGACACATTTAACGACTAGCTGAAACATTCTAAGACTGAACTGAACACACGTACAGAATTTTCAACGACTTGAGTATACAATGTTTTACCTTAATGGCTCACCTAAATGACAACAAAAGCTTTAAACGGCTCCATAAAATGGCTTTATATAAGATGACTCCCTATATGATTCCACAAACTTCAGGTTCCCAAACTAACTACAAGGGCTTCAAATTACTCAATAAGAATGTTTTGTGACTTTACATGAACTTTAATATTACATAAAGAGAACAGCATGAACTGAACCATTACAAGGCTGTTAGGATACATGAGTAATCAATAAAGCAATGTATGATACTCTTAATTTGGATCACTAACAGTTAACATTAAGACTGAAAGTCTATGGATATTTTCAGATAAAAGACAAGTCAGGTGTTTGATACCTTTCACATTATGGAGAAACAGCAGATTATTTTATTTTTCACAACATCCTTTAAAAGAATACACTTTACCATGCAGTTGCAGTTTTTCAAAAGTAAAACAGATGGTATGCTTACGTACCAATGCACCATCTTTTCATGTGACATCCTTTAAAGAACTCTTCCTAATCAAACAATGTTAAAAGAACACAATACCCAATTAGAATACTTGATAATAAGAGCAACATAAAACAAAATCGAAGTAAAAGTGACTTTTCTGAACGCACTGTATTGTGTCTAAGTGAAAAAGAATTGCAAATGTGACTGTTCACTAAATATCTGTTTGTGAAACATATCCCTGTAAACATAAGAGGATGTGAGAGAAACAGAGTGTGTGAAGTGTGCAGATGATCTGTGGCTGGCTAAGTAGCACAAATCAAAGGGCAGGATGGGCCGGAGTTAAGTAGGACAGGGCAGGAGCGCTGGGAGGGAGGAAGTTAAAGGAGGGTGAGCGAGATAGAGACAGACTGAGAGAGAGGAAGAGAGATGGACATACACGTGGTGATCAGGTGTGAGTTCTGAAGAGGTAGCTTCTGTTCACTGTACTCCACCAGGACAGGCAGGACCCAGACGGACAGAGCAGTGTTTGGCCCAAATATATCCAGGTGGCCCAGGATGCTAAAGCCACTCCAGATAGATCACATTATCCCTATGTCTCTCTTTCCTTCCTGTCATTTTAAGACAGGATTTAGCCAAACATATTGCACTAAAAAGCATTTAGTCTGGTGTGCATTTGAAGTAATAAGAATCTTGGGAATATTTTGAAATGATTTTATGATACAAGTACAACACATACACGCGCTACTTTAATTTGTCTGTCATTTCGCGGTCTCGGGACTCTTTCCTGACTATTTTTATCTGAGTCGATCATGAAAAGAAGCTGACAATCTCTGGCAGGCTGAGGACTTGGATTGCGTTTTTTCATGTGTAATCGAAATGAGTATGCAGCAGCAGATGGTACTGGGTGTTTCGTGTGAGATTTTTCAGAAATCACCTCACCATGGTCAATGCGGTTATGCATGGCAACTCAGCCTTATGGGTTTTGTTGATGAAAACAAGTTAGCTGAACACTGGGCAAAAAATCTATACCATGAAAACAACCTTAAAATGACTCACAAAATCTCCTAACCTAAATAAAAGTATGAAAAGAAATTTTCGAGATCAGTTTAAAAACAAATGAAAAATAATAACAAAAATAAAGAAACATTTATATATGCATTATATTAAAAAATTAACAAGAAATCTGTAGTTATTTATATAATATTTTCATTGTAATTAAATATATATGTTCATATACACAGTACAGTAAAAATTATATAATACACAATTATAATAAAATACAATATAATACAATATCGTTTCAATATTTCATTAGAGTCAAGAGTTCATTAAGGAAAAACACTTTAGGCAAATCATTGTTTTTTATAATTATTTTGGGGGTTTGGGCAATTTGGCTTTTCATAATGTGTTGTTTCAGACTATAGGAAAGAAAAAAAAATACATTTTATTTTATTGCACTTTTTTGAGTTTTTTTTCTGGGTGTAGAAAAAAAATTAAAGAATTGTGAACCTGGCTTTGTTCGAGGAAAATAAAAAGTTATGTAAACAAGTGCATATTTAATTAGCTAATGCTCATTTATATATTTAAACATATCATTTCAGAAAACTTGTAATACAAAAAAAGGTTTGCAATTCTTAATCAATCAACTTGGTAAATATGGTTACTTAAGTATGATATTGAATAGCTTTTTTTTTTTTTTTTTTACCTTATTCACCCTGGCAGTCTTGCATTAAAAATATGGACAAATTCAGCATAATGATCTCTAGGAGTTTAAAGCACTTGTGCATTATAGATTTATTTTAAAGACTGGAATGGATCTAACTAAACCATTACAAAAAAAAAAAAATAGGTGCATAACTTTGAAGACAGAAGACTCCCGACACATCTAGCAAAGGGTGAAGGATGAATAATAACAATGCATGAAAATGCATCCATCTCTAATTTAAAGATGTAAAGAGTTTCATAAAGATGAAGCAAAAAATGTTAGGATGTGTTTGCAATGTTCCAGCTGTGTTTCAGTAACTGTGAAATACATTCCTATTAGATCGACTTATGAATGTATTCATGACCATTTATAAGCATTTTAATTAGAATTTAAAGTTTAAAGTACTTGAACAATATATATAAAATGATACTTAAAGATTACTAAAAGATTCCTACACAACAAAAATTATTTCCCTTATGATTATGACTTGGAGTCAATGGATCAAACCACTTAAGCATTTGCTCTAAGGCAAAGACTCTAAAGTAAATTAACCCTGACTACGTTGTATCATCCCATTTAAAAGGATCCAAATATGGACAGTGACAAAAAAAAAGAGGGTGGAGATATTTACAAACGAATGTGAAACTTTCCAAAGAGTATAACCATCTTGTTAAAATTCAAACTGACATCATAGGTGATGTGACAAATCCAGTCGTGTCTTTTTAAGGGCTGAATAATAATAGCTGAAATATCATGCTGCTGATGTTCAGTATCGCCCCTACACACAGATCTGAAAATACTGATACTCTCAGCAGGGATTCAGCACTGCACACAAACACACTCGCTCTCGCTTGCTCCATCTCAAACACACACACACACACACATAAAAACACTGTGCTAAATAAATAAAACTCAAATGAGCTCCTAGAGTTGTGAGCAAAGCTTTTCTTTTCAGGAACTTTCAGCACCAGGAGAAACATCCAAAGACTCGAGCAGAGAGAGCTTAGTGGTGGAGGCCTCTTGTCCCCCAGCGTGAAGACGATTCTTTCAGCTCGTCCTTTTTACGGTGGCTCAAGGGCGCAGCCTATCTGCCAAACTGTAGACTGCAGCCTAAACTCTCCTGCCTATTATCATATTTATCAAGTTCCAGATTCATTTATGTGACAGGCAAACTGCACAAGACAAGTCACGGCAACAACAACATAAAAAGTTTTGAGGTGCATTATTGACCTATATGTTTTATAAAAGAAACAAAATTGTTATAGCACATACAAAACTAAATAATCAAGACGGTGCATGCAGTAATTAAATACACTGAGCAGCACCCTAGGTGGCAGCAATATTTCCCCTTAAAAAGAGTCTGCTTCAATAACAGTCTTGCATACTATTATTAAATATGTCAGGACGATGGCAGCAGGATTTCCTCCAGAACGCAAAATGGGGTAAGCGGCAGCCCCCCCATTGTATTTGCCCGGCTCCCTCCGCAGACAAAAGTGAAGCTGTCCCACTGACTGACAGATGGAGCCCCCAGCTGACAGATCGGGCGATGCGTTTCATGTTCAGTGGGCGTCCTGAGCCCGCGGCCGCACCAGCCCAGGGCGCGGCCCGCCAAGGAGGAAGCCACTTTGAGGGACGGTGTGACACAAGCAGCCGCAGAGGGACAGACGGACAGCACTAATGATGGCCTTTTTTCATATGTAGTGCAAACTGTGAGCTGGTCAGCGTTGAGATGCGCTAAGCGTCACACATTGAGCCATATTTAATCTGAAAACAAATCAGATTATCTGCGCTGGGTTAACTATCCATAACAAAGCAGGCCCAGCAGCTGTTTAAACTTATGATGAGGAAGCCAGTATTGTTATTAACAGCTATTAAGTCGTTAATAAAAAAAAAAAAAAGAGTAAGACTGGCAGAAAAATACACAGTTGCTCAATGAAAAAGGTGTGATCAAAATGTTTTTTTTTTCCACTGCTGAAAAATAAAATAATTATGACAATAATTATGATATAATAATACTTTAAAATTAAAATAGATTCAACTTCAAGTCAGTCAGTTTCTATAAGTATTTGATTGCCAAAATAAATATTTTGTATGCAGGATTTCCATTGCTCAAAAATAAAAAAAACTATGACAATAATTGTAATCAATTATATTTAAATATGAATAATACTTAATAAATTATATTAATATAATTACACTTTTAATAAATTACATTTATAGAAGCTGAATTATATAATTATATAAAAATCGGATTTTATATAATATTGAATGTATAATAAATAAATTAAACAATATTATTTTAATGAAATCGAAATAATTTCGAAATATAATAAACCTACATTCTGACTTTCAAATCTTAACGCACTTTTAATGCACCAACCAGTTTTTATTCTAATTTTATTTTATTTTATATTCAGGCTTCTAGAGAAAACTGCATATAAACAAAACTTTTACATTTTTAATTTAATGACTAAAATCCAAATGTTTAGCTAGTTAAGAAGAAAAATCCACAAAAAAATAAAAATAAATAAAAATGCGGTACTCTGAGCAGGACCGTTTCAGGTCCGATGCACTGAGAGATAAATAAAGCGAGAACAAACAAAACTGCAAGCACAAGTGAAGCCTAAACCGCTGTCCTTCTGTATTTTCAGAGCTCAGTCTGACTAGTTTCCTCTCTTAATCTCAGCCACCCAACTCTCTGCGACTCCTTAGTGAATTACGCTCGCTTTTCAACTGCCATCAATCTGCTGTCATCAGCGTGTCACTCCCATCACACAATTACCGTTTATGATCCTCATTCCGCAGTGACAAGGTACTGCCACTCTCTCTTCCCCCCTCTCCACTTTTCCTTTTACTTCATTTCACTTTTTCCCTCTGCTTTTTGATATTGCAGTGCCTCAGATGTGCCAGCTCTTTAAAGCGGCCGATGAGGAAGCGCCCATGGGGGTCCTGGGTATTCGCTTTTGTCTTCCATTTCCTTCTAAAACAGTTTTATTTAACGCCATCCAGCTCGAGTGCCCTCTTTCACTCTCTCTCCGGCAACCAAAGGTCAATGAAAGACTGTTTGTGTGCGTGTCTGATAAAAATAGACACATATGATTTGAAATTAAAATGTCTCTCTCGCTCTCTACCTTACTGACAAGTTACTTCAAATACGTTTAGTAGCACTAATGATACAAAAACAATAAAACGAGACATTAATAATATAAGATTGGTCACATTGTACATTACAGTGCTCAGTCCATTTCAGTAGTGAATCATAAATACAGCAATGTACCAGTACTTAATCTGAGAATAATAATAATAATGATTAGATTAAATAATTATGACCTGTGATTGCCTCCTTACATATTTATTTTCCGTTTCGTTTTACTGTGTTTCAATCCAACAAATTAACTTCAGTTTGAACTCAACCCTGAGGATACTGTAGATTTTGTTGCATTTAGCAGGTGGCAAGTGTTGCTGGAGAGCATATTATTCATAATATGCATGTGGAAAGCGTTCTGTCACTCAATAGTTGATCTTGAAAAACGGATCTGCTCCCCATCACACAATGGAAAAAACCTCTCAAAACACATTAGGTGACACAACAGTCAATGATCGCAACTTAACATGAGCAAATACCGATTGGAATATATCAACTCGTCGACACCTGCACTCTTTATCGGCAACCCCTGAGACAGATAGATGCGAACACAAACACACCGGCTCGCGGCTAGTCAAGTTTGTTGGTTCAGCTCTTGCATTAAGAGCCTTTCTTTGCCATTGTGAAAGTTCGGCCTTTTGTCTGGACGTGCTGAAATCAGTGAGTGCACCTCGGCCACCGCAATTCAAGCGTAAACACTTTTGTGTGTCTCCATATAATACTGTTGCTCACAGACCCCAAAATCCTTGGAACAGCTGAGTCCTTCAGTGTCAAAGATAATGGCGATTTATTGCAATGTGAGGCTTTTTTTTTTCAGCCCCCCCAAACAACCCCTCCCTCCTCCCTCGCTCAAACCGATTAAAATTAAGCCGTAAACATGTGAGGACAGAATTAGCACATTTAGCGAGCCTCCTCTCCCACATCCCATTTTCGCTCCGGAGCGGCTGATCCCTGCAGCCGAACGCGGGTGCAATTTTAATGACGGGGACCGTTTTTGAAGTCCAGATGAAAAAAGCGCCGCTTGCCGTTTGTGGCGGCGCTAGATACGGCGAGGCCGGGTCCGGCGTGATTGGGGGGGAGCGACACAAACTTGGACTCTGGGCTCTTCGATAGTATCGGTGTCATTTTCCTCTCCACGATAAGACGCCTCGCTGACAAGGCCCGATTAGGAGAGAAAAAAAAAATCATTATTACATCGCCTTTCATCCGCCGGGGGGTTTCGTGATAAACAGCTCACCCGTAGGTAGATTTACGGAGTCGAAAACCTTATATTGCACTCACACACCCCATCCCTTATATACATATTTCTTTGAATAAATTTTTTACAAGAGGTTTACATTGTGTATTCATATTTAATAAGCACTAACATAGGTTCAAACTTCTAAAGTACAGGCCTAAGTTGTAGCCAAAAAAAAAAACATACATTTTCAATGAGAAAATGCCCTCATTATAACACAAAAACCCACCATTGTCTTTAGAAAACCCACTCCAGCTAAGTTCTCCTTTCTGCATATCTGCAAATTCTGCTATTGAAATATTTAACTCTTGTGGCTCTGCTCCATGAATCAAACAATTATCAAATAACAGCATATTCTTTTTGAAACACAATACGGCATTCAGATTTCAGAAAACTACAAAAACCCAAGTTATTTGGTATGCTATACCTCGAGGAAATCCACTTCACCAAATTGTCCTCATTAAAGAGAGAACAGTAGCGATGTTCTGAAACTTTAAACACGACTATACAATGACGGAAATCAAGTGGAACAGCCACCACGCTGAAATAAATAATGAAAGGCTATAAAACAATTACTTATAGTGGAAATATAACTTGTACAGCAAATTAAATATAGTTTGATAAAAATACTGATATCTTATTTAGAATTTACCCAGCATAAAATTGCTCATCATTATTATTATTATATAACTTTTATTAAATAACTAAATATTCTGAATATAGTATTTTATCTTAAAAGATTATTCAAAATATTATTTAACAATAACAGTAACGTTTTAGTACATTACTGAACGCATTCAATTTCATTTTTACATTTTTCATTCATTTACCAAGCATAAAACAGCTCTAAATTAATGTATTATTTATGTCATTAATATTATTATACACATTTATATAACTACATATTCTAAATATATATTTGTTTAAGATTATTCAACATATTTAACAATAACAGAATTTTTTTGTACAATATTAAACACATTCAATTTTTCCAGTCATTTGCTATCATTATTATTATAACATCATTTTATGTTATATAACTAAATATTATACTATTTTTAGAGATTATTTAATATTATTTAAAATTAAAACAACTGAATGCATTCAATTCCATGTTGACATTAAATTAAAAATGTCTAAATGAAGTGCTTGAGAAGAAAAGGTCATGGCAAAAAGGAAATTCCATTCAAAGTTATCAGTTTCATGAAATGGCAGAAAACAACCCGAAAGTCCGGAGGAGAGGGATGAAGGAAAGAAAATGAAAGAATGACGATAACATGGAGGAGAAAGAAAAACAGCTAGAGAGAGTGAAACAGAGAGACGGAGACAATCGCGCGTGTGTTACTGGGACACTCTGACACCCATGGACTGACACAGCATGTCTTAAAAGCCGTGCTCACACTCAAAAGGAGCAGCGTTTCTTCAAGTTTACAAAACCTATTTATTTATTTATTTCTTCATTCGATCATTTATTTCGTTATTTATTTCTATCAGGGGCGCGCTCGGCTTCCCCGCAAAGCCTTCGACGACAATGACGACTCTCCTACCTCGTATGCTCTTTTAATACCGCAGCAGAAAGAAAAAAAAATCAAACCGCTCTCGAACAAATTGATGTACTCTTTAATACAGTCGTCACATCATCACAGGGTCTTTGCGTCGTCTGTCTTGGTGACAACTGCAGGGCTGCTTAGCTTAGCCGCCATGGCTACTGCTTTGTTGGTCGCTTCAATGATTTATCACAAAAAAAGAAAAAGAGAGGAAAAAAAGGAAGGAGAGAGAAAGAAAAGAAGGGCCTCTCGATTGAGTCATTGGCACCTTTGATTGACATGGCATAATCAGCTTATCTGGGTGCTAATAAAGATGATGGCCTGCAGAGACACTCTCTACCTGGCTCTGCGTGAACTTTGGGCCCTGGTGAGGCCCCCAGGGGCCAGGCCCCGACCCACTCTGCTTATCTAAACACTGCTGAAATCAATCCCTAATGAGCCGGTTTCATTTTGCCCCATCGATCCGCCGCCGCCGCAGCGGCAGCTGCGTATCCGAGGGCCACCACTCTGCTCCGTACGGACACGGTTTCTTTCGGCTTGTTTGTTTACATCGGACGCTCCGTTAAAATTCATTACGATTAATTAATAGATTTTGAGGTCATTCCATAAACTGCCTGTGATTAAATTTTTTTCTAATGTAAATAAATATTCCGAAATCCTTTAACAATCCCAAATGTGAGTGCAAACAACAAAATTACACCCCTAGGTATTTTATTTTCCACACAAAAACTCTTTCCCACTTCCTTGGCTTTTATAAACAGCCGGGCACTTCTTTGATTATGGTTTATTTAATGCTCATGGGCTCTGGGACATCTCTGATTTAAATGCCTTTAAATTGGCTGCTTTGCTCCCTCCTACTGTACTCCAGGCTCTCTTCAGGCCGGCGTGCCTCTGGTTCAGGCAGCTTTAAAGTGGGTGCCCTCTTCTAATGAAGACCCATACTTTATTTATGAGACAAACAGTTTGGTAAAAAGCTCTGCATGTCCAGAGAACACTCTCAATATCTCTCAGAGGGCCTGGAGTGCTCATGACACACTGCTGCTGCTGGACTGAACGCATCACACACTAAATCACCCTTAAAAAACAAATCACACAAACACAGTCTCCTTACTGAAAAGGTCCAAAAAATCTGATTCCAATTACATACAAAAATACACGATATGGAGGATATGCAGTTTTTTACTGAAATCCCAGTAGATTTTTGCAACAAAAAAAGAAATCTAAGAATTCAGTCTACGACAAATTTAACAAATCATCATTGATGAAAAATAAATCATTTGGTTAATACGCAATGCAGGTTTGAAATGTTTCAATCCTAAATTTAGTCTTCTAGTGAAATTTTTAAATATGAATTACAAATGAACAGAAATTATAAAATCAAAGATAAAACAATTCAATCTTAAGCAACATTGTGTATTATTGGCACAAAGCATTGACCCCTAGATTATACTAGTAGTAAAACTACTATTAAAGTAAATTTGACCGTAACTGTAGAGTGAATAATATAGTAATTTGCAATTTATATACCATTTGCAAACAAACTGATATTATTTTTACTATGCTTTACTATACACACACACACATTCAAATGTATTTTGTGTGTGTGTGTGTGTGTGTTTGTGTAACATTTAAATACATTTAATATATATTATCTTTTACTTCAAGCTAAATAATATAGTACAATATATATATATAAGTATACACAGAAAACACATAGTAAAAGCAAAAATATATATTTTTAAGTAAATAACAAATCTAAACAAACAAATCTAATATATTTTATGAAATATTTAATTATATTACTATTTTATAAAATAGAAAATCTATAAAAAAAAATACCATTTTATTATTAGCAATTATATTTTTGTTTTGTTACAGAATAGCAGATACCCGTAGGCGCTCGATAGCCAGCGCTGTAGCAGGTGTGGTTTGTCGCTCGAGTGAATTTTAACACACGGTTTATGAACTGGCTGATCTGCCTCAGTGTGACACAGGGAGCGAGGGGTCACGGCCGTAACCCAAACAAAGCGCATCTATCTCTGTAGCTCCTCAACAGCCACCGAAGCAGGTCCGCGTTTACCGCTACTCTGCGCATTTCCCGCACAGTAGCTGTGCCCAAATCCCAAAAGTATATGGTTTGTCCTTCTTGGGCCACTTCAGTTTAGGACTACCTGCCGCTACGCTTTTAAGATGCAGGTGTTTGTGTACGCGAGTGTTGGGGTGGTCGGTGGTGTAAGGGGGTCAGGGATTAGGATCACAGGAGTGAGACGCACAGGCCGAGTTGCGCTTTAACGCGGTTAGAGAAAGGCTGAGTAAACAGACATTGTTCTGCGCTTGCGGCTCCCACACTGAGCGGTGTGGCATTGTAACGGGTCTCAGAGGCAGAAGCCGTCCTTGATGGGGGAAAAACTCCTCTCACAGGGAGTCTGATCCCACCGTTGGAGTGTATGGGCTTCTGCTTTGGTTCCTACTAGAAAGCTGGCAATTCAATTGGGCAGATATAAGTGAAAAATATGCAAACAAAAGGCCTTCATGCGATGAACTGAAAAAAAAAAATGTATGTAAAAAAATTATGCAGGAAAAGAAAATACCAAGCACGGGCTTGAGAGGATCCAAAATAAATGAAACTAAATTTTTCAGCAGAGATGCAGATTGCATTTATGAATTTGTGAGTTGTTCTTGCGAGACATCAAAAGCCAGTGGTCTGCGAAACCCTTTCTTGATTTGAATTATTAACTGTGTCGATGTGGCGCACGAGCCACCCTACCATTATAGTGTAAATTAACAAACTTTTCAAAACTAAGGCAGAAGCCAAAGAAAGCCAGTAGCTTCTTGAAGAACGAGCTTTGATATGTCTCTGAGGAATACACTCTGCTTCAACAACACGTTGACAGTCAGGCAAAAAAAAAAAAAAAGAAGAAGATGCCTGCTGATTTAATCTATTTCAGATCTAAATTAGTTCATTTTCTTGTATTTAAAGATGAAAACTATTCTTCAGACAGGTGTGAATCAGGTGACGTTGAGGGTGCTTTATTTAGAAATCAGTTTATTAAAAGATCTGTGTCTTTATTTGGCTCTAAGAATTGCAGGACGGTGGAGGCAGGCTGTTGTTGTTTATTCTAGTCGACACGCCATCATTTGGTACTCATATTAAAAACTCTCTCTCTCTCACACACACACACACACACACACACACACAGGTAGGTGAATGGAAATAAGGCAGTGTGTTTTGTGTGAGTCTAACAGCACTGCGGCTGCTGCTCTACACCTTTCTCTCCCTTGCTTCTCTTTGATGTGCTCCTGAAAATGTCACCAGTCGTCAAGGCGTTTTTTTTCCCCAACTCTCTCTCTTTTTAGCACGCATACGAGCGAGACAATTTGCTGTCGCTTACCCCCCCTACCCAGAATGCCTACCGGTTTCTACTGCTATCTGGTAGCCAGCTTCCAGCCTCCGAGATGACCTTTCCAGCCTCTCTGTGTTGTCCAACAGATGTGCTCTCTGAAAACAAACCACATACAGAAAGAAAACAATGAGAATGATTGTGAAGAATAGGACATTTTTCAACATAATAATAATAATAATAGGCAACCTAAGACAAAAGGGAATAGACTAATATGCTAGAATAAATTTAACCTATACATTGATTCAAGAACGCCTAATTACGAGTTGCGTTTTTCATAACAAATTGGACTGATCTTTGTGCGAATTCTGGAGCAAAAAAATGACAGAGCTCCAATCTAACACCTTTCCTTTCTTTTTAATTGAGACTTCCTTTTTGCAGTGGATTTGTTCTGAAGGTGTTGCCAGATCTCATTAGCTCCTATTTAGAACCAGGGCAAAGATTAGCATGGGAGGGATGGCTAATTGAGCTGCAATATATTTTCAAATGCTGCTTCAGATTACACAGTATCTGTTAGTCTGATAAGTTCAGGATGCCACCATGAACCTCTTTACACTACGTTTTTTTTTATTTGATATGTATGCTGACAACACTTGTTTTCTCTACAACGCATTTTGGATGTTTTAGGGGTCACTCTAAATCAGTGGTCTGAAACTCGCGTTTTTTATTTATTTTATTTTTTTTTTTTATCCCTTATTGGCTACCATAGTCTCGTGACAGCTCACCGTTGGTTTGTTGTCAATAGTTGTCATAGACAACCACGAAGTACAAACATACTGCGCCTGGAAAAAATGAGCGCGTTTGCCGCGCACCTACATTTGAAATAACGAACTTGAGTGCGCAAAATATGTGAGCGCGATATGTGAACAGACCCCTTGGCGAGCTACCACCAATCAGGCCACGAGCTATTGGTAGCTAGCAAGTGACGAGTTGGAGACCCCTGCTCTTAAACAATAGGAGAATAATCATTTTTCGCTTGTAATATGTGTCCAACAGGTTGATAAGAAGGTTTGCTTTGATTTGTGCAGTCAGTAATTTGCCTGAGACACTATACATGTGTAGAAAGAATTCAATAAGACGGGCAGACATGACATATTTGTATTTCAAAATCAATAATTGTTTCACTGAGTATAATGAAAATAAATGTGTCTTCCAAAAAAAAAAACCGTTCAATATCATATTAATGTGTTGTATAAAGAAAATAAAAAGGACATGAGCACATTTAAGTATCACAAAGATGTGTTATAAGGAAAAGAAAAAGAATGTTTGTAAAATGAAGTATCACAAAGATGTTGTGTATAAGGAAAAGACAAAGAAAGTTTGTAAAATGAACTTCAACTGTCAGAACTGTCAACACGCTCATGAAGAACCAAGAAAGAAATGTTCAAATTCAGAGGAACAGTTCGGTAGAAACGTTAAAGATTGTGAAGATTGGACCAGTTGTGCTACTTTTTTGGAATACATGAATACAATTTTTTTGTGGATTACTAGATGTGGCCCAGCCTGACCCAGACTCTAACTCCGTCACTGGTTAAGTTGAGTTGAGACCCCTGCTCTAAATAATGCAAACCAATGAGGCATGTCATCAACTTTTTCAAAGAAAGTTTGGTATGGCTTGTGTTGAGTTGCAGATGTTAAGTCAGAAGTTAATAAATGTAAGATGAAAATAGACACCATGGCCAAGAGACAGGCGCAATAAATATTGCACAACATCAACAGCATTTATACGTCCTTCGAATGAAGTGGTCTCAGATTTGCTATCTTTTGATAACATAAAATAAAAATCTTAAAATACAGTAAAATAGTAATAGTGTGAAAAACCTTTACAGTTTAAAATAACTATTTTCTATTTTAATATAGAAAATATTAAATAAATAATATATTTTTAGGTTTAATTTATTCATGTGACAGCAAAGCTGAATTTTCAGCATCATTACTCCAGTCTTCAGTGTCACATGATCCTTGCGAAATCATTCTAATATGCCGATTTCTTAATATTATAACAGTTGAAAACAGTTGTGCTGCTTAATATTTTTTAATGGAAAGTGTGATAGATTTTTTTACAGTATTCTTTGATGAATATAAATTTCAAAAGAACAGTATTTATTTGAAATAGAAATCATTTTAAATCATCTAAATGCCTTTACTGTCACTTTTGATCAATTTAATGCTCCCTGCGGAATAAAAGCCGTAAAAAAATAAAATGCTGCCGAAAATCGTAAAAATCTTACTGACCCTAAACTTTGAACTGGAGTATATGCGCACACCCACACACACAATACATCACTAGAAATTATATTTTATGTAGAAAGAAATCTCATACATATATAAATATACATGTGCTCAAAATAACCTACAGCGGGGTCCAGAAGTTCACTTGTCAAAATGATTTTATTTTGTATTTTCCCAATTTAATTTAAGGGTTTTCATTCATTCATTTTCAGAATGTCTCTGATTTTGGTTTGCTCCCTTTTTTCTTAAAACCTGTTGATCATGTGATCCAGCATCATTTGAGAATGATCTAAAGAGCATCTTTTGCTTCAATAGAAGAAAATCAGCCCAGTAAAAAGAAGTTAATTGTTACAAATCTGTACCTATTTCATTACTGACTTAAAAATAGTTTAGAATTTGCAATATTTCTAATACAATTCCTTGTTTAAAAGTTGGCGCATTCAACTTTTAACGTCGGTTAAGTGACGGGGTAGGTTTAGGGGTAGGTTTAGGTCTGGGGTAGGGTTAGGATCCGATAACATCATCTAACCAACGTTTAAGGGTACCCTAAAAAGGCGGATGTTGACGTATGGCCACAAGACGTCCCAAGACGTCAGTTGTATGACTTCTTGGGATGAGACTGCGCTGGAAAACCCAATGAAAACCGGGCTAAGAATCATCCACCACAATTCACACACACACCGATTATCTGATAAGCCATATCATTTAGGACTGTGAACACTAAATTAGACCACTCCATTTCCATTTTTAAATACATAACAGAGAGAGGTAACTATATTTCAAAAGAATAGTAACCTTTATTCCAATTTACATGCACAGAAAGAATAAAGGCAGAGGGAAAAAAAGAGAGAAACGAGTTTCCAGTTCTAGTTAAGCTGTCAAAATATGTAGCTGCTAATCACTCCAAGGAAATGAAATGAAAAATAGACGACATTCCACTTTTCAAAGTTTGACAACCACAGAGAAGGCAGAATCTGAACTTTTTTTCCTTCACCTCCTCTCAGTTGACAGATGTCATTTAAAATAGCTGAAATACTTTTTAATAGTTTAAGGGAGGGGGTGTTGGTGTGTGTGTGTGTGTGTGTGTGAGAGAGAGAGAGAGAGAGAGGGAGAGGAGAGAACGGGGGTGGGAGTGCGTATGGGGAAAAGGGAGCCATCTCTGCCTAATGAGCCCCTCTGGATCAGCTGAGATGGAGGGGACGTATTGACATGCACCGCTTAAACTAATACACCTAGACCAGGGATGTGCCTGGAAGCACAAGGCAGCCGGGGATACTGACAGAGTAGCTCGCTCCCCCGTCTTCAAAGAGCTCAAGTGATTAGTATGTTATCATTACCATTCGAAACGTGATTTCCTATTCCCTCTCGGCAAAGGTGACACGTCTCGGGGAGACGGCCAGCAGACTCGCGCGCCGGAAAGCCACTTCAAAGCTTTTTCTTGAATTTGTCTCCCTCGCTCATTCTCACTCGGTCTATATTTCCGAGGGGTGAGGTGTGTGTGGGGTGGGGGGGTTGTTGATGTCTATTGTGCGAGTGTGTGGGGTGTGGGGGAATAAGGGTGACACACACCGGGGTAACAACGAAGGTGGCCACGTAGGTGCAGGGACGACAACAACAACGTGACAACGCCGACTTCCTGAAAATGAAAATGAATCACCTATCAAAACGAATTACGTCGCTCTGAGAATTTGTTTTGGATAAAGGGCTGACATACGGATCCAAAATGCATCCGCAATGAGATCTTTATGAGTAACAAAACCTCTTAGACATAGCATACAAGTTCAGATATTTAAAAGAAAAAGCCCTGGATGCATATCACTCACTCTCATAGACCAAACTGACCTAAATAAAAGGAACCCGCTGTTATTTCTTCATTTATTCACTATTAGAGCAGCATGACTGTCAAAATTGTCTCTCTTTTTTGGTCTTATGGAGTTCAACAGAAGCTTCTTTTAAAGAGGGCATGATAAATATTGGTGCGCCTGCGACCGCCTCTGCACGCGCCCCTTCTCATTTGTGCCAAAGCATGTATGCCTTTTTATCTGACACCTACTTTTTCAACAAAGACGTTCTTAGATACTATAAACGAGTTTTTTTTTTTTTGCATTTTTTTTCTTTCTTCACCATTTTTTTCCCCTTTCGTGAAGAACCGCACTTCAGTTGTAAGTTATTAACGTGGAACCCAGGAACAATGCGAATGCAACTCAAAAGAATTGTCTTCCCTTCTCTCTCCCCTTTTTTCAATATCAAACACGAGCGCTTACAATCGCAATTTTCAAAAGTTTTGATGATTCCTTATTATTTCAAATGGGGAGGGTATAGTCAAAGTGAATAATGATGACAGCTATGATTCAGACTGACTATGTGATCTTCTCCAACGTTTGTTTGGGACTTGTAAGAAAAGGAATTACAAGTGTCAAACAGCTGTGAATAAGGGTGCTAAATATTTAAACGTGTTTTCCAGCTGAGGAAAAGTACAGTTTTAAAAAGCAGGCTAAGTGTGTATAAGCTACACAGGCTTTGATTTAAATTCGGTAAAATGTGAGAACGAATAAATGTGATTTAAATGCTGCGCGTTATAGGCTAAAAACCCCACTAAAGGTATCTTCTTACTCATGGTTGAAAAAAATGCTATACTCCCATTTTGTCTGGTCATTTGGGAAAAAACAATAACAAAAAAAAGTAGAAGCACACGAGTCAAGGTAGAACTGTGAGGTGCTGTAAATTATAAATGCAGGGTGGTGGTGTGGCTCTACAGATGGGATTATTCTATCATAGGGAGGGAAGAAATCTAAACAATATACTGATAGTCAGACAAACACAGACACAGGAGTCTATACAAAGATCCTCCAAACCAGAGACAGTGCTGAATTTCTTCTCTTATGTGAGCTAAGAGGATTTTCTAGCATGATCTTGCCTGCTCTGGAATGTTTACTTAAAGCTACACTGTGTAACTCTTTTAGTTTATTCTTAGCTAAAAACACTTAGTTCTTTCAAAAATATATGTTCTCATTAATGTATATTTACCTCGTTAAAGCAATAAAGTATTCTCGTGAGTGTATAATAAGCCATTGAAAATACATACGGGTAAGGGGTTCTAAGGTCGGTCGCCATGTTGCCCCTCCATCTTGAAAGTACATTAGCCAAAGAGGGACATACCCGTTAATTCAAGCTTCGCCTTTCGCATTTACGTGGACGAGGTCAAACTGGAAGCCATGTTAATCTTGGACTACATTGGCCACCGTAGGAGTTAAAACGAAATCGGAATTGAGAAGAACAGAAACTAATATTCACTGGATTGTCATATACCTTTTCACCGCTAGATGGGGGTAAAAATCACACAGTGTAGCTTTAAATGTTTTTGGTATAGCTTCAAGATGGATCATTATTCAAGAATTTGTGCTATTTATTTATATTTTACAGTACATAACAGGATGACACATACTTACAGTAGTAATGAATTAATAAAATGATGCAAGTGTCATTTTATTTTCATAAGATGACAGATTTTTTTCCCATCCATAAATATTTAATGCATCTTTACACTTTTTTCAAGATTAGAAATTTGCATTGTAAACAGCGTTATCTTCAAAGATAAGCAATCATTTACTAAACAAGAAGCATGATGCAGTGCTATCCAGTCCTCCACTGAGAGGAGGCTTCCTTTATGAATGAAGATCTTCAGATATTGCAGTCTGTGTGTCTGCATGTGTCTATGAATAGGGGAATCCCAAGTCCAAACAACACACAGACACACACAACCCTAGACAGGAGATGAAGATACCAGCAAGCAACTACACACACACACACACGCACATTGAAACGACAGCCTTTTTGCCGTAATCCACATACATGCTCACTTCCAAGTCGGATGAATGCTAGAAACACAAAAAGACATTACAAATTGTCCCCTTATCTCAAACTAGAAGGCAGGCTATTGTATTCTCATCCACTAAGTGGGGGGAACGTCTTTGGGCTGCTTCCTAACGTTGCATAAAGAGAACTCTGCAGTTGGCTGTAAATTCAGAGCCATGTGTGCAAATAACATAAGAAAAAGTGATAAAGACTGAAATATAGCCTAGTTCATTTTATATGTGGTAAATGAAACAATTTAGAAGATTTGAATAAGGGTAGGCGAATAAGGTTTGGTATGCCTGCTGTATACTACTAAAGTGGTGAATGATTAGTTGACTAATCTGTCTTAAGGTCACCTGACTTAAGTCACCTTTCTGTTTTAAGAAAGGTGATCTAAATGTACAAATATAGCATAGCGTTCTAACATTTGGGGTTAGTGGCCCTCATTTTTCATTCTTGCGTAGAAACGGGCATATATATTATGCTTACACTTCGCTCACCCCTTGATTTATGAAGCTGTGCGTAGCTTTGAAATCCAGGTGTACGCAATACCTGCCCTTGATAAATGGCGCGGCTGAAAACGATCGTCATTAGAATAATAGCCCCTATATATTCAAGTCTCCGCTTTCCCCACACCCTCATTTTACGCCATGTACTCACAGAAGACGGCAAAGAAGAGAAACTTCTCCGATGTGGAGCTGAAATGACCTATCACAATGCATTTTTTTTTTACAGCAAGTGTTTTGAAACAATTAGCATTTAATTTCGTATCACATCACATGTATTGGGGAGTACAATAGTGATGATGATAAAGATGATGATGATGATGACGTGATTGAGTACCATTCATTCACATTAATAATTGCGTGACAATTTGTAATATTTTTATTATTATTGTTGTGATTTGTATTATTAATGACGCTTATTGTTATAGAAGAAGTGTTATTATTATTATTATTTAAAAGAAGAAAAGTGTCATTTTTATTATTATGTCCGTCTGAATTATTTTTTGGTCACTGAAAGCCTTTCATTCCCAGTCCGTGCACACCTGCCGGGCCTAACCCTGAGACGTCAAGTAAAGCGCACAGGCTCGCAACTGAAAGAATACATATGCCTACAAATTAAATGCTTTGGTAAAGTCACACAAATTAAAATTAAAGTCCATGTTGCACAAAAATAAATACTGAAGTTTATAACTACTATGTTGATGTTAATTTTACAGTGGGTATCTATATATATATATATATATATATATATATATCATACTATATATAGTATAGTATACTATAGTATAATATATATCTTTTAGATTGTCAGTGCATTTGTGTGATGCATTTGTAACAGTGTGGTGTTAGGAATTGCGTAAAAACATGCGTAAATCTACACCACCTCCTGAGCTGGCGTAGGATTTGAGCGTGCCGTACGTCAACGTCCATATTGATAAATCTCAAAGTCCCCGTGGTTTTGGGTGTACGCTGGAAATTTGGTGCACGAACTTTTGATAAATAAGGGGCAATAAGATTTTAATATTTTTTAATGAGTATCTTATGCTGAGCAATACTTAATTTATTTGATCACAAATAAAGTAGAATGCCTTTGCCATTGCAATGTTTTTAATATGCTGAATATTATTTAGTGTTAAATGATACTTCGAAAACTGTTAAATCTTAATTTAGTGCTCAAGTAAAAAAAACTCTTATGCTGCTTAATTTTTGTTTCAGGATTCTTTGGATAAATCTGTTGTAGCATTTTAAATCATCACCTTTAAATCATCAATTTGATGCATTCTCGCTGAATAAAATATATTTATAAATCTTAATAAATAAATAAATATATTAGGGCTGTGAAACGATTAATCGTGATTAATCGCATCCAAAATAAAAGTTTGTGTTTACATAATATATGTGGGTGCAATGTGTATAATTATTTTGTGTATGTATTTATATATATATAAAAATACACACACAGGCATGTATATTGATGCGACAAAGATGCGACCACATGACGTATCTTTGCGTTCAAAAACAGAGCAATTATGAAACAGTGAAAAAAATGTATTAACTTGAACTTTTTAACTTGACATTAAAAATAAATTAGTGTTAGATATGAGGTGCACCATCAGTCAACAGTATTATAATTATTTACAAAATAATTTTTCCATGCAAACTACTTCACAGCTAAAGCACAGCATTCTAATGAAAACACTGCTACTAAAAATATCAAAGTTTACAAAAAAAATAAATAAACTAGTAATCAACTAATGTTGAACTAACATCGTGACCCATCACTAAAAGAGAATAAAAGCTTAATATCCCGGTCTCCCCTCCCTTTTTATTATAACAGCATCCTTGTTGCATGTTCACATTAGATGAATGTTTTGACAAGCTGATCAAATCTTTTAAGGTTTGGTGTGAAACAGCTTTGATTCAGTTCCTCATAGAGCAGCATGTAAAAATGAGCCTCATTTTGAGCTCAATCAAAAGAGACTCAAAAATCAGATTACGCCTTCTTTATTCAGACGAAGCGGGAAAATGAATGGAGGATCCGCTGGAAAAAGAGGAAACCAAAATGGGAAGGAAGAGCAGCACTTACCTCTTCACGTAACTTTATCAGCTGCCACATGAAGGCACAAAATAGAGGGAGGGAGAAAAGAGAGGGAGGGAGAAAAAGAGAGTGAGAGAGAGATAGATAAAAAGCCGAGACATGGCAGGAAGCAGATCAGTCATGCGGCTGGGTACGGAATTAACCTTGACGATTTATCTGTTTGCATGTTTAGCATTTAGAAATCACAGACAAACACATTAAAAGAAGCTAAACACGAGACTCATGCCGACTTATTTGAACAAACAAAGATCAAGTTCTCGTGCTGTCACATTAAACAAAGAGACCGGGAATGGATTTCTCAACTCACGACGTCTAAACTATCATCATCAAGGAAGAGGGGGAAAGAAACAGTCACATCACAGCACTTGATATGGCATAAGGGGGGAAAAACACTAGCGTTTCAGTCAGTACAGTAGGATAATACAGATTGCGTACAGTAAGAATGGAAGCTTTGAGGATTTAGGCTCCTTAACAACAACTCTGCAGGATTCCTACTTCTGGGCTAAGAAACAGAAAGTGACACCAAGCAATTCTCCTTTTTATTATTACAGGATGTGCCTATCACTTATAGGCATTAGGCCCAGGAGGTACGAATGTATATACATAAACCTAATATGGAACAAAAAAAGAAATCACATTCATGGGTAATTTATTTTTAATAATAATAGGGTATCTCATATTAAAAGTAGCAAAACCATTCTTGCCATGCACTTAGTGGCCCTTGAACGGTCTCTGAAAGAGGCTGACATAATTTAAACTTAAGTACATTAAGCATTTAAAGCAGCTCTTCATTACAGCCTCTTTTTTTAACAAGCATTCTCCGCAAAAGGTGAGTTGCTTATCAGCCGCGCACAACATATTCAGAAGAGGAGGGGAAGGACAAGTTTCTTAATTTGTCAGCCGTTGCAGGTGATTTTTTAATCTCCATTTCTTGCAAGAGATTAAAGGTTAGCAGATCTAAGGGGAAGCTCTGGGCCATTATTAAAGGCCTCTCATCTCTTTTTGTGTGCGCTGGTCATTTTGAATTTTGCGATTTTTAAATCATTCGCTATCATATCAGAAAAGAGACAGAACTTGGATCATAAATTATAAACCTAATGCCTGACTCAAAAGGCTGAATTCTATGGGCAGGATGTTAAACTGTGGTGGCCGCTGTCGCTTTCAGCAAAGCTTTGCTTGCAGTTCAATGTGAAGAACGTCAGTAGGATGAAATGTTTCCGATATAACAAAGCACCTTTTGCAAAAAAAAACAAAAAAAAATGGAGAATGGGGACTTAACTAAATGTGGTGTGAATAAGAATTTAAGAATTTAATTGCACACCAACTAAAAAGAATTCACTTGTATTGTATTTTATGCAATTGATTATACAGCACTCTGATCTGCATGTGCAGTTGTAAAGTGCTTTATAAATAAATAAATAAATTAGGTTAAATGATTGTAAACTGAGGTCATTTTATTTCACTTAAATTAAATGACCTCAGTTTACAAATAAAAACTGGCATAAACATGTAAGAAATCAAAAATATGGGATAAAAAACTAGTTTATTACAAAATTATTAAATAATTGTGGTTGTGTGCCAAAATAATAAAAGTTATATTACAGACATACTAACAATACCATGAGCATGCTAATTTAAAAATCTATATATATATAAGTTCAGAATCACAAAGTATATAAAACCAGACAGAGAAAATAAGTCGGGCCGAATTGCAGCTCCGAGATGCTGATTTTCGAGGTAGATTCCTTACGTCGCCTGCATTATTCAAAAGGCCAGAGTTTGTGAATACACTATAGAAGTGGTTATTTGGGTTTGCTGTGAGCCCACCCGAGCTAAACGCAACCCTGCAGACCGTCTCAATGAACACCAAACAAACCTTGTTCTATCATATTTGTGCTGCTTGGGCGATTGCGAGCCCTCGCCGAGGATTTACCAAGAGAATCAGGAAGATTTTAAGCTTGCTGTTGTTCTTTCAAGCCACGTTTTTTCCTCTTTAAACCAAACCGGACAACCAGTCTTTTGTTGCTTTACCTGAACTCGCAAGCATTTTTTTTTGAGGAAACGTCGACGAAAAGCTGAAAGAAATTTTCCGAAATTGTTTAATTATGTTGTGATGAGTTCATCCCTTCGTTTTTTTTTTTTTTTCATGTGGTTGTTATTCAGAACTGCACTGCTGCAATTTTTCTGTTATGATAATCAGCGGATTTTCAAACAAAGATTTTTTTTTCCCAATACGGAACTCGATACAAGTGGTAATCTGCTTCCTTTGTAGCCTGTAAAATCTGGTCCACGCCGGCTCAAACCTGCCCAATCTCTCGTGGCCATGCCTTCTGCTGTGTCTGAAATCGAAACTATTCCGCAGAGTATTCGTGTGCGAAAAAATGTATGTGCGCTCTCACAAGAACGTGTGGGGTGGAAAGGCTAGGGGGAGGGATGTTGAAGAAAAAAGTGCAACGGTAGACCACCACATTATTAAAAAAAAGAGCGATAGCGCCAATTCGGTCTCTGTCCGCATACAGATAACGAATAAATGCCGAACTCTATTAAACCGTCCTTTAGCTATTATCGCAGGGCCAACACGCTATTTTCAGAACTTATGACGGCTCCCTATTTACTTAGCTATAAATCCTCGCCATGTAACGAACAGATTTGTGACTGGTAATGATCTGCTCAGCCAGGGCTATATGAAATGAGCCTGACCTCTTTTAGATCGTAAGGAATTAAATTGACCGACTCACCCCAGTCACCCCCCCACATCTCTTCCCCTCCGCTCTATCGGTCCTGTCTCGTTCGATAAAAAAAAACCTGAAGTTCCGACCACTCCACTCACAGCAAGTCTTGTGTTAGGATCCAGAGTTTAATTCAGTGGGGTTTCTTTAAATGGAAATTAAGTCACCTGAGGTCTGATCGGAAAGAGAAAACTAGTTCTTGTTCTCCCGTTAAGGAAATGTTTATGCATATTTAAAATGCGTGTGTAAAACTGATACAGAACAAAAATTACTATGAGATCATCATATTTTCCTATTTCATGGAAAATGGGATAAAACATTTATACATATTACTCTACTAAACGTTTTATTTTTTGTTTTTTTTTTGCAAAATTAGAAAATGGATAAAAAAATGTGTTTATAATATAAAATAATATATAAACATAAATATATATGTGTGTGTGTGTGTGTGTACAAGAAATTACAAATCTATTCAAATATTTATATATACAGTAGATAGTTAGTACATTGCTCATCCTCATGCCCTCTTGTGCTTATTGTTTGTGTCTGTGTGAAAAAAGGCTTTTGATAGTGTAGGTGACAGAGAGTGGGGAGCTTGACTGTGTTTAAGTCAATAAATATAACAACATCCCAAAACACTTCATCCATTTACCAGATCAATGGCTACAATCTAACAAAAACTCTTCTTATTGTCTCTAATGTCTTGTTATTAGGCAAATTATCTTTAAGTGTTTAGAGAATTGCTACTATGAAAAGGAATAAGCAACTTCAGGAACTGAAATATAATCCTTTTAAACTATTGTCCTATTGTTCAAACACCACACTAATGAATAAAGTATGAAAGCCCGCATCTTAAAAATCCATATCAAATGAGCTATTGTGCCTTCCATGACAATTCATAATTATTTTTGATAAAAGGAGCTGTCATTGCTGGAGCTTGAATAACAACTCAAGTAATATGGTTTGTCATAAACTGATTTTACAAAAGCAAGAAGGGAGTCAATAAAAAAAAGCAAACGCGAGTTATAATTTTCTTTCCTTTGGCAAGAATTTGATAAAACCATCAATATCTAGCTGTGGGTTTTGACAGCTCGAGAGACACTTCTACTACTAACTTCGTATGAAGTGTCACACTCATTTTTGTGTCCCACTAATTTGGTGAGAATATGCATATCAATTACCCATCACGGCTAGAGCTACATATGTTTGTAAGATGTGTGGTGCAAAGTTCATTTGTGAAATGCTAATAAGGGGGAAAAGACAAAAAAAAAAAAAAAACGTAACAGTTACAGATGATGAATGTCTACGCTTGTGGATTGCTGTCTGTGTTGACATGTGGCACATTCGATAAATATAGCAAGATAATTAAATCCAGTAATTATTCAAAGGATCTTATTGTGGGGTCCTATTTTTAACAACGTTATAAAACTGTATTAAACATTTTAAATGCTCACTTTAAAGTATCCATTTTAACAAATAACTTATTTTTTTATATCCTTACAGCTATATGAAATAATACCAACTTTCATTCCTTTTTTATTATTTACATCGTTTTTCCACAGTGACACCCTCTGTTTAAGGATCTTTGAAAACAGCAGGTTTTTTTTTCTTTTTTTTTTTTTTGATGGGGGGGGGGGGGTCGTATTTAGAAGAATAAGTGCTTGTGCGGACGGTGAACAGCTGGGAGAAAGCGGGAATTTACCCCAATCTGGTACTGCCCAGACGCTGGTTAGTGCCTGAAGCCCATTCAGCACTGGGCAGCTTTGCATTAAACAGTGTTGCTTCTGCATGACTGGGTGCCAATGCCTGCCTCTCTCTGCCCCTCGTGGCCCTGACCCGTCCTCACCCCGAGCAGCCACCCACACTGGGAAAGCACAGCCCCTGATTAACACCCTACCTGACTCTCCGAGGAGCTCGCATCATCCCCCAGGAGCTCGTTCCGCACCTCATCACTGTAGGCAATACGTGACCTTTTCTGCAATGGAAACAGGTTGAGAGAGGAAAAAGAGAGAAAGCGAAGAGACAGAGAAGGAAAAAGAAGTGGGGCAAGGGGAGAAAGACAGAAAAAAAAAACAAGCTTTAGTTCATTTGACATGAAAAAAAAAAAAAAAAATCACACATTTCTAAAGCACGAGAGCCCCCTGTTGGATCAACAAATGAAACAAAAATACAGGTGATATACTGGAGCGTGTGTGTGTGTGTGTGCGCGTGAATGTTGAAGAGAGAGAAGAAGCGAGTGCGTGTGTGTAATCTAGTTTGTGTAGACACTGTGGCTTGAGTGAACTAGAGCCCTCAGATACAATAGCAAAAGCCCCCCTTTCACTTAAATAAATAAATAAAAAGTGTAGAATAGCGGACCGTAGTACAAGACAGAGGCAGGGAGCGTATTAGGAAAGTATCAGTTGTCAGAGGGAAATGTGTTCTGGGGGCTGTCACTGCTGTCAGTCCTGTTCTCCGGCAAACCCTGTGATAATACCAAGCCAGGGAGCTAGACAGAGAATAATTCATCACCCAGGTCGACGCGATTGGCGTGCCATCAGATTTGGGCTCGTTCCCCCGTCTCTCCTCCGCTACGCAGTTGGGAGAAAGAACGCCGTGTCCAAAAAAGAAAACACACACACACACACTCAACACTTCAGAGCGTGCCACCTCCGATTCAGCAAGCGCAGAAGCAGAGTATGGCATGTTTACAAACACACCCGACCTCTTCAAATACCCTCCAAACTAAACACACACTGGTGGTGCGGCGGGGAAAGAAAAAACACACTGAGATGGCGTTTACCAAGAGCCCTTTGCTTCCCTCTGTTCGCTCTTCCTGCAGGCTGGCACTCTTCGGGAGGATGAGAGCAGGCAAAGGTGCAGGCGATCCACGGGGAAACTAAAGAGCAAAATAACTGCTATCCAAGAACTATCATTTTGTGATGCAATGCTGTGTCACAATTTCTTGCAGAGGAAGCGGTCAAATCCTGGAGGATATGACATGAAAATGCGTTTGTTTAGCGAGTTGTTTATCAGAATCAACCATTTCTGAACATTTTAACTTTTGAAAATGTTTAGTACATTTTTGAAAAACTGAATGCAACATTCGTAATACTTTGATCACTAGACCATAAACAAAAGTAGACAATATAAAGCATATTGGGATATCTAGAAAGAATGCGAGGAAAGTGAAGCTGACAGATCTTTCGGTTCTAAAAGTGGGGTTTGTTTAGAGGGTTTGATCAGAGTCTACATTTTCTGATAATTTTAAATTCGGAAAATATGAAGTGATGAATTTGATTGAATTTTGATCACAAACAAAGGTAGTTAATATAAAGCAAAAATAAAAGGAATTTACATTTGTAAAAAAGAAAAAGGAAAGGGAAACTGACAGATCTTTTGGTTTCAAAAAAAATACGTGTCATATCTCATGTCACATCTGATTTAACCGATAAGCAATCGTTTGCATTTGTGTGCACATTATTTCACAAACGAGCACCGCAAACAAAGCGCGTCTTCTGACGAGGAAAAAAAAAAAACACACCCACATGTTCCACCTTAGTCGAGTTTCATCTTAAAAAAAAAAACAGCAGAGGAACTTTGGGGAATGTCGGCATGTTCATAATTGAAAACGGAAGCCTGGGAGATGCCTTCATTTGAATGCACACACACTATCGTCTTCAAACCCTATTTTTGTTTCATTCTTCTTCTTCTAAATAGCTGTTTGTTGTAGCTGAGAGCATCAACCACTTTCACGATGTAACCTTTGAGTGCTTCTCGCACAAAAAGAATGGCAAATGCAGCCTTAAGTCTTCGAAGGGGAAAACTAGTCATAGAAACAAAGCGAGATGCCTCTCCCAGCCCGTTTACACCATTTTGCAACTCCCCCTGCAGTAAAACAAGCCTCACACTGATTATTCTCCCTTCATCTGCTGCTATAGCACAGCAGCTGGGCAATATTGACTGCTTAACCCTAGGAAATACTTTGATTGGTACTTTGCATTGGATCTGAGCCGAGTTATAGGTTATTAGAATTATTTATTTTTCCACTTATCTCCTACAAACTCATCTCCTATATGCCATGCAATAATTAATTGGGGTATTGCATATTTAATCATGACCCATGATGACCTAAAATGGATTGGAATGATATGAAAGTTACAAAAAATTAAAGTTTTTGATTTTTAAAAAATAAAAAAGAAGAAATAATCAATGGATTTTAATGTTCATGCATAGTTCAGCTAGAGCACTCGAATATAAAACCTGCACTAAAACATAAAAACCCAGAGAGAAGGCTTTGTAATCGTAAGAATGAAGATGGCTTATTGCTACAGAGAAAAAAAAAAGGCAAAATCTTTTTTAAAATCTGTTTGAAAGGCCTTTCTCTTGTCACTTGTTTTAATCTTGGGTGAGAATTTGCTTCTATTCCCGGAAGCACAGAGAAAAAGTACAAAGATCTGTCTTAACTTTATGCAAAGTGGTCTGACTGCCTTTTAGAACAGACATGTCTCATCAAACCAGAGACGAGGGTTTTAGTGTCCTGTCAAAAACGTGTGTTATAAGTCTGTTGACATGAGGCACAATGCAAAAAATATATAATTGCGTGTGCATCATGCATGCTAAATATTTATATCAGCCATACAAATTACCATATAGTGTCTGTGAAATGAGAACAATATGAACAAAGCTGCAGCAGATGTCATCTTATTTTAAATAAATAAATAGAAAACATCTTATTTACACCATACATAAAACTGGTTTCTGTAGTAACATTATGATTCATTAAAAAAAAAATGATTAAAGACATAAGAAAATAAAATCTAACCTTTTGTTCTAAGGGCAGAGTAAGAGATTGAAAGATTTTTTAAAAACGTTAGAAATAATTACCGTAAAATATCTTATTATAAATCAAATGCTATCTCTTACTGTTCATCATTAACATTGCATTATTTTTATTTTTTTCACCACACTGCACACTGACAGCAAACGGCAACACAAGGACGCAAATAATAATGGAACCTGAACTGCAGCAAAAGTAAACAGTTCATTAGATAGGCATTAAAAGGCATAAAAATACCCAGGGGCAGAGTTTAATGAGAGGCCCTGAAGTGACACTGCCAAAGCTTTTTCCTCCACTTTTCCACTCGGAAACCACACGGCTGGTGGCAAACCGTGAAGAGTAATTAATGATATTTAATTTATAAAGTGTGTTTCATTAAGTATTTCTCACCAGTGTGAAAATGTCTGGCCAGTTATGATTTCCAGTTAATGGGACTTTAGTCAAACACAATGTGGCTGCCTCAAATTGCCATTTAACCTTTTTCTTTCTGCAGCTAATAATCTGCTGAAAATGTTTAAGGGGAATTGACGATTGAAGTGTGTGTGTGTGTGTGTGTGTGTGTGTACCTCATACTGACGATTTGTGGAACAAATCTATAAAGCCGATAAGAAAAAGGCTATGACTAACAATGAATGGTTTTAAATGTATAGAAATATTTCATATGATTGTTATTAAGGAATCGTGTGCATGCATCATGTGTGTTTTGTGTGGTTAAGCTGTGTTCTGCAACAGCGGTCAAAGCGTCATGTGTTTTTATGAGTGCATCTGGTCTAGAGTAAAGTGCTGTATTGGTTGAAGAAAGCAAAGACCTTTTCAAGCAGGCTCCAGTATCACAACAGTCTTAAATAATGCATCTCATCCTAGCAGGGGTCTAACACCATCCGCAAGCAGAAAGAATACTATTCACACATGCACAGGATGCTACACATCCATTCGCACACACATAATCTTTACACACATCTAGAAAATAAATTCTAGGAGGTTGTGCAATTAAGTGAGCACTTTTTTGTGCACTTGATACGATATCAGATAAAGGCAGGAAGTAATGACGGTCGCGGGAGGGTCTTCATGAAAAATGTGATTCATTTTTTAGTCTTTGGGAACATCAAATCGGTCATACAGGTAATAGATGGGCAGATGCGTTTGGTTTTGCGTGCGTCAGTGTGACATTTATGTTAGTCGCTTGTGGTAAAAATCGCAGGAGCTGTGCACAACACATGGACTGATATCAGCATGGAGTCTCTCATTAGCACACAGGTTACTGGTGTGTGCCTTTAATTCACTGAGCATTGTGTAGGAAATAAAAACAAACAAACCATGAAGGAAAATTCAGGAACAAATGGAGGCCACGGAGATAACAATCACATGAATATGCTATTGTGATATACTAACGAAGAGTGAAATATTGCTCTTTGTACTTAAAATTAAGAAAATCAGACTTTTTAATAATATTTATAATTATAATTTATAATATAACGATTATGAATATACAATTAATAATTATAATGTAAAATCTTTAGCAAAATATTTACAATTGCAATCACATGAATATGGCATTTTGATATATTAATGCAAAGTGAAATGTTGCTCTGTGCTAACATTTTATTTAAAAAAAAGAAAATAATTAGACTTAAAGAATAATTGTAACTGATAATACATTAGCTATTATAAATATTCTTTAAGTCCAATTATTTTATTTTTTACAAAATCTAAGCACAGAGCAACATTTCATTTTGCATTGGTATATCAAAATACCATAATCATGTGATTATAATTGCAAATATTTTGTATATTTTGTAAATATTAAATTATAATTATTAATTGAATAATTAATTTATTATTTATAATTAAGTAAATAATACTGACTTATTTTATACATTATTATCATTGTTAAAAATAATAATAATAATGTATTATACATTTAGATGTTTTATATTTGTAAAATATTATATTACATATTAGTGTACTTTTTAAAAAACATATGACAAATAAAAAAAAATGATTAAAAAAACTAATTTGTAAGGGAAAATTTTATATATAAATAAAAGTTAAAAAAGAGAGGCAGAGGAAAATAAAATATAATTTTACATTTAAAAAGATATAAACATAAAAAAGTTTCTATATAATATAAATATGCTCCATCCAATACAGCCTTGGATATTTCTGTCAATGTCATGTTCGAAACACCAAGTGCAGTCAATAAACCTAACGACTCTGCCCACATACAGAGAGCGAGGGAAAAAACGATTGCAAGTGAACTCTCAACAAAAGAGCAAATTCAAGCTGCTTTGATTGAGGAACCGGCATATACTTCTTGAAGGCCGGGGAGTCGCCGCGAATGGTTATTTCTTTAAGGCATAAGCGCCGATTAAACCCAATATTAAAATATGGAAGCGGTTCTAATGAAAAATCAAAGCCCGTTTCTCTGGCAGCCGAGCTTTTTCTCACATTAATGCTGGGTTGGGAGCAGGGCCGGTGCAGGCACTAGCAGAGCAGACCCCGGCTAGGCAAGAGTGGAGAAATCAATAGAGAAGAGCCGGTGGGGAGGGAGACTGCCAGAGCTGGCAGGGCCGGGCCGGCTCCCATCACAGCACTCTCCTCTGGCGTGCAGTGGGGAATGAAACGGGCCTCCCTGGGTCAGCACCAGAGAAAAGGTGAGATTAGAGGAAATGGAGGAGGGATTTCTGAGGCACAGGATACCTGGCGAGCCGGGGACCAATCGCCCATTAGCCTGTGGCTACCTACATATGGTTCACTGAACCCTGCACAGAAAATAACTTTTTCTTCTTGTCTTTCTTCACCCCCCCGATCCGTCTTTCTCACTCCATCTAACTCTCTCCTTCTGGAAAAAAAAAGGTGATATGTGGGTTTTTTTTTTTTATTCTGACCCAAGTTCATGCCATATTTAGCATCTGATGTCTGTTGTGAGTGTTTCTTCTAAGAACACTCCGATGCAACCAGTCAAAGAAAAAAGCTGAGCTTATATGCTATTATTGTGTGCGGATACACACGGGAATGAATGGCTACACGGTGAATAACGCCTCGCTCAGTCGCTCCCTCTTCTCCTCGCAACACGACTATTGTCTGGGATGAATGCTCAAGTCATTAGCATAAAAATACCCAAACACACAGCAGCTTAACCACATCATTAATTCTATACATGAATGTATATTTGTCACTGCCCTATGTGCACCAAATTCAAATGGAGATTTAAACAAAGGCCTCATCCACAGTCATAATGAAGTGCAGTCCTGTGAAATCAACTGCAACCATTCATTACAATAGAGCTCAAGACGGAAGTTCAAGACAAGATATTTATCCCGTGGCCTCTGCTAATCCTTTCTGTATATATATCTCTGTCGGAAAAGAGATGATCTCTAAACTCAGTTACACATTATTTCTATTGTGTGTGTGTGTGTGGTAATTGCTAAATATAATTATATGATTGACTAATTAAACAAAGCAATAATATTAGAATTATTTTATAAATTGATTGAATAAAATTAAAATAGTCAAAATATATCTAGCTAATGCATTTCGAATAAATATGCTTCAAAATAGAATCAACTTAATAAAAATAACACTGAATAATAAAATACGATAATATATTTTAATTTAAAATAAAAGTACAATCAAATCAAATCAAATCAAATGACTTTGATACTTCTTAATAACTTACAAATAACAAAGAAATAAAAATAAATCTTGGAGCAGGACAAGTTTACCCTGTACTATGTAGGAAGAAATGTATTTAAAATGTGAATATCAAAATTATAAGCTTAGACAAACATCTAAAATTATTTAATCAAACATTTAAATGCAAGGAAAAAGCAAAGACTTAAAAATGGTTTGCTACCTAGAGCTACTCTCTCTTTAAGCTCCGTCTTAAAATGTATGATGGATGTGACGTTAAATTTCAGATTTGCCTCATTTTAATCAATGACAAAAAGCTAATTTCTACCGCAGCCTGCCACAATAATTTTCCACGACAATTCCAGCCAAAATGCTCCATAAAAAAAAAAAAAACTCTCATCCTCATTAAGGAGAAAAACATAGCAATAATTTACAGATTTAATATATGCACTGTAAATATATCACTCTATTAAAAGAGAGGACAAATTGAGGTCTATGGAGTCTGAGATGTCAAAGTTCTCTCTCTCTCTTTGGTGCGTGCGTTTAAAACAAACGTACGAAGGCAATGATTCATAATACATTTCATAAATACTTCATGATTTTTCATACTTAAGCTGGCCTGGCAAATCAAAAAAATGTTGTCACCCCTTTTCCTCCCTCATGTCAGTTCATCATTTTCTGGGGGTGTCACATGTCACTTTCACTTTACAGGGGCGAAAGGAACGGGCCGAGAGAGGAGACAGCTCTGCTGTGCCTGATTTTCAAGCCACTCTCATACAGACACACAGACACATGGAGTAGTTTGTCTTGAATTGAAAAACTACCTGATCTGTGTCACGGGTTTGAAGACAAATAGTTAAAATCGTAGATAATCATTAACTCAGATAAAAAACAAAAACAATACACAACCAAAAACATAGCAAAATTATCAACACATTACACAAATATTTATACCTGAATGAAGATTTGTAGCTAGGTTTTATCCACAAAATGTTGCAGATTACCACAAAAAAAAAAAAAGTATAAAAAAAAACTAAATATATATATATTTTTTTTTATAAATAAATATTACTCTTACATACAATTAAATTGTAATACTATTTTCATGTAACCCTGAATTTGATTAATTAATAAATCATCTAAAATGTCCAAATAAAATCGGGCCAGATCTAGGTTTCTAGCTTGAGAGAAAACCTCCACTTCTTTTTAAGTACATGGGCTCTTCATACCCAGAATCCCAGTCATGGAGGCTTGATTTTCTCCTTCGAGTTACACAGTCCTTCACCTCATCACCGCCCCATCACTGCGATTAGAGCACGCGCCACAGCGCTGATCTCTGCAAAGCCACACAATCCCATCTCAGAGTACCAACCAATCCGCAAGACGCCCCGCGTAAAACAACTCCATAATAAAAGACACGTTCAAAAGATCGATTTAGTCCCTTTTTAAATCGGTACCATCTCAGAAAAAGAATCCCATCAATCCGTGAGATTTCCATAATAAACACAGAAGGTTGGCTAAACTCAAATGACACAACTGTAGTAATCTGAATTACTTTCTTAGTGCCATGAAACAATCAGACAACAATCAAGAGTTTTTCAGAGTGCATATTCAGCTCTAATTTAAGGCGATTAAAAGTGTCGAACATCCGGGTCAAGTATGTCTGACGTGCTTCTCTTTTGTGGAAGCTGCTGTAATTGATGACTTGGTTGGTATAACAAGAACTCTAAGAAAGAAGTTTTCTGTTTTGATTCAGAGAGATTCAAATGGCTTATTTGGAAAGCATGTGTGTGTAAAACTTGATATAGCGCACTAAAGGCTGCAACAAGTCTACAGATGAGAAGAGCTTGACGATTAAAAGTTAACTTGGAGAAGTGCAGCAAAGTTTTATTGAAGTCAGCGGATTTCATCAAGATGATTGACAAACCTGTTTTTACTTATCCGACAAACCCCTGAAGGGATTTAACAAACTCCAACAAAGTTTTGCAGAATCTGTGACCTGAACCTTGACCAGCAATTTTGTGTTTTAAAAATGTCGGTTGACAAATCGCTAAAAAAAAAGAGTCTTTGCTAAATGTCATAAAACATTCAAAGACATCTATTTACCCTTGTGAGGCAATAAATAACAAACCTGCCCACAATCTGAAACTTTTAACAACTGGGGCATATTTACCATTGGAAAACTATATCACATTGTACAATTATCAGAATATGCTTACGCTTAATAGAATGCCTTCAATAAACGTGATTAAACTCATGTTCATGCTTTTGTGCTACAGGTCATAGTTTAAATCTTTAAACTTCACTATTATAGTCAGCCACCTCTGAGAAAACTCTACACAATTATTATATATAAAGCAAAAACATCCATCCATGAAAACAGAGCTTCAATTTCAATGACAGATGTACAATTCACTATTTCATAGAGTATTAACCTTAATATTCATTTATTTCTTTAAGATTATCTGTGCTTTCTTTACAAAACACCTATAAAAATAATCTTCTCTGATAAACCATCTAAATTGATTCAAGGCCAAATCATGATAATGAAAAATAATTGTCACAACTCTCCAAAAATTCTTCGAATCATCCATAATAAATCACGGGTTTAACAAGCTAAACAACTAATGGCTTGAGAGTTCAACCATTGTCCACAAATATCTAAATGATTTTAGAATACCATTTTCTCTATATCTAGAAAATACGCATGTAAAAAGCATTGTATGAAATAAAGCCTAACATAATGTTATAATGACATACAAATGTAGGCATAACCTTATTACTATTAAACTCTGCGTGCATGTAATCAAAATATATTACGGAAACTTACATGAAAAACTAGATAAATAAAATTATTTACATTTCTTTCCCCTTTTTTGCCATAGCATTTTTTTTTAATATCTAAAATAACAGCACATTCATAACTTATTTTTCAAATGTGATGCAAGCTGCTATAAAAAATATATAAGTCTCAAAAGTCACTATAAAGAATTAAAACACTATAGTGCTGAGAGCAAAGCAGAGTCTTTGAGTGTATAGACCCCTACTCAAGCAAGACCCCGTCTTGCCCTTTAAATGAGCAAACAAGTACCCCCCATCACCCAGGATATTTAATCTCAGAGTTCCTCAAAGGAAAGAAGTCAAAAAGAACCAATGGTCTACCTATATCTAGGGAAACGGCTTTGATTAGCATTTGCCTAAAAGCGGTGATGAGCAATGAACTCTTCCTGATATCTTGAACAATGTCGCCATCTATCGTTCATAGAAGGAGACGAGCCACAACCAGGAATTGAGCCTGATAATGCAGTTTGGCTAGTGTATCATCTCTTTATTGATCAATGACATCAATTGATCAATTTGTATAAACAATAATGTTATGTCATCCCATCACCCATAATTCCTTTATTCAATATTTTCTATAAATACGGTGTTGAATAAAAGTGTGAGGAATCAATGTACAGATAAGACATATTTTTTTTTATATATAAAATATTTAATATTTATCGTTTGATACAAATAAAACAACAAAAAACAAATGTGCATAAGTAACAGAGCAGACTAATATATGTAGGAATAGAAATAAAAAATTTCCACTTGCATTGAAGAATTTTTTTTTTCCTTAACTAGCTAATTACACCTCCATTAATTTTTGACCAAACAAAAGCATCGCTAAGAGGAACTGACATTTACTTTTGGCTTTTACGGCCCCTGACTGACTTTCGGCCTAACACAAATAAGCTTTAACTTATTGTTTTGTGAGCATTTAGCACTTTTGCCTTTTTGCTAATATAAGGCCTCAGCGGGGGTTCTCGGCTTTAAGACCCTGCGCCCCCATTATCAAAATGAAGCCATCATGAAGCGAGAATACCTTCGGGATGTCCTTCTGATATCTGCCTACTTTCTCTTGAAAAATGGCAGGGTTAAGAGGTCGGCCGGTCCCCGTCTGCCGCCGAACAGGAGGCTTAGTCTGGCGAGTGGGATGTAGCGAAGACTTCAAACCGCGGGGTGAACGGGTGAGTGCGAGCGGGGGTAAAGAGAGAGAAGCTCCAGGGAGGCCAGAAGAGGGGAAGGGCAAGACAAGGCCTTGATTTCCCGTGGAAGCACAACAAAGCCTCTGCTTTTTTAGAGAGAGCAGCGATGGCCCTCTCCCTGACACCTCTTAGAAGTGTGCGTGTGTGCTCACGTTGCGTGGCAGAGAGGATAAGCCATCCACGCTAAAGCATTTGGCACTTCTGAGGAGCCAGCTGAATCTCCCAGCTTTAGGACAAGTTTCTGGGGTTTGCCATCACTGGCGGCTTCAGGGGGATCTGTTCTTCAAATGCAGAGAACCAAGGAGAGAATGGCTTTCAATCAGGACATTTATCTCATTCATATATAAATTTGTCAGAGACTAAACCAGAAGTTTAGGACATACTTTACTTACTGTTTTCATTAATGTAACATTCTCCATTTCATTACAATTGCAATTGGGCCCAATGAATTTTCATTTCTTAAATTATCTACAAAAAGTAAAATATTTGATGTCTATTAGTTTCCAAACGAAAACTAAAAAACAAACGAAAACTTTGGAAAACACAAAAAACAAACGACGGCTTAAAATGTTAACAGCAACCAACATCTTGCAGATCATGATTAGTTAGCAATATAGAAATATATCTAAAAAAAAAAAAAGAGGTGAAAGGCAAAGGAATGCAACCATGAACGGTGCACTAAACCCTTTCACAGCGGGTGTTAATTGCATGATAATTAAGCACGGCAACAGTCAAGAGGGAGAAGCTAAAGATTAATCATTGGCCAATTAAATGCCCACGGTGAGGAACGTGAGGCCCCTCGGAGACGAGAGAGCTCCACTGTGATCTGAGCTATCAGCACAGCGGCACAACATCAGATCACTGGCAAAAGATCCTTTTCAAAACTCTCCTCATTTATGTCAGCCTTTCTGGAATCGTTGTGGATGCCGTAGCCATCTGGTAATTGATATCAAGAGCACCTTGAGTTAGGTGCAGGTGCTGGGTTTGAAAGAAATGATGAAGTGAATTTGCTGCGTGCTGAGACTTCATATGGTGGCATAAGCGAATGGAGTGGATTGCAAAGAGAACAAGGCTAGAGCCACTGAAATGTCTTAAAACAGTTTAATACCACTGTGATATTAAAAAAAACATACTTATGCACAAATATATAGTATATTTACTTGTTTATTTATAAAATAAATATTATTTTAAATATATAGTATCTTCATGTGGAAGTATATATATATAATATAGTCTATTAAAATGTTAGCCCAATCATTGTTATCCTAGCACATAAAGATAATATATTTCTAATACAAATATTTATTTTTATAAATATTTAAGTAAATATACAAGTATATTAAATAACTGTTTTCCATTTTAATATATTTTAAAATTTAATATATTCCTGTGATGCAAAGTTAATTTTTCAGCATCATTACTCCGGCTTTCAGTGTCGAGGTCCTTCGGAAATCATTCTAATATGCTGATTTGCTCAAGAAACTTTTATTGTTATTATCAATGTTGAAAACTTGAAACTGTTATACATTTTTATTCTTAAAGGATTCTTTGATTAATAGAAAGTAAAAAAAACAGCATTTATCTGGGTCCGTATTTACAAAGAATCTTAGTGCAAAGAGTAGCTCGTGGTGAAATTTTTACTCTTAAAATTATTATTATTTTTTTTTAAATCCTAATAAAGAAATTTTAGTAGTTCAGAAAAACCCTTGTAAAGAAGTCTTAAGGTCAAAATTATTAGGAGTACGGAAAAGGACTTTTAAGAGGCTTAAGAGTTTCTTTAGAGCTAAGGAGAAATGGCAGAAAGACGAAGAGGGAGTAGAAATGTGTTGCAAACAATGGATGACTGAGTTAATAAGACACTATAGACGGACACCTGGCCCAAATGTTCTTTTAAGGATGGCCTTGTGTTCATAACTAACTAGGGTAACAGTAAACCATGTCCCTCTGTCCAGTCGGGCTATCTCGCCTTTCTTGGTTTTGATTCCACGTTTGTTACGTTAAACGGTCAAATGTAAAATTGCGCATGTAATTTCAAAGTGAATGCTTAGAATAGACCCTTTACTTAAAATCACTCTTTTTTTCCTTCTTGGACAACCAATCAATCACAGTCTTCAATAGATTGTGTTTTACATAGCAACGGGGTCAACCCCACCTCCTCACAAAGATGAAAGTTTTTGTCTTTTACTTACTCAGAGTTGGGGGTGACCAGGGGGTAAAATAAAAGACATCAATTCTTTTATTCAGCAAGGATGCATTAAATTGATCGAAAATTACAGTAAAGACCTTTATTATGTTACAAACTATTTTATTTCAAAACAATGAAATAGAACTTTGAATTCATCAAATAATCCTAAAAACATTGATAATAATAATTAATGTTTTATAGCATCAAATCAGCCTATTAGAATGACTTCTGGAGGATCATGTGACACTGATCATGTGACACTGAATTCAGCTTTGCATTCACAGGAATAAATTGCATTTTAAAATATATTCAAATAGAAAGAAATAGAAATATATTTCAAATTTAAAGTTATTGTAAATTGCCAGAATATTTACAAATATTACTGGTTTTGTTTTAAATCAAATAAACGCAGCCTTGGTGAGAATCAGAGACTTCTTTTAAAAACATAAAAAATTGTACTGAATCTGACCACAACATTTTGAATGGCAGAGTAATATATATATATATATATATATATATATATACACACACACACACACACAC
This sequence comes from Pimephales promelas, assembly GCF_016745375.1. Next base: position 13,916,683 of record NW_024121122.1, read on the forward strand.
ACATATATATATATATATATCATGCAAATATAGGCCATAATATGTTATGGTGACATAGTTATATGTTCCATTATGCAAAAATAATAGTAACTAAGCCTATTCCATTAAACCTAATCTTAACCCTATAGTAAGTGCATGTAGCTAATTAATATTGCACAGTAAATGGTAAATGTTAAATGGACTGCATTTATATAGCGCTTTCATATACCTAATGGCCACCAAAGCGCTTTACATATTGCCTCACATTCACACACCGACGGTGGTGTCAGCCATGCAAGGCGCCATCCAGCTTGTCGGGAGCCGCTGGGGTTAGGTGTCTTGCTCATGGACACCTCGACACTTGGTCAGGTGGAACCGAGGATTGAACCACCAACCTTTCGGTTTGTAGACAACCCACATGAACCACTGAGCCACTGCCGCCCCAAAGTACTTATGGTGTAATTAATTACACTGTAACAACATCGGCTTAAAATAAAATGCAACCTAAATGTATATTTATATTATCAATGTAAACGCAAAAAGATTTACCAGAAACAGGGAGTGTAGGGAATAATAAGTCTTGCAAAAGAAAAGGGCAAGGGGGTGGCACCTCATATTACAAACATTAAAGGGTCAAAAATTTGTTTAGTGTGTTCAGTATACCCAATCCTAACAGTATGAAGTAAATGTGACCACCTCAGAAAAACCAAAAAGAAGTGTTTTTCAATGAGACTACTATAGTATGGGTGTATTTATTTATTTATTTGTTTATTTTTTTAATGTCATGTCAGCAGCAAGGCTATATTCATAGTATGGGGTTAGAAAGACAAACATTGTGATGTGAAAAACAAAGAGTTTTTCGGAGTAAAAAGGTTTGATGTGTGTGGGTTAGATTCTTCATGGGCAGGTAGAGTTATGAATAACTAAACAAGGACATCTGGAAGAAAAAAAAATACAGCTCCGCTCTCCTTGGCTCAAGTGGTAGTTGCAAAAAATACACTTTTAACCACAGTGGAAATGCCAATAACCTTCAGTTGTTTTAAAGTTGAAGGACTAAGCTTCAAACTACATGTGTACGTTTGTGTGCTTATGTAAAGAAGAACACGGCCATTGAAAGTATCCACGCATAAAGCATGATTTTTGTTGTTGTTTTTGTGGTTTAAAGATGTTTTTAATACTCACAAAATCTTTCTCAAGTTTCTCCATCTCTTGCTTGTAGCTCTTCAGACGGCTGTTGTACATGCCACGGCTCTGAATCGGGATCTCTCGAACCTCCAGGTCCATCTGCTCGAGCTAGAAACACCAATTAAATTCAGTGTAAACATTTCACATATCATTTCGATGCTAAAACAATTAAAGTGTCTCGCTAGTTTACTGTCAACCAGAGGTAGTGCAGAGGCAGGCACCCGGCAAATCAAGTCATGTAAGGAGGTGCCGCTTCATTAAAACCTCCGGCGTGGTTGAGTTCTGACAACTGCGACATGTGTCCGTGTCACATGTGAGCAAACTGGCGTGCACAAAAGGGCCCCGCTGATTTACACTGTCCAATCAACATGACATGATGGGACAATTTACATGCGACACACATCCCTTCTTTCGGCACCTGCCACGGTGCATTCTCCCAATAATGGCGTGAAATGTGTCGCGCGGTGTCACTTAAAAGAGCATTATGTGGATGTGATCACACCGTTAGCATCGAGCAGCCTTCAGCCAGATGAAGAGTGTCTCATGTCACCGGCAACATTGCAGGTGTTTTTTATGCAGGGGGGAAATTTTTCCAAATTCATTATTTACAAAACGAGTGAGTGAAAATTACTGATCAAAGACCCACCAACTCTCTGACTTCTTCAAGCTGTTTGTCGACATTTAGAACCAGCTGTGTCTTCTCCTCTGAAAAAGAAAAAGAGGAAAACATATTGATCAGTGGATGGAGGAGCTGTGCTTCATGACAACAGCCCGACTCCCCCGCAACAACAAGGGAGCAAATAAAAACAAGCCTGCATTTGAAGATATATTTACACATTCTCAACGCACAAAGATCCATATTTGATGTGTCTTATTTTTCCATGTGTAAACGCCTTTGTTAGTTCGTGAAGGAGCGCAGAGACGCCTCTTGGCAACTCAAAAGAGGAGAGAGATGTCAGCTCCGCCAAACTCTGCCACTCAGCCACCCACTCAGAGTGACTACAAATGCCGTTGTATTGGTTTTTATCCACTGGTACGAGCCAGGCCAAAATATAGAGCATGACGGAATTTCCCTTTCGTAATTTGGAAGAATTACATACATATATTGTATCTAACTCTCAACGCAAGTCAACAAAGCTTTTTTTCTAAAAAAAATAAGAGCGGCTGCGATCTTGCGGGTGTTCCGGTGTTATTAGTAAGGAAACAGGAAATGTTATCAATTACAAATCTATACTATGTTTACAATACATAAATTAAACACACTAAAACTTATGTAAACCACTACATGTTATGCTAGATGTGCTAAATGTTAAGCAATTTTAGGTACCGCAGCATTATAAATGTCCAGAATTTTATTTAAAACAATAATATTTTTTCAATAACAGTTGATAAACATTTATCATTTTACAATTGCAATTAAACTTTCTATTTATCAAATAATAAAATAAAAGACAGCTAATAAAAGAAACCAAAATGAAAGAATTAACTGAATTAAGTTTTAAATAGGGCTGTCAAACGATTAATCGCGATTAATCGCATCCAAAAATAAAAGTTTGTGTTTACAAAGTATATGTGGGTGGGTGCAGTGTATAATTATTATATATATATATATATATATATATATATATATATATAAAACATGCTTGTATATATTTAAGAAATATTTTAATTTACTGTTTATAGAGATTTATATATAATTTATATTATAAAAATTTATATATAAATAATATTTTTTTCCTAAATATACATGTATGTGTGTGTATTATATATATATATATATATATATATACAAAATAATTATACACAGGGCACCCACATATTATGTAAACACAAACTTTTATTTAGGATGTGATTAATCGCGATTAATCGTTTGACAGCCCGACTTTTAAATAAAAATCACATTTAATAAATTCATTATGTGACAAACTTTTGCTTTAAGATATAATCGATCTTTTAGTGCAGTTGAAATACTCTTTTGAACAGTTTAGCTTCCAGAACAAAAACTATTCTTTCATAATATGAATTTTGTAATGACAGAAGCACGCTATAAATAAATAACATCACAACATCTACAGATCAAACAAGACCAGTGAAGCACATCAAACCATGTCAAGCAATAGCACTAATCATGAAGAAAAACATCAAGCGATATCAAAACGGAAATCTGTCAATAAGCTGCAAACTAAAGTGAACTTCTATTTTGCCCTTTGGCTTTTCAATGTCGTTTGGTGGTCATCAATCCATTTTTAAAATCTGTGTGCAACCTCACAGCCCACACAGCGTAAACAGCCAGGGGCGATTCTCTACAAGGTGAGCAAACACTAAGGCCTCTATTCACCCCTGGCATAGGGCAGGTTGAAATATATATCTCACTACTGCAGGTGCATGGGGCAATACCACAAGGTCAGGTGCTCTTTGGGCAAAAAGTGATGCACTGAGAAAAATTCGACCTATAGATGCATCTTTACTCAATTATTCATTGCGTGATTGACAGCTCATTCTCTTTGTGCAAATCTACCTAAAACAACTAAACAAACAAAAACACGCATTTATGTTTAATGGAGCAAGGCCTAGCATTATTTTCAAATTAATGTTTCACAACTACAAGTTTTGCGCTGTTCAACCAAACGAAAAATATTGGAGATTCTCGAGTGAATAAATGCGGTTGGCTTGAGCGAAACAAAAATGGCCAAGGGCATTATATCCGTCAACTGGTCTTTATCAATGTTTCTACACATGTGACATTGTACAATGAGAACAACAGCATAAGCCACTTTGTTGATGGCAAACAAATTTGTGTACCCATAGGAATAAGAAAAGCATTTTTTATAGCCATAATTGAGATTTGAATTCAAGAGCCAAACTGTGGCAACAGTGAGGAAGGTTTGGCGATCACTAATGAGCATGCATTGTTTGTGGCTTTGTTCATATTCAGTGGACTTATTTAAATATATTTAGCAGCTGCTGGTGGGCCGGTCTGATGACACAGTGTTTGTTTCTGCCAAGCTTTGAAGAAGCAATTTAAGCTTCAACAATTCACCACATTATACATGCTCATTCTTTTCAATATGCTTAAATAATGCAAAGAAAAGCCAATTGCGTCTGCAATTGTTTGACAGCGCTCACCGAACGGAGCGTTGCTGCATGATGAATCTGAATAAGTGATTAATCCTTCATACCTTTTGTTCACGTACAATAGAAGCACCGAGGGACTGCATCAGGTTATTATGAGACAGACCTCTGAGGTTTAACAGTGACTAAAAGCAATCATTTATATTATAAGTCACCGGAGGGTTTTAAAGTAACCTTTCATTGCACTGACTTTTAGTTTCAATCCAGCAAAGTCAGAGCAAGATATTGTAGAATTAATTTTGTTTACTGAAACTGAAATGCATTTCTGAAGTTCACAATGTGAGAAAAACAAAAAGTTATATCAACATCAAAAGCATCCTGAGAGTATTTCCAGAGGATAGACCATATCAATACCCCTCTTTTGCTGCACTGAAGTTCAAACAGGGTCAAAGAGGCAAACAAGTATACAGAAACACTGGACACAAGGAATAAACCCAAGCAAACATTGACATTTCTATTAAGGCTTATAATCAGACATCTCAGATTTCAAACATTCATAGATTTCTTTCCTTAAAGGTACACTAAGTAACTTTTTTTTCTTCAAAATTACAAAAGTCAATACATCATCAATCCTTCATCCAAAACGTGTTTTTATCTTACCCTGGTTCACTAATGGTAGCAATTGTAAGTATATTTTAGACCTATAACGGGATGGTTTTCGCAGGAAAATGAGTGTAACTCGCCTGTGCAAGTCTTTTCATATCCATAAATAGAGAAAAGTTGCTCAGGTTACTTTGATATGTGTATGTTGTGGGAGTGGCATAGGTTAGTTGTCACAACAAGTGAGAAAGGTTGACATGCAGCAAAATCTTGAACCTCCGGAGAATCAGCAGTCTTAAAAAAAATTGCCAAACAGAGTAGGGTTGTGACGGTGAGGATATTTTCTCACCGGTTAAACGACGTGTGACAACACCGGTAATACCGGTGTCACCGGCGGGGGCTTTTAAATCACTAATTTAAAGGCAAACGTAAAATGCGCATGTTTTCACAGGCACACATAACGGTGCGGTGGTGCGGGAAAGAACTGTTTTTTTATTGTGCCCTGAATATAGGCTAGTTTGAAAACGAAACTTTTGATTGACACACATGTGATCTAAACATCTGAAAATCCACCATTTTTGTCCGACAAAGCAGTCATGAGAGTTAGTAGATTAACGTTGGTGGAACTTGGCTTTATCAGGCAATCTGTCACGACACATTAAAGAGCCACAAAACGGTAGACCTATTTATTGTTTGATTTTCTTTGACTGACCAAATTTGAAAGTTGAGACTGTTTCATATTAAATATTACCTGCTCGGTCCTGTCTGTCAACATGTTGTCAGTGTCCTCTATTTTTCACTGCTTGAGAATATGGGTTAAATCCGAAATCACCCCCTAAATGGTAAATGGTAAATGGACTGCATTTATATAGCGCCTTCATAGACCTAATGGCCACCAAAGCGCTTTACATTTGCCTCACATTCACCCATTCATACACTCATTCATACACCGACGGCGGTGTCAGCCATGATGCAAGGCGCCATCCAGCTCGTCGGGAGCAGCTGGGGTTAGGTGTCTTGCTCATGGACACCTCGACACTTGGTCAGGTGGAACCGACCAAGCCTTTCGGTTCGTAGACAACCCACATGAACCACTGAGCCACTGCCGCCCCTAAACCCTCCTTTACTTAGGCCTATTCCCACCATTAGTCCACTAATATTTTTCACTTGAAGGAGTGAATGAGAAGGAGTGAGTAAAAACGAGTGAGCGAATTCGGACAGCCGTTGCTGACAGAGACGCGATCTGACACGCGTCCCATTTTCTCACAAATCTCTACGTTCGTTCGACTGCTCTTATGGACATTTTGCCATAATTTGTGTGTTATGGTTTGTTCAAGCCTGAAAGAGAACTCGATACCGACGTGCGTCTTTTCTGTGGGTCGTGCGTGTGTGTTAATAGGCAGGATTTAACGGCTACTACGTAATTGCGTTCAATATTTTTAAGGCTTTAAACTTAAACTTTTTTTTTTTTCACATGCTAACCGCGGTGGGCATGTCATGAAACCGGTGATGCGACTGAACACCGGTAACACCGACTACCGTAGCAAGCCTAAAACAGAGGAGAGTCGGCTGGCAAAAAAAAAAAGTGACAGAGCTCGTAATAAAACGAGAATCCACATTGGCTTGGCTTTGTAAAGATGGTAAGAAGTTTTGGATTTAAAATGTAAAAGTGATGCAGAGAATGAAAAAGATCATTGTTATCCCTAGCTTATAATGAAGTAGTTTTATAAGCAGTAGGATAATGTCTCTCTAGTTATGAGAAAAAGCCATATTGATCTGCAGTCATGCAGACCCGAAGCAAAACCAAAACAATGCATCCAGAAATAATAGCTATACAATTATTACAAAAAAAAGTTAACACATCAAGTCATAACTTATACGAGTCATAAGCAAATGACCTAGAGTACTCAAATCAACACAGGCTAAACATATCAGTAAGGAAGCAAGTTTATACTTAAAAATACCATAACACAGCAGGATAATGAACATTACAGATCAAAAAATTTGGGTCAGTAAGATTGTATTTTTATAAGGGAATATGTTGGGGGCATTTTCCTTCCTTTATACAGACATGTTTGATGCTATTTTGAGGTTATTTTTAGATCCTCTGAGCTTTCTCTCACCTATCCAATATCACACTTTGTCATTGTTTCCATGGAAACACTGTCTGATTTGAGAAATTAAAAGCACAAAACAGGTAAAGCGGCAGTAGACTTATGACAACTCACAATCCTAAAGGGTTCCAAGTCAGGTCCATTTTAACAATGTGATGAAACAGACCATGTTTAGTATAGAAAACTAATAGACATAAACCAAGACCTAGTCTGTGACATCTAGGGGCTTCATGGTGGTACTGCAGGGGGACCGCCAATTGTTGTTTGATTATAGAATTGAGTTTGAGTTTTTCAAATTAAACAAGTTTGGTATAATTTATATATTTTTTTACATTTTTGAAAGACGTCTTAAAATACTCTGCATTAATTGGATTTAAAAAATATAGTAAAAATACTTAGCTATATTGTGAAATATTAAAATTTAAAAGAAGTGGTTTCTATTTTGTAACTAAATGTAACTTAATCCCTGTGATGGCAAAGCTGAATTTTCAGCATCATTACTCCAGTCTTCAGAGTCACATGATATTTCAGACATCATGCTGATTTGCTGCTCAAGAAACATTTCTTAATATCGCCAATGTGGAAATATATGTTAGCTCCTTCATTGTTCCTCCCACATTAAAAATGTATTTAAAATGTAATTAAAATGTAATGCAAAGTAATATGGCTAAATATACATTTCTAATTAAAGTATATGCCAAATGCAAAAAGTAAATATGTTTGTAAATTAATTTTGAAATTAAAAGGTGTGTGAGATAGCCAGGATTAAAATCCAACACTCCACCTCTCAATCTTTAGTCTAACAAAGACTCTTTTTAGGTCTGACAAAACTTGTTTTTGTGTGACGTTCATCACAGCAGCTCAGGAATATTTTATGTTTAGTCTATTTCACAATACAAAATGATTACCAACACAATAAAATGAGAGCTGTCTGTCTCAGTCTCAATCATATTGATGTCAACAACACAAATAGGGTATCAAAGTAAGACCTTGAATCTGTCCCACTGTATACTGTGTACTTCATAATACAGAAACTAGTATTCTTCAGTACTTTAGCCAAAAATGTCAACTCATTAACTCCAATAAACATGTTGTAAGATTTGTTCTAACATGTTAAGAGATCCTTGTCACCCAAATCCTGAATCTTTAGGCATCAGAAGATTCATCTGATCTGACACTAACGTTAGATATCTGACACCATGACCCTCAGCTCATTGAAAATCGATATGGGACGTTTCTAAATAATATACCAACCTGACACAACAGCAGCGAGAATTACACATTGACTGAGTTGTTTATGTCGTTCTGTGAGCTAATTTAACAGCCACTTACCACCGGCTAGCTTAGGTATTCGTCCAACTTTGTTGGTTATTTCCGCGGTGAGAGTGCCAAAGTCCTGCTCGTACGCTTCAAAATCCGAAGACATGATGTATTTTTGTTTTTAAAAGATTAAAAGATGTATGTACTGGGATGCGCTACACACTGTTGCTTGCGTCTGCTTCTTATTGACAACTGCGTCACTTCCGGGTGGTGCTACGAGAATTTGTTCACGATCTCTTCCTGTATATGGTTCCGTTGTGGTGTCAATCGCGCGTGTTACTGTATTATCTTCCTCGTTGAGTTATGTTTTAATTATTTTAAAAACGATTCAATCTCTTAACACTGTTACGGCGTTAAATAACAAGTTCACTGATTCATATGCAGCGTGAATGCCGGTTTTTCTTGGACACTGATCGCACGAGGAAATGTCGAGGTAACGTATGAGTTAACGATTCATTTTTCATTTTCAAAACAATCTGTTCATTAATCAAATCATAGAAATACAGATTGTTGCCGTCATAATGAAAGATATCACACATCATCTATGTCTTTATTGGCAACCATGGCCTTTTTCAAAGTCATTGATTAAGGTCTGATATCTGTAATTTGGCAATAAAGATCAGATTTAGACTACATTTAGACGATATTTTCTATATAGTTGACTATATTTTACTGCAAAATGATTAATAAAATTGAGTGGACTCCAGAATCAGTTTGACTTTTTACGGAATATTAAGTAATCGATCTCCAACGATTCAGTTCACGCAGTCTGACACTCAGTAACGTTAACAACTGGATAAAGTTTCTTTTGGTGTTGGGAAGTCTAAATCTTTTTCGGTAACACAGTGTCATTGCCTTACATGTAGTAGTTACTTGTAATAACTATAAAAATTATGCGTAATTACAAGCAACTAACCAAACCAAACCCTTATTTTAACCCTATGGTAAGTAACCCTATATGTAGTTAGTTACTCAATATTACTCAGTACTTAAACGTACAGTTTAACAAAGATACCTTAAAATAAAGTGTAACCTCTTTTTCATTTATTTGTTTGCTTGTTTAACTTCAATCTATAGTGATAAATAAGAGGCCCTAAGTTTAACCTCAATGATGTAAATCACACTGTAGTATCATAGAAGCAAAGCTTTGGGTGTGACATTCGAAGCAACAAAAATTTCCCTAAGGGGATAATAAAGTATTCAATCAGTCATTTCTTTTTACCCCTGCTTTATGTTATAATGACATTAGTAAACAAACTAGGCTTACTATTTTGATGTAGAGATAGTGAGGTAGAACACAAATGGATGAGCATAGTAGGCTTTTTTTGTGATATGTTGGCAACTGACATAGCCAAGTATTTTTATATGAATGATTTCACATTAGATAGATAGATAGATAGATAGATAGATAGATAGATAGATAGATAGATAGATAGATAGATAGATAGATAGACAGACAGGCAGACAGTGGTATTTTGTCTTAAACTATGGTTACAATGGTAAAATTTAGTTTAAGGTGAGTCTTCCTCTTCCATAATTAATTTCAACTTCACCTGCCTTCTCTTCAGATGGATGGCTTGGCTTTAGCTCAAGGATAGGGTGATCAGGGGATTAGTACGGAAGGATGCCACACGCTGACCGAGTCTGGAACTCTTGGAAACGGCTGGTGACAGGTGACGTAGCGGATCAATGGTTGTTTCGGAAGAGACAGAAAAGATGCCCATTGACCTCTTTAAATCACTGCAATAAACCAAGACAGCACGCCTGACTACTTGACAGCTGTTAAATCGAGGACCTTAAAGACACTAAAAAAATGAATATTCTGTCTGCTATAATTGTGTTTGAGAACCTCCATGAGGTCAAAAGACTTTTCCACTGGGGTCCGATCATCGCTCTGACGGTCATTGGCATGTGCTCCACCATGGCCATACTAGACTCCATAATCTGGTACTGGCCACTGGACACCACTGGAGGCAGCATTAACTTCATCATGCTCATTAACTGGACTGTCCTCATTCTGTACAACTACTTTAATGCCATGTTTGTCGGCCCTGGTTACATTCCTCTGGGGTGGAAACCGGTAAGTCTGTTTTAGAGTGTTTTCAGAAGTCTCTTATACTCACAAAGGATGCATGTATTTCATTAAAAAAATACAGTAAACACTAAAATTGTGAAATATTATTAAAATTTAAAAATAAACTTTTCCTATATTCCCAATTTTAAAATTTCAAAATGCTATTTTTTTGCAGTATTTATTAATCCAGTCCTCTTCAGTGTCACATGATACTTTAGAAATCTTTCTAATAAAGCTAATTTTGCTCAAGAACCATTTAATGTTAAAAACCGTTGTGCTAACTTATTTATTTATTTTTTTATTATTATTATTTTTTTTTTTTTGAAAATTGAATGTGTTCTTGATGATCTTTCAAAAAAAAATCTTACTGACCCCAAACTTTTTAAAGGGTTAGTTCACCCAAAAATGTAAATTCTGTGGCTGCTAGGTAATTGCATCTGCTGGCCCAGATAAGTTAGTAAAAACAATAGTGACTAAAGTGGCTCAACATTAAGTTTATCAAGCGACGAGAACATTTTTTTCAAATTTTTTGCTAAAACTTCACATACACTATCTGGGGACATCAAAGACTTATTTTACATCTTGTGAAAAGGACATTATACCACCCCTTTAACCATGTGCTTGTATGATATGGTCTTGTTTTCTGAAGGTTTCTGAAATCAGCATGTCTAATATGACTTATGTTGTTATCTGTGTTTTCTAACAGGAGAATCAACAAGAAATAATGTACTTACAGTTCTGTAAATTGTGCCAAGGCTATAAAGCCCCAAGGTCACATCACTGTCGCAAGTGTAACAGGTAGATTTGTCTAAAAAAAACTGACTGGTTTCTTTTAATATGGATCCATTTTAAAGTTGAAGTGTGTCATTTTTAATATATATGTTAAACAAATGGCTCAATCAATGGTGTGAGTTTGGGGTGTTAGTTGTCGAGGGGGGTGCATTTGAGAAACATGTTTAAAAACAATTATTGTTTTTCATTATCTTTTTTATTAAATAAATTACATACTTCAACTTTAAAGGGACAGTTCACCTAAAAACTGAAAGTTCTGTCATCATCATGTTGTTCCACACTTGCATGACTTTCTTCTGTTGTTGTTGTTGTTGTTGTTGTCCATGCACAGGACAACAAAAAAATTTCATTTTTGGGTGAACTATCCCTTAAAGGACTCCCTTTATGGATCCCTTTATGTTGTGCTTTTTTGTTTGTTTGTTTTTTGACCAATTTGTGCTTTATTCACATTCATATTTAACATAAAAATGTCTCCTTGCCTCAGGTGTGTGATGAAGATGGATCATCATTGTCCCTGGATCAACAACTGCTGTGGTCAATTGAATCATGCGTACTTCACCAGTTTCCTCCTGCTCGCTCCACTGGGCTGCATGCATGCCGCACTAATATTTATCATGACTACGTACACTCAACTTTATGATCGGGTAAGAGTTTTTTCACGTTTTTCTTCTTATTTTTGATGTAATTCATTCTATTAACAATCAATAGCTCTAGCATGGACACACACATATAAATATTACCTTGGCTAAGCTAAAAAAAAGTAATTCTAACAAGATTGTTCCTCTGTGCCATTATTGTTATAGTTGTGGTATAGATTCTGCTATTCTTTTATTTTTAGAATATATTTAGCTTTATTGTTATAGTTATCATCTTAAGTGTGAACTTACATTTTTTTTTAAATCTGTCATAATTTATAGTTAACTTCATTTTTTTTAATTCTGTCATCATTTACTCACCCTCAAGTTGATATTTTGTAGATATTTTGAAGATCGTCGATAACTAGACAGTTGATGGTTCAATAGTAGGTCCAACAGACATCCTTCAAAGTAAATGGTGACAGAATTTTCATTCTTAAGTGAACTATTCCTTTAAAACTCGATGTTCTGGCCCATTTTCTTGGATTTAGATCTCATTTGGTTGGAGCTCAGTGAAGATTGACATGAGCGCTGCTCGGCACATCCACCATCCCATCATGCCTTTCAGCATTGCGGCATTTGCAGCCACTCTTTTTGCACTGGGACTGGCGCTGGGTACCACTATTGCTGTTGGGATGTTGTTTTTTATTCAGGTAGGTAACAATTTTTATGGATATAGAGATAGAAGAGCACTTTCTTTCTCTTGCATTCAAATTTTCTTTCCCACCAAATTAACAAAGGTCTATTTAATCCATGGTTTCCTTGTGAGGATGTTTCTCATATAAGTTCAATTTGATCATCAATTTTCTCTTTTTCTTTTAGATGAAGGTGATTCTTCGAAACAAAACCTCAATAGAAGCATGGATTGAGGAGAAAGTAAGCTTGTATATACAGTATGCCTATCTGCTAAATGAGGTGAATTAATCCAATATCCCTCCTCTAATCCAACACTCTTTCAGTAGTTCTCTTTTAAAGACTTCCCTGAACTATGAGCGCTTGGTGTCATTAACATTTACTTAATGACACAAAGAGGTGCTGATAGTCTTTGACTAGAATCAAGATTGCTGGAAGGCTATGTACACTACTGCTCAATATAGACTACTGGTCTGATTTTTTGGCAGCCTGTCACATGATCCTTCAGAAATCATTCTAATATGCTGATTTGGTGCTCAAGAAACATTTCTTATTATTATCAATGTTTAAAACATTTGTGCTGCTTGCTATTTTTGTGGAAACCATGATACATTTTTTGATTATAGTTCAAAGGAACCACTTTTTAAACATTTTTTTTATAACAATGGCAAAGTCTTGATTTTTTTTTCAGTATAAGTAAAAAGTATAAAGTATATTTCTTTTAAGAAATAAAAAGAAAATCTTACAGACCACACTTTTGAATGGTAGTTTTTTTTTTTAAATCATTCAGAAATTGTATTTAAATAATTGTGTATGTAATGTAAATTCATGACTTTCTAAAAACATTCAGGTAATAAAATGTTCAGATAAACTCTTTATTAAAAAAATCACCGGACTACATAAAAACAATTCTGAAATGTACTTGAAATGAAAAATATATGCTCTATTTCTTTAGGTTGGCAATATATATATATATATATATATATATATTAATCAATATTTATCCTGTAATTTTGTATTTTTTTTCCACCATTTAATCTCCTTTCATCGTTTTTTCAGTTCACTTAAATTGTCCTGCAGACAAGGTGTGAGAAATTAATTTTAAAAATTAAGGTTTTAGATATAAAAATTCTTTAAGGTAATAATTACAAAATAATACAATAGAATAGCCAAATGCAAAACAAAAAATATATGTTTTTAGTTAAGTTTAGCATGTAGCACAAAAAAATGTTTATGTTGACTTCTCAAATGCACATGTAGGAACACCAAAACTGTGTATTAATTGGTCCTCTGTGACTATATGATACCTTATGGAGGTATAAGACATAAGATTAGTAAGTCCATACTGTTACCACCTGAATTCAGCAGATCCATTGGGTTCATTACATTAAAGCAAGAATATGTGTGTTCCCAGGCCAAAGACAGAATCCAGTACTACCAAACAGGTGAAGAATTCATCTTCCCCTATGACCTGGGCAGCCGATGGGAGAACTTCAAGCAGGTGTTCACATGGTCTGGTACCCCCGTGGGAGATGGAATCGAATGGCCTGTGCACGAGAAGTGTAACCAGTATACTCTAACCGTATGTGCTCAGCATAATCAATCATTCTTTAGGTTATATAATACAGTCAAATACAGCTCTATAGCTCAGTTTTTAATGATATTTCTGTTTCTTCTTTATTCAGATTGAGCAGCTGAAGCAAAAACATGATAAGCGGCAGAGGAGTGTGAGTATTGCCGTAATCACTATCAAACACAAGAGGGCAGCATTTACTAAAGGACTGACGCAATGATGACTGATTTGCAGGTTGAGTACAGAGTGGTGGAGGACTACAATGGAGCTTGTTGTCCTTTGGGAAAGGGACTAAACACTTTCTTTAGGACACCTTGTACAGAGGAACCCAGAATCAAACTCATAAAGGGGGACACCATCTTTGCTACAAGAGGAACCAAGTGAGCCATCATTTATAGTTATTTTAATGGTGCATATTTTCCAGTAGGGACAGTTGAAATATATATGTTAAGGGATAGTTCACCCAAAAAATGACATTTCTGTCATTAATTACTCACCCATGTCATTCCAAACTTGTAAGACTTTTGTTTGTCTTCAGAACACAAAGGAAGATATTTTTGAAGAAATCTGAGAGCTTTCTGTCCCTCCCTAGACCACTACGCAACTTTGATACTTCAAAAAGTTAATTTAGAGATCATAAAACTAATCCATATGAATTGAGTGGATTAATCCAAATTTTATATAACAAGATTTAAAGCAAAAGCATATTCGCTTTGACGTGTGTTAACCAATGAGGTTCACTCTCGTGTGTTACGCAGCAATCAGTGAGGTTTGTTCTCATGCATCAAGCAGGTTAGGATGATCTTCTGTTTATGTTTGCTGATCGATATTTATATGTAAATAAAAACCTAAATTCAATCTGTTCACATAAAGCGATCGTGTCTCCACTCAATTCAAATGGATTCGTTTAAGATCTTTATGAACCTTTTAAAGCGTCAAAGTGTTAGTTGCGTAGCTGTCAACGGAGGGACAGAAAGCTCTCTGATTTTATCAAAAAGATCTTCATTTGGAACAACATGAGGGTGAGTAATTAATGACAGAATTTTCATTTTTGGGTGAACTATCCCTTTAACTGTTTATCACGCATGCTATTAGATGCATGTTATAATATATTTTTCGGCCGTTTTTAATTACATTTTTAAAATATAATATTATTCAGCATGAATGCATGGCATTTTGTTGATCTAAAGTGATAGTAAAGACATTTGTAATGTAAAAAAAATTATATTTCAAAGAAATGTTATTTATCAAAGAATCTTGAAAAATCAATTGGTTTCCACCAAATTATTTAATGATCATTTTCTAAATGTTTCCTGAGCAGCAAATCAGCATAATAGATTGATTTCTGAAAGATCATGTGACACTGAAGACTGCAGAAAATTCAGCTTTGCATCACAGGAATATATAACATTTTACAATATATTTTAAATTGAAAGAAAATACTACTGTTTTTATTGTATTGTTAATCAAATAAATGCAGCCTTAGTGAGCATATAAGACTTTGGTAACACTTAACATACATTTGTCACAGTTTTTATTAATCTTTGTTAATGTTAGTTATGAACAATGCAACTTCATTTTTCATTCATGTAAAATTGGGAACAGATTTACTTTGGATTTTAATAATTTATTAGTAAATGTTGGGATTAACATGAACTAAGATTAATAAATGCTTTAGAAGTATTCTATTTTTCATTGTTAGTTCATGTTAAATAAAGTAGTTAATGTTAACAAATTAAAGTTTTACTTGGACTTTTTACAAAAAGCATTCACAAACTGTACAGTATATATATAAATATTGATAAATATGCTGTTGTTAATCAACAGGTGGTGGATGTATGGGGACAAAGTTCTGAATGAGGAACAGGCTAAAGGTAAAGTTTCAAATTATTTTCCAAAATGTTGTTGCATGATCAGTTATTAATTGTAATTCATAAGTTTCATGTGTGAAATGATATCTCTCCCTGTAGCTGGAGATCGTATTAGAGGATGGTTTCCACGCCGATGTGTCGAGAAGTGTCTCTATGACTCAGCGAATAATTTGATAAGTGAAGAAAAGAAAGAGCAATGATACAGAATTGTACATTTTACTGCTCGCTTTGGACGTAATATTAGGGCCTGAACCCTGCTGAGATGCAAATATATTTCTGATTCTTTTCTAAAGCTGTTCAATGTCACCAGCGCTAAGTGTTGAAGCAAATTAATACTGACACCCCAAAGTTTTTAACCCGTGTGACTTAACATTTCATTTCTAAAAAAAAAAAAAAAAAACAGCTGCCAGAGGAACTGGCAAATGAGAAAGATTTTTTTTTATGGAATTGGGGTATATGGCATAATTTTTATGGGATATAATTGTTCTTTAAAGGGGGTTATTAAGATGTTTACTTGAGACTTATTTCTTCTTGCCTTTCTCTCTCGCTTGCTCTTGTACGTTGATGCTCGCACTGATTATGCAAAGCCTTTTTGTCATGCAAACTATCTAAGTTGTTTATATAGTTAAAATAATTGTATTTTTATTTTTGATGGCTTTTTTTGTATGTGTCAACCTCGCTGCAGTTTTCAGAAACAAATAAACACACGATCTGTAAAATAATTTCTTCATTTTATTTCCTTCGTATTTTCAATGGAAACCAACAACAAGATTGGTTTCTAGTCCACAAAGCACCTATATGTAAATATAATTGTTTTTCATTGACAACTTTACAACATTTATTAATATTTTCACATTTTCTTAATAAATTAACATTCTATGATATTCATTAAATCTTGTAAGGCTGTTTGTACATTTGTTTTATAATAATATATCCAGAAAAGGCATATATTTCTTTTTGACAGACAGTGAAAGTATCACAAGCACCTATTATAGAGAAGGTTGATGCAGTGCAATGCTAATAAAACATTTTAATATTTGAGCAAATATAAAATCATAACACAAACAGCACTCCACGTTATATCCCTATAGGTTTTTTTTAGTGCATGTTAGCATAAAGACTCTCAATCTGAACTTTGAATAATTTAATGAGATCTGCCCGTTTGGCTTTCAGTGTTGGAGTGAGAAGACCATTTTCTATAGTGAACATGTCAGGATGCAGGTACAGGTCTTTTACCTTTAAGAAAAGAGAACAAATCTATATTAGCCATGTTGTTTTCTTTTAGTTTAAGTGGAAAAAATGCATAAAAAGACTTACCACAGTCTCTTTTCTACAATGATTTTATGCTATATGCATGGCCTATATACATACAAGTGTCTTAAAGGTACAATATGCAGGATTTTTGCAGTAAAATATCCAAAAACCACTAGGCCAATGTGATATATTTTGTTTACTTGATTACTTACAATATCCCAAATGTTTCCAACTATTTGTAAATCATGAGAAAATTGTGATTTTTTTAACCAAGGAAACGGGGTGTGTGAGCAGGAGTGAGGAGTCACCAGTCAATGACGTCATATCCACGTTACCCCCGGTTTCCGCCAGGTTTGACCTCGTAATGCACTTGTAACCATGGCGACAGACGTGGACAACTAGGCCGGTTATGCCCGTTATGCGTGCTCAACAGCGTGAGCGTCCCTAGCAGGGTTTTGTTCAAACATTACGGACCATGGCAAGCAGACTTTGAGACAAAAAGAGGGCTAAAACGAAGATCTTTCGAGACGCCGAGAGCTCCACGTCCACCACTAACTTCGACTTAGAGACGCGAGTGTTGCAGCTTGATACTTGAGCAAACAGGTGAGCAAATCAATGTATATAAAACTAATCAATGTTATATACTTCAACATGATGAAAAATTAGAATATGATCTGTATGTTATTCTACCTTAGTCTCATACAGCCAACAAAAAACCAAACTAACAACATTCCACACACACAAATGCCGTTTAGAGCAAGTGAATCAGCGCTGCGCTGCCTCAAGTGTAATTCCTCTAATAAACTGACCCGTGTGAGTAATTCAGCGTGTAGTTCGGTAGAATTAAATGTCCTTATTCCCTTATATCCGCGGGACTCGTGTTGCGTGTGGCGCTGGTAGCTACAGTATCCGTCTAGCAATCGCACCCTGCTTCACACCACAGTCATGTTAAAAACATCAATGTATTCACTCATCCATAAATGATCCATCAGCTTGACGACAAGATCCATAATTCCACTTAATGCGGAATATACGTCATTAATATACGTCTTTGTTATTGGAAGAGGTTGGCGACCCCTGGTGGCGAAACAATCTTGCATACTGTACCTTGAACTTTGATTGTTGCGAATAATAGCCTAATGAATTGTAAAAGTGCTTACTTGTTCAAAGGACTTCAGCCCAGCTTCACGTCCCAGCTTGTTGAGGTCAGAGATGACTGCTTTCTTGACTTCCTATAAAAAGATGAATATAAATATATAAATATTTTGTTGTGCAAGTAAACTAGCAGAAATCCTTTAGATTGAATCTTTTGGAAGTCTTGTATGTATTTTCAAAAGGTATGTAAAAGTAATTTCACAAAACATACCTGATTTATACATAGCTCCTCTAGTGAACCTTTCACTCCCAGTTTTTCTGCAAAACCTGGCAATATTTCAGGGTCTGGCACCACTATGGCCACCAAACAGGACTGGACACATTAAATGAATTTTATTAGGCTACATAAAATTAAAAAAAATGAAAGACCAGCCATTTTTATCTTTAGAAAAAGCAAGGCATTGATATTAAAATTACCTGTAAACTGTCGCCATAAACAAACACTTGGGCGACTGGAGCACTTCGAATGTAAACGTTTTCAATTTTTTCCGGTGCAATGTATTCACCTTGGGCCAGTTTGAAGATATTCTTCTTCCTGTCAATTATCTTCAACACTCCACTCTGGTAAAGTGAACACACACAAAATAACTTCCACATTAAAATGACATCTTTTTACTCTTTCATTCAAACACACTACCATTCAAAGTTTAGGAATTAGTAAGATTTCTTAATGTTTTTGAAAGAAGTCTCTTATTCTCAACAACAAAGCCTACATTTATTTGATCCACAAGAAAAACACGTAATATTGTGAAATATCAATACAATTTAAAATAACTTCAGTATCTATTCAGTCACATGACCCTTCAGAAATCATTATGCTGATTTGGTGCACAGAAACATTTATTATTATCATCAATGTTGAAAACAGTTGAGGTGCTTAATGTTTTGGGGAAACTGTGTTGCATTTTTCATGGATTTATATATATATATAAATCCATGAAAAATGCAACACATAATTGCTGAATAAAATTGCTTACTGACCCCAAACCTTTGAACAGTTGTGTTTATGAATGCATTTAGAGAAAATCAGGGTAATTAAGTATGTCTTTGAGGTTACTGGCATGATATTATTTCAAATTAAATGCAATTAGATTAAGACTCTTTCAATTTAAAAATGTATCATTGACTTGTAGTATGTTAAGAATTTATTAGGACCAGTGGTCATAAGGGCTATTTGATAGCATGAAGATAAAGATTATGTACATATTGAATTCAGCTTTGTATTTTGTGATTTTGGCTACTTGCTGATATGCATTTGGCTATTGCATTCCAGTCCTTCCAAGCTGCATTATTTAAAAGGGTCATGGCATGAGAAATCAACTTCTAAAATGTGTACCTTGAAATGCAATGTAAGTCGCTTTGGATAAAAGCATCTGCCAAATGCATAAAAAAAGAGGTCTTTATCCCATTAAACCATCCTCCTCATAAACAATGTATTTAATTGAGCTCTTTAAGGAACATTAAAAGATTTTTTAAAAATCCATGTCATTAAGAAACACAATCTTAAAAAAAGTAACAATATAAAAGATAAATATCATTATGTCTCCTTCTAAAAGAGGGATCTCACAGGAAGCCATTTGCCGATATCTCCAGTGTGCAGCCATCCATCTTTGTCCAAAGCCTCCGCTGTCTTTTCTGGGTCTTCGAGATATCCGATAAACACATTCTTCCCTTTGATGCAAACCTGAAGTGAAATACCAAAGCTATGAGAAGTTAATTATATAGTGGGTTACTGGGTTATGATTTATAAAATGACGTTACATTACCTCTCCTTCACCGTTGGATGTGAAGTAATTCATTTCCTCAACGTCAACCAGTTTGACAATATTACATGGCATAGGAACTCCAACATGCCCTGAATCAATCGTATGAAATTCGAAATCAGTGCTTGGTTTGATGAAAAAAAAATAATAATTCAATCACAGGGACCCACCATTATTCCAATCTCCTGGTATGGTGAAAGAGCAGCCCGCAGCGCATTCAGTCTGGCCGTATGCCTCAAATATCTAGAAGCAGGCCAGGAATAAAGGGGTCAGAACTGGGTCACTGTGACACCAGATCAATACACACACATACACACCCTTCTTTGACAGTGCCCATGTATAGTACATACAAGGTAAAGCACAACTGCATCATATTCTCTTTTATTACCATAGAGAAACAGAAGTCATATATTCATTGGCTTTTGGTGTTGGTTTCTTACCTGGCACCCGAGGCTTGCCCGAAGAAAAGTGAGAACAGATGGAGAAATGGGAGCGGCCCCCGTCACCATCACTCTCACACGGCCCCCTAGAGACTCCTGCAGAAAGAAGTTTTCAGAACCATTCCTTACAGGAGCACCACTCTTCCCCAATACTTGCAAAAAACACTCCCAACTAGTCTATTGGGGATACCTGCACTTTGTGAAAAATGAGTTTGTCCCATATGCTGTCATTCCTGATAATGCCCTCCTTGACCTCTGCAAATTTCCTCTCAATGGCAAAATTCAGAAGCCATTTCTTAAATGGAGTCGTGGCCCCACTCTGAACCTGAGAAGGCAGCAGAAAGTGGACAGTGAAATACGTTTACAGCGTTTTATTAAATAAGCATATACCCCAAACTCAACTAAGTGTTGAACCTTGGTGGCTAACACACATATCTAATACAGTATGTTTGCGCTATGAAGGTGAATGGCCTCAAATTGTGTGACAGTAAAAAATCTCTTTAAAATAAGTGTGACTTTTGACAATAAATGATAAGCTGCAGAACAAAGTGTTGATTAGCTGGTTTATTTTACTGCTGTGTCCACACACTTCTTTTATTAGCCCATAATCTGAGTACTGTAATCATCTTTTAATAAATTAGACATTAGCATTTAGTAACACGTATATATTTAGTTAGTTAGTCAATACCTTTAATTAAAATAAAAAGCAGTTAATATTGAATAACATTTTAGACAAAATATGCTCAATTACTATTTCTGCTCTGTAGACCAAAATGCTTTTTTTTTAAGTCACAAGAATCAACTGTCAAGCATCTCAGAGCAACGCTGTGTAGTGGTGTCTCGTTCCTGAATTGGTGAATTGGTTGAATGAGCAATTCAATGACTCATTCCTGGATTAATCAGTGTTTTCAATGATTAATACTTTTCACCATCTACTGGTATTGTGTAACCTGCAAAGAGAGCCACTAAAAAACTCGTCTAAGTCTCATCTTCATCATTACATAGACACAATTAAAGGGATAGTTCACTTTGAAATTAATTTTTGGTATGTTTTAGCAAGACACGAAACAAGCGGTTTGTGTGAGAAAACGAACAGTATTTACACAGCCACGTCCAAGTGATCTGAGGGCGTGGGCGCTTTGTGGCTGTGGTTACAAGAGGTAAAAACTATATAAATACTGTTCGTTTTCTCACACAAACCGCTCGTTTCGTGTCTTAGGCCATCAGTGTGTTCTTACATTTAAGAGTCATTGAATCATGTTTAATTTGGACTTCTCTGTGCATGCTCTTTGAGGTGGACCCCATAGACCTCCATTATATGACTGATAGACACAAACGGTTTGACCTAAAAATATCAAAATTGAAACTGCTGCGGAAACAAAGACACCTACATCTTGGATGCACTTGAGGTAAGCTAAAACATATCAAATATTAATTTCAAAGTGAACTATCCCTTTAAGGCCCATCTATAAAACATTATCCCAGGCCATGTAAATTTGGCTTTATGTAGCTTCAAACCTTGTCATAAACACGATTCAGAAGACGTGGAACCACTGGGAATACAGTGGGCTGCAGAGCTTTCATGTCATCTGGAAGAAGTTTGATATCACCTTGGAAAAACCCAACTCTTGCCCCTACACCGTACATCACTATCTGATACACATAGACAAGAACAAGCAAGCATGACTTCAGTGTTCGTCTTCTGCAGAAGAAATCCATCAGTGTGATTTATAAACGATTCTAGTACATGACATTGAAAATTTGAAAGTTCTTCAACATCGAAGATGACGGTGAGAGTCAGATATGAAAGAGCGGCTCACCTGTACAACTCTTTCAAACATGTGCGCCAGTGGCAAAAACGAGATGGACACGTCGGATGGAAGGGGAGAAAAATAGCTCTGAAGGAACATGGGTAAGGCATCCAACATTAAAAATCTACAATCCCATAGAGACTAAAAATCATGTAGACATCACTGTATACAGCACCTCAATGACCCTGACCACACCGGATGCATCTGATATCACATTTCCATGGGTCAGCATGGCTCCCTTTGGATCCCCTGAAACAGAGAATGCAGAATAAAAGCTCATACACTTAGAACTCACCACAATAGCTACTAGTGGGGGAACAACACTCACTTCACAGATATAAATGTGGCCTGTTGTGTTTTGTGGTCATGAAGCAGAATGGAAGACATTGCATCACACTTACCTGTGGTTCCACTGGTAAAACAAATAATACTTAGGTCTTCTGGCTTTGGTGGCTTGAAAAACAAATTCAAAGCACATTGAGTTTTTCAAATACATTAATATATAATATTTACTAAGTTCATAATTAACCCATTACTTACAACAGGCCTGCGATGGTTGTTCTTTCCCAAGGCCTAAAAAAGCACAAATGGTTTTAAAGATATATAGTGTTCTGGGACATTGAAAGATGTAAAAGCCTTTAATATTTTGTTTTATTGTTTTATTATTTATACTGATCAGAGAGCGCTGTCAGTGTACCTCTACATCTTTCAGAGACAGGATGTCCACACCACACTTAGAGCCTCTCTCAGTCAATGCGGCATTATAGGGGTCCATGAGGATGATGGTTTTCAAAACGTCTGTGAGGTTTTTTTCACAGTTTTCTAGCAGAGTTTCTGCTTTATCCTGCTTATCGCATATCACTGTGGATATCTTTGCTGCAGAGAGAAACAGATTACTTATCAAGGTCCAATGCAGCACACAATTATGTGGCATTAAATACAAAAAAAATACCTGAAATTAAACATAGTTCAAAGATAAAGATATTACACTACCGTTCAAAAGTTTGGGTTCAGTAAGTTCAGATGTTGTTAAGAAACTAATAGTTTTGTTCAGCAAATATGGTTTTATTTGATCAATGTGACAGGAACTTTGTATTCATCAACAAAACCTAAAAGCCCAACTGTTTTCAATATTGATAATGCTGAAATGTTTCTTAAGGGCAAAATCAGCATATTAGAATGATTTCAGGAGGATCATGTGACACTAAAGGCTGCTGAAAATCTTTGCCATCACAATATTACCGTCATGTGTGGATGCAAAATTCGCATGACAATGAAGTATAAACAAAAGCAGTCTTTAAAAAAATGCAACTAGGAACACGAAGGAGAATATGGTATCAAAATCATAGAAAATACAACCAACTAAACACATAGACGACACTGAACAAAGAGCTCGGAGAATACACAGGTTTAGATAATCAACATGACATGAAACAGGTGCGTAACTTAATCAGTAACCATGGGAACACAGGCAAACAGTAACAGAACAAAACCAAACTAAGGTAGCCTATGTTTACATATGATGTACTAAAAATTTTGAAAAAATATTCACATACAGAAAACAACATTGTTAAAGCGATCCCCATTTGAACGGATCAGTTAAAAAGACTAAAACCACTGTATTAAGCATGTCAGGCCAGTAGTTGGCGATGTCACTTTGTGAAACAAACCCAAAAAAAAGCACTATAGACCATTTTGCAAGATGTCAACACTTGTCCAGAAACACTTCCTGTTTCAGTTTGTAAATTTCTTTATTTCAAATGTAAAGAAAACATCTTAAAGATGTGTGTTTAACTTTTTGATTCAGTTGCATATGTTCTGTTGGCTGCATTTTATTCCAATGTATATGTAGTGTTAAAAAACGGAAACAGGAAGTGTTATGGACCAGTGTTGTTTACATCTCGCAAATATGTATATGAGTAATACGTAATACTGTATGTATGCGCATGGCATCTCCATTTTCACAAATTAGCATTTTTGTTGTTTACACAGAGAAGTTAACGGTCTCATTTTCAAAAACTTCTAGGCCTCCAAACTGTCGTTGTCGTGTAAATTAATGGCAAAAATGCATAAAAAGTTTTCCATTTTTAATTGAAAATTGGTGTTTTCACCATTGGTGTTAACGGACCATAAAACACAGATAAACTGAACATAACTAAAACAGAATTCTGACGATTACTAAGTAATTTTATTGTATTTTTATGAAATAAATGCAACCTTGGTGACCATAGGAGACTTCAAAATCATACCAACCACAAACTGTGGAACTGTAGTGTATATTTAGCAATAATATAGCAATATTCTTAATGATAAATCTAAGGATGACAATTGTAATAGACAATTTACACAAAAAAAGAACAACAAAGGGTTTCAAGCAGGTTTCCCCAAAACATTTGATATGTTGATATTGTAAAGTTGTTAGATTATTGAAACAAACACATCAAAGTTATAATTGCTTTGTTCCACAGAGCCACAGAATTTTCAAAAAATCAACCTACAAATGGCTTACTATGCTTATTAAATGTTCTATTTCATTAGAGAAACAGAAAACAACTCTATGTCAAGGTAAACATAGCAGCTTGAACTCTGGGGAGAAAAAGCAAGGTCACCAAGTTCTCTAATAAAAAGTCTTCTTTGAAGGATTATAAGTCAGCGGTTCAGCAGGTGTGATCCCTAAAGCTGCTTTGACCAACACCTCTAATGAAGGATGCAAGCAAGCAGGCTTAAGTACCTTTATTAATGATGAACACAAGAGCCTCGGGTCCCAAGGTGTCGTAAAGAGGCACTGCTACCATGGAATAGGTGTAGCAGGCCTGCTCCGCGATAATCCACTGAAAAAAGGGAAGAGGTTAGTATATGTACAGCACACTCACTGGAGTGTCACTAGTGCATTAGCATAGAGTGTACAGCCTTGTATTGCTGACTGTTATTGTGCCACATACGATCTATTTTGTTTATTGCATAAATGAAAATAAAAATGTATTTGTCTTATCTTATGCAGTTTTACCTTTCAGTTGAATTTATCTTGTTTTAAGAAGGTTAGATATTTTTAAAGTGAACATCAGACAATAACGGTATGATATATTGCAAATTTTGATTGATATTTAGACTCATTATGTCACCTCTGGTCGGTTCTGGGCATAGATGCCAATAAATGATTCTTGTGATGGCTTTTGGCCACGGTGGAGAAGTCCAGACCCCAAGAACTCAGCTCTGTCTGAAACCTGAGAAAATCAGAGGCAAGGATTGGAACAAAGACCTGAGTTGTCCTCTCTCGTTAATTGTGGGCAAATAGATTCTGTTCGTGGCCGGTACAAATACCTGTTTGTATTTAAGCCACTGATAAGGTTGCCCCTTCTTTCTGTACCCCAAGCATTGTCCATTTCCTACATGGTAAAGATAAAAT
This sequence comes from Pimephales promelas, assembly GCF_016745375.1. Next base: position 13,942,360 of record NW_024121122.1, read on the forward strand.
GTCACACAGACCATGTTAACAGAACACAGATCACGTTAAAGTGAGTGGATGTCTGATTAGATGCACCAGGGTGGCGAACTAACACATGTATAGCTATCTTGAACATAGTACTTATTAGTTTCATTTCTAAAGAAAGAATATCAATATTCTGTGATGCTGTAAATTTTAACCCTAATGACCTCTTACCTGAGACACGTAGTCCTCTTTGAAAAACCTCATATACAGTTTTGGCATCCTCATACAAGAACGAGATCAAGTTGTCATCTTTCAAAAGTGCTGCTTTTCTAGCACCATTCTGTAAATAAAAATAGATAGATATCAAACCGTTGAAGTGCTACTATAAAATACATATTGGGTATGCTTACATGACAATGATATACTAAAAACAGACGACAACGTTGTCAAAACAATCCCGTTCACACTGATCTGTGAAAATGACTAAAAAGGCTGCAATTTGAATGACAGGCCAGTAGTTGGCGATGTCACTTTGTCTAGAAACACTCTGCGAACACATAATTCGCGTGCATGAACATGTAATAGTCATGTGCATGACATCGCCGTTTCCAAAAATTCACGTTTTTGTTGTTTATAGTAAAGGCGTTGTTTCAAAACCGTTTTCAGGTCCCCAAAACACAGCATACAAATGAACAGCCAAAACGCACAAGAAGTTTTCAGCTGAAAACAGTGTCATGTAAACATACCCTAAGAATCATAAATAAAAACATTCAACATCAGACACAACAAACCTCATGAAGTGATACAGGACACATATTGTGCAGTACACATACCCTTGTCACTTGGTTTCTGTTCATGGCTATCTGCATTGCAGAACCCAAAGCAAACTCAAAGGGAAATGTTCCGAGGAGCTTGGAGCCCAACCGGACTCTTAGTTTGTACATTATTGTTTCCTGTTTTTAATTCCCGTTTCCTTTGTTACCTTGGTTCTCATGTGCTAGTTTGTTTCGATAGTTATTACGTTCACCTGTTTCTAGTTTAGTTATTCATTGTCTGTTTATTTAGTCTGTGAAAGATTAAAACATCAGATCTCTTTTTTTTTTTCTCGATGGTTCAGAGACGCCTGCCATGGACTCTCAATTCGTGTAGCTAAATGTCCCAGAGACATATCTAGCCTGTCGCCATATCTGTTCTCCTTTGTTTCCGCTGGTCCAGCCCAGTTTTCGCCTACTTCATCTGAGCCTTCAGCTTCACCTTGCGATCATGGTGTCCTAGCCAGCCCATTCCACTGTGGTCAAATGACTCATGGCCACCATAACTCCACCTTGGCCCTTTGACTTGTCTCCTTCACTGTGCCTCATCGTTCCCTCCGGCTTCACCATGGACTACCGGACTTCCAGGCCTTTGCCTGTGACTGGGCCCTCCGCCCCTTAGGGTCCTCCATCCTCTAGCTCCACCTTAGTCATCCGAGCCTGCACCGTCAACCTGGTTCTCAATCCCTGTGGTTCCAACTTGTTCTCCATGGCTTTTCTCTTGGCTTGCAGTGAACATTCCAAATACTGATCTTATTAGAAAGTCACACCTGAATGCTAATGCTTTAACTACTTTTACATGTGCCGCTTAATTTGCAAAACTAAACTGGTACAGTTACAGTTGGACTAAAGGAGGGGCAACCCTGGACTAAAGCATTTACGAGATGTTTTTAAAAAAGAAATAATTGATTTATAATATATTATTGCTTCAAAAGTCCATATTCTCGTTCAACTGACAAATGAATGCACTCACCGCTACACCCACAGTCTGCTGGTTAAGGTCTGAGGGTGGCTGCAGGGGTTTCGGCCTGGTGTTGAGATGGACCAGGGCTACAGCTGCGAGGCTGAACAGAAACACCAGTCCTGAAGTGGACAGCGGGGTAAAAAGGAACTCCAACAAGAACTGCATAATGTACTGGGTCTGTTGGAGCAGCTGAAAAAAAAATATATATATATATTTTGAAAATAATATATGGAGGAATAATATGGAGGGCCTGTTTCACATAACACATCATTTACTTCTATGTTTACAGTAGTGGAATTTACAGGAAATTCAAGGTTCTTGTAATCACATAAGCACTGTTTTGATGCTGTGCTGATTGGAAGATATTGATGAAGACAAGTCGGTTTGTTCGGGCAAGGTACAGACCAATTGACAAAAAATAATAAAGTGTCTGGCTGTTAGAGACAATTATGACAAATGCTTTTTTTGAAAAGCAGTGAATAATTCCTTCTTAACATCCTCCAGGTGCTGTTTCTCTAGTATTCCACATGGCCTACAGTATTACACACATGGCTATTATAATAATGCTATTGGATTTAGTATTATCTGCCTGGCCATCCATTTATGGAGGACAAAGTCTAGAAATGGTTATATTATCCTTTCCAGTCTCAAGAGCATCAGCTATCCTTTGTAAAACGTACGAAACAATTCTTTTATAGATATATCCACCCTTATTATTAAGAGTATGCTCAGAATTTGGTTGTTGAGCATGGCCCGCAAACTCAAACCTATGTTAAGAGTCATTTTATTCATCAAAACTGACTACTGACTACTCAGATATTAAATATAAAAACATCCCTATTAGTTTTAAACATGCATTACAATAAATGCAATGTATATCAGTCCACCAAAAACACCAACTGCTCAGTGTTATGTGTAATATTATGTTTATTGGTATATGGGTATAAAATTCAACAAATAAAGACAGAAGCTCAGGCTTTTTAGAAGCAAGTACCTGGGTGACCTGCAGGAGTCCGGTATGTCCGTCAGTTGATGGAACTGGAGGAAAAAGTCCTGAGAGACAGTCCCTTGGCCAGGTTTGCTAAAGCCACAAGACGACTGAGGAGAAAGGCATGGTCTCAGGTCCATTAAAGCAAGCACATGAGTGACCTTTGAACCAATTGCTGTTATCTGTTCCCTGATAATACAAATGACTGAACAAAAACAGAATCATGGCAATACAATAAAATAATTTGAAGAAAATGTGCGTTGCACAAGATTCACAAGTCTGTTCTGTGTAATGTCTGCATGCTGAGAAGCACATGCAAATATGAAACTAAACAGTGCTAGTATGAAAGGTGGACTATGACATTTGCCTTTGCTGGTCAGTGTGACATTGAATTGCATGCAGTGTAAAAGGTGCAAACTTCAGATAGACATGTTGTCGCTAAGATTCATTTGCCATTTACCAGATTTTCAGTGGAATAAATAGTTGTCTGTGGTAGTTTGAGGTTCAACCCATTATTTACAAAAATCAGGGAGGCTACTTGGACCCTTAAACCCTTGTTGGCAAGGTCTACCCATGTCACACTTCCTATTAACACCTTTCAGCCTCAGTGAAGCATGACACAACATGACCTTATGAACACACACTGTTTTCTTACCTCATTTGCCTCAGCATTATTATCACCACAGTTTAGGAAGAACATCACAGCTGAACTTTGACATTCGACTGTAATGAGAGATAAGATGCGAGCACCTTTGGATTTTGTAATCTGTTCTGATGAAAGGAAATGAAAAAGGCCTCTGCGGATTTGAGTCTTGTCAATTGTCTAATTTGGGTCAAAGTTTAAAAGGAAAATGAACAGATCTGCAAGCAATACCTCTCTCTGCTTTCCATGTTTAGTATATGACCTCTTGCTCATCAGACGTAAACATTAAGGACTGCATTTTTAAAACCTGTTAAAAAATAGTTAATTACCCTTTGCTTTAATGGCAGTCATACTAGTGAAAATTGGCTGAGAACTTGCACTTTAGGTGATAAGTGTTCTTTCTCCAGAGAAACCCTTGATTAGAATTAATTTCCCCAGGGAAGACAGAGTCCGTTTAAATCTCCCTGTCTGTCTGAAAGCCGATCAATTTGACTGAGTTTTATGCAGGTAGGATGTCAGATGTAAGTGGAACCACGCAATGGTGGGTGCTGATTTTTGTTTCTTTTTCAGCTATTGCAAACTCTGTTATTTGCAACAAAGCAACCCAGTATAAGCTCACGGTTGGGCTCCAAGCTCCTCGGAACATTTCCTACCCTTTCAGTTTGCTTAGGTTGGGGTCTGCAATGCAGATAGCCATTGACAAGATCAACGCAAATCCCTCTCTCAGTGGAGATTTCACCTTTGACTTCGTTTACATGGACACAGACTGCAACGCAAAAATTTCACTTCGTGCTTTCATCGATCAAGTGATGGAACAAAATGTTTCAGCGCTATTTGGCCCACCCTGTCCTGAGGAGGCTGAAGTAAGTGTCTTAATTATTTTGGCATTTGTCAATATTAATAATTGTTATTATTAGTAGCCTATTAGTAGATGTAGTTTTTAGCTATTATTATTATCCTAAAGTTTTTTTATCAGGCTTAAGACCCACCACAACCTCCAAGTATATATATATATAGGCCTATATATATATATATAGCCTATATATTTTTTTTTTCATACAAATGTTTGTGTTTTCAAATGTTGAGATGAAATTAGTTGGTTTTCAGCTAACTCCAAATACGTTCATGAACAGTCACGTCCCCAGAGAAGGTAATTACACAAAGTACAACATGTTCCTGGATGAACATTTGATCCTGAAACAACATTCCAATCAGCCAGATTTGAGGGACAAGATTGCAGTTTATGTAAAGTTTAGGCATTTCTAAGTCTAATTCTACATCAGTGTAAATCATTTCCTTCTGATTTTAGGGATAAGTTATGGGTAGTCCGGTAGTGTTATAGGTTTAGGGACTGGGATAGGGTTAGAATTACATTTTTGGACATCCCTAGCAAACACAGAACGTTCCCCTAACGTTCCCGAATGGTCCCATGAGGTTTTTTTTTTTTTTTGGTAACCAAACAACAACGTTATAGGAACGTTATTTTTAGGTTCCATTTTTATAACGTATAGGAGAATGTTCCGGGAACGTTCCCTTAACCTTAAGGGAAAGTTCTAGGAACGTTCTGGGAACCAAATACTAACGTTCCCAGAACCTAAATTTGTTTGCAGGGGGAAAAAATTGGATGAGATTAAAGAAAAAGATATGCTTTTGCATTCGCTAGTTTTACGTTCTTCAGAAACTATGTCTAAGCTCTCCCACTCAGAATAAAAAGTTAAAAATTCACTTTTTATTTCACAATTTTTTTTCTTGCAATCGCGAGTTTATATCTCATTCTGACTTTTTTTTCTCAGAATTGCACGATATAGCCTAAATTCGCAATTGTGGGTTATTAGAATTGTGTATAAATTCACAATTGCGTAGGCTATCACAAAGTCAGAATTGCAACTGCAAGTTTATTTTTGTTTCTTTATAACGCAACTGCGACTTTATATCAAATTGCAATTGTGAGAAAAAAAAGTCAGAATTACGAGTTGAAAAATTAGAATTGCAAGATAAAGTCACAATTATCTTTTTAATTGTTTTATCCTGTGGCAGAAACAAGCTTCTCTAAAAAACACTTTTTCGCGTTTGCTCAGAATCTTTAAAATGTTCATTTTCAACACGCAGTTCATCAAGGTTAAAAAAAAAAAAAACATATTTAGCCACAAAAATGATTTCTACATTAAAAGTGTTCTACAATAAATGTCCGTAAAGATGCTTTGAAAACATATACACAGAATTAAACTGAACCAGACTTTTAAAATTTCTTAAAACAGCAGAAATTCCTAATTGTCCCAACCCCTTACAATTTTACAATATGCATGTAAACATACATGTAGGCCTTTAAAAATAACAAAAACTTTTTATGAAAAATATAACGTTTCATATAACATTTTTGCTTTTGTCCTCTAGGTCACTGGGCTCATAGCATCCACATGGAACATTCCCATGTTTGGCTTTGTTGGCCAGACCCCAAAAATGGATAATGTTCAGATGTATGATACCTATATAAAAATTGTACCTCCCCTTAAAAGGATTGGAGAAATCCTGCTTAAAACAGTAGAATTCTTTGGATGGACACATGTTGGTATGATCGGGGGTTGTGCGGATACAAACACATGGGACAGTGTTGATGCTCTTTGGAAGTCTGTGGAAAAGCAACTCAAGGCCAATGTAATAGTGACAGCTAGCCTAAAGTTTGATACCAGTGACCAAGAACTTTCACAGAGAAACCTGCAAATCATCTCTAAGCTTGCAAGAGGTAAGTTAATTGACCTTATGCACAGCTGCACTACTTCCTGAACTTAAGCCAGCTCCTTGTTTCCTGTCTGTCATTATTGGACAAATTGATTAATCCAGGTGTGCCTGACCTCAGTAGCCACGGCAACAATAATCAAACACACCTGAATTAATCAAGTTCGGCCAATAATGGCAGACAGGAAACAAGGAGCTGGCTTAAGTTCAGGAAGTATTGAAGCTGTGCATAAGGTCAATATTAGCTAGTCTTTATCTTTCAGCTCTTACAACATCTGCACTGAAAGAAATAATATGCTTTATCTAATCAATAAAATTGTGGCAACATATTACAAGCAATATTATTAATTAAATTATACAAATTAGAATTAATTAGAATGTTAATTTGATTAACTATTTCTCAATTCTAATTTGTTCAATTTAATAAATAATATTGCTTGTAATCTGTTGCCACAATTTTATTGATTAGATCAAGCATATTTTACAGTGTGGGTGGAGTTTACACTGTCAAAACGTGTAAGATCACAAAAGGATCTTGCCCTTATGCCCAGTTGAAGCTATTAGTTGGCATAAGATGAGTGAAATCAACCTGCAGTTTTACTGTTATAATATCAAAGTCCTTGATAAATGTGCATTGTTCTCAAGACCCATCCCCTATTGTGCAGGATATGTTGGGCATGCCTTTGATTTCAAATATGATCTGTTGTGCGATTACAATGTACATAACGGCACTGAAAGTTAACGCTTTAAGAATAAATAATGTTTCTGAGGTTACAAGATGTAACAGCAATTTTGTTCATTCTAGTGGTGGTTGTGCTCGCCAATGCTAAAGACTCCACGTCTCTAATGCTAGAAGCACAGAAACAAGGCCTGATGAACGGAGGGTATGTTTTCCTTCTCGTTCAGCAGTTTGAGGTCAGTGGCAATGTGGTGAGTAATTGGTTATTTGCCGAATTAAGTGTAATAATGCTTACATCATGGGGGGTAAAAAAAACTATAGCTAACGTTCTGGTAAGGTTTTCGCAAAGTTCTCTCAGAGTTATCTTTAATAATGTTCTTAAACCGTAAGCACAAAAACATCACCATTATGCATTTTTTTATTCTTTTTTTTTTTTAAATATTAATCCCACATTTTTTAATATCACTATTTTACATTCAAGAGTTATGTTCCCATAACATTCTAAAAATGGAGTAACCTAGAAAAACACGTATTTAAAACATTTAAAAAGTGGTTTTTAATATTCAGAGAACATTCGGAAATAACATTTTAGTAACTTACTGTAGTGGCAACGTTAGCAAAGTGTTCTTTTTGGCTGGGTAAACTAAAAAAAAAAAACATGTGTTTTGGTTTAAAAATAAGGTAACTGTTAGATCCGTGCCTATAGGTTATTTTGATGTCACTAAAATGTTATTCAGACATAAAACATTTTTATACCAACAGTGTTAATTTGTCCATTTGGCACTTTTTGCAGTTGTTAATTCATATTAAAGTCGTAGGGCCCAATTTTAACGATCTAAACGCATGGTCTAAAGTGCACAGCACAAGTGTATATTGGACTTGCACCTATACTTTTGCTAGTTTGACATAGGAAAAATGGTCGACATGCCCGGCGCATGATCTAAAACGGTTGTTCTTATTTTCTTAATGAGTAATGGGTATGTTTTGCGTGTAACGTGCAATAAACCAATCAGAGTCTTATCTTCCATTCCCTTTTAAAGCCAGTTGTGCTCACTCCATCCATGGTGGATGCACTATTTACTTGACAAAAAGGCCTGTGATGGCTGCACTAACAGCCAAACATGTAATGTTAGCTGAACTTTAACTCACGGTGGTAACTTTCATATGTTTTGAGCACATTACATATTGTACAGAATAAATAACTGGACACATACACATACTTTAGTTTTAAAAACAGTTTTATCAGTTATTTGACTTGGTTTTCTGTTTGGATGCACACATTTAGACCCCGTTTACACCTGGTATTAAAATGCGATCTGTATCCAGATAAGTTATCCGGATAATAAAAAACGCATGTTAATGCAAGGTGTAAACGCATTGTGATCGGATCTGCCTGACCACATCTGGAGGTAGTCTGGCTCGCATTGTGTCCGGATCTTTACTAGGTGTAAACGCAATCTGGTTGTTGAAACCACATATGTATATTTTACTCCTCCCAAAAATGCTAAAAAATAAACGAGTGAGAGCGTGTTATATAGGCTATGTCATGTTATAGCCTAGTCAGATGCGACACGCGACACGCATCACCGCAGATGAGCAGCTGAGCGTCTATTCAACGTGCAAACATCGCAAATAAAAGTGAAAGTAAGTCACAGACGCAGTTAACACATCTTCAAGTAAAGAAACGAAATTATCTTACCAGGCCTGTTGCCACTCTCTCTTATTGATGTCTCGGATTTGGAAATTAGCTGATGATCAATAAAATGCCGCTCAGATCTGTTTTTGGTGGCGTGCAATCCAATAAATCTGCATAACGCAGGAGGTGAAGATCGGATTTATATCCGTTTTGCAAAAACACATTATGTGGCCAGGTGTAAATGGAATCAGTACTTATTATCCGGATAACTTATCTGGATACAGATCGCATTTTAATACCAGGTGTAAACGGGGTCTTAGTTAACGTTGTCAATTTAGCTAATTTCAGGTTCACTATCTTTAAGTTACATTCTATGAAGTTAATACCTTTTCTTTTTGAGTTACCAGACTCAGTTCCAGTTGCTGTTGGGGGTCTTCGGCTGGGTGACAGGCAAAAGGCTTTGCAACTGACTCTCAGCTGTTTAAGTAGGGGAATGGCTAATTGGACCGCACCATGTATTCCCATTTCATGGGGGTGGCAGATTATTACATTTTTGAGTTTTTTGTTATTTTTCTTTGCTATTTATACTTATGACTTATATACTTATGATTACTTATGATACTTTATTTGAAAAGTAAGATTTATTTGATTGATTTGTCTGTAGTTATATACGGTAGCGTTGGTTTGACATGTGTTGTAATTATTGATGTTTGTTTATAGACCATTTCACAAGATGTAAACAACACTGGTCCAGAAGCACTTCCTGTTTCAGTTTTTTAACACTACATAAAAGCTGGGATAAAATACAACCAACAGAACATTTAAAACTGAATCAAAAAGTTAAACAAACATCTTTAAGATGTTTTCTTTACATGTGAAATAAAGAAAACATTTACAAACTGAAACAGGAAGTGCTTCTGGACCAGTGTTGTTTACATCTTGTGAAATGGTTTATATATTATGTGTTTGTCTACCCCCTTTTGTGTCAGAATAGCCTGATCAGCCACTATAAGTTTCCCCATGTCTCAATTTAGCCAGGTCTGTTTTGTTCTGTTCAACCTACAGTATGTTACCTGAGCTAAGTTCTGTTTAGTTGACCTCTTTTATGGGCCTAGAACTTTCTGTTTTTTGTGAAATAGTTATTTTTTGTTTGTTTTGGAAATAAAAACTTATATTTTTGAAACTATACTTTTTGACTCCTCATGCCTGCCAGCTTGGTCCCTCACAAGGCACATATTACTAACACGCTCTTTAAATAAAAAAAATAAATATTGCGCTATTGACTTTAGACTTTAGAGTCTATTTCAATCGCCTCTAAATAGCAACACGCCAACATTGTGCCTGAACACGCCTCGTTTTCTGACAAGCACACCCATGGGTGCACAAATGGGCGCAAATACATTTGCTATTTAAACACAGGGTGTAAAAATGATTACTGCGTCGGGCTGAAACTAGCAAAAAACACTTGCTGTGTACACACCTGGCGCCACATTGCGCCGGGTGTATGATAGGGCCCTTGACTACTGTAAATCATTTGAATCTGAATCAGATTGTGTCAGTTCTCTTTAACCTTCATAGATATTAACTCTCACTTTTTCCCCCATTAGGACAACCTGTGGAAGTCTGCTTTGGGTGACAAAAATAAAACAGTGCTGAAGGCTTTTGACATGGTGTTTGTACTCGCTCAGAAATCCTATGAAGGATATGACTACTATGACTTTTTCGAGCAGACTTATGAGAGATTGAAACAGGCTCCTTTTTATAGCAACTTGTCCTCAGAAAAAGAGGTGAGTATATTTTATTAAATTAAAAAAAAACGAATCCATAATTTAATTACATTTTCATTCATTTTATTCTGTATTACATTTAGGTAAGCTCATATGCTGCCTATTTACATGACGCTGTTCTACTTTATGCCATGGGCCTTAAAGAAGCCTTAAAAAGTGGTCAAGACATCCGTCATGGACGAGAGATTCTCCAGAATCTCAGGAACAGGTCCACCATTAGGTTTTATGGTAATTCTGTCACACATGCAAATTTGTACAGCCTCTTATTTTTCATATATTAATTGTTAATAACCAAAATAACCTATTTTGCTTCTTTTTTTTTTTAAAGGGGCTTCAGGTCTGGTTCATTTTGATGAATATGGAGAGAGAAACCTTGACTATTCAGTATATGACCTGCAACAAACAGAAAATATCATACAATTTGTTCCTGTTTTGGACTTTGACAGTCAAACAAAAACAATCAAGTAAGAACAAAATATTCCAAATGATAGCATTACTGATGCTCAACACTGAACCTCTGACACCATGGAAAATGCTTTGCAGACCCACATCAAGGTTTTCTAACATAGTTTGGCAAAATGGAAAACCTCCACCAGATAATCCAGCCTGTGGTTTTGATAATGAGCTCTGTGAATGGTTAGAAAATGGTAAATAGACATCGCTAGATTTCTATGCACATAAGTCATATTTTAATGTATTTGAAATGACACCATGTCTTGTCACTCGATTCCAGATGTATCTCTTCTGGCTCTGCTAGTGGCTTTGCCTGTGCTAGGATTGGCAGCAGTGGCTTTCATCACTTTGTTGACTCTACAGAAGATTCGTCTACAATCCCGCCTGGAAGAGTCCAACTGGTGGCTTATCGACTACAGCGACATAACTATACTTAGAGAACCCAAAGTAAGATAACCTTGTCATTTCAGTTAATTATTTGTTTCTCTCTCTCTCTTTTACTGCATTGCATTTTACCTATTTTGCAGTAAGCAATTTCGAAGAAATTGTGAATCACACCAATCATCACAACACTCTCGTAGCCAATCAGCAATAGTCATAATCATACACTCATAATGGCTCATCGGCAATCACGCCTCGTACCGTTCTCTCACTTTTGGTCATTTATATTTTATTTTAGTTCGTTTTACACTGAAAATGTGTTTCAGTTTACTATAATGTTTTTTTTAATTTATATATTCTGTTTATTTCAGTGTTTATATATTTAAATTTTTACAATAAGAGGCTAATATTGCCTCCATCTAGAGTAGCACCAAACCAACTAGAGATTTTAACCATCAATCAAATCTAAACGTAGCATAAACCAGCCTTGATCAGCATACTGGTTTGTTTTAGCAAGGTAAGTAAAAATGACCCCATACTGTGCATACGGTATACTAAACAACAAATATCAGCCTATTATTAATGAATGATCATTAACACAACAAAGAGTACTATTGTGGGTTTTACAGGGAATACAATCATTGTCTTTAAACACAACACCAAGCAAATGTGGAAGTGGTGGCTCTCAGTCCATACTCTCCTCAAACAGCTATAGCGCTAAAGAAACCATCTACACAACGATTGGACTCTTTCAGGTACAAATTCAGAATCACATGTTAAAACATAAGTGCACAAGTCAATTATTTTAGCTTACACACTATCTTTGTCTATGGTGCAGGGAAACGAGGTGGGCATAAAGTATTTGAAAAATCAAATCCCTACTAATGTCAAGAAACCATCTGTCATCGCAGAGTTCAATATGGTAAAATTTCAGATATTTTCAGAGATTCCGGTCACAGGCACTTTGCTAATACTCTAATACTTGTGTTTATTCCTGCTGTAGCTGAAAGAAATGAAACACGAGAACCTGGTACAGTTCTTTGGTGTGTGTATTGAGCCACCGAATGTTTGTATCGTCATGCAGTACTGCAAGAAAGGAAGCTTGAAGGTGTGTATACAGTGGGGTTTATTCATTATTCTTTATTTGGATCCCCACAGCTTCCACAGAGTAGGAACGTTTCCATTAAAAACTATTATAGGAACCAGTTCTAGCATGCCATTCCTCTGCCATTGTGGATGATTGACCGGGAATCCAATTGTTCATTACAACGAAACATTGTCTCATACTCAGATCAGACACTTGTTAGTGAATTGAAAGTATACACTCTTAGAAGAAATGGTTCTATTTAGAACCAGAAATGGTTCCATACCCCGCTTCATAAATGGAACTCCAAAATGGTTCTATATAGAACCAATTTTTTGGTAAAAGGTTCTATTGGCTAAGTATGGAACCCCAGGGTTCTATATAGAACCCAGAGGAACCCTTTTTTTTAAAGTGTATAGAACCTTTTAGGGGTTCCAAATATGTAGCACTGATAGAACCTTTTAAGGTTCTATATAGAACCTTTTCTTAATGCTACCAGTTTAAAACAACTCTTATCACTCTTATCACTGCACATATTGAGCAATTCAATTGCCAAACAATTCTTATGAGTTGATTCTTTTTAGTAATTCAAAAATATACATTTTAAATATAAAAAATATATACTTATAGCTCACTGTGAAACTTAATTACTGATTGTTCATACTAATATGCTCTTTATATTACCCCATTTATTGTTTAGTTGACACGGATGTGTCATGTAGTTGAATTGTTTATCACCAGGACTAATTAGAATTAAGTTTGAAACTTATATAACACGTCTACATCATCAGTCTCTTAGTATATCTGTTATTCTGCTTTTGAAACATCAGGATGTTCTTTGGAACAGTGAAATGGAGTTGGACTGGATGTTCAAATTCTCCTTTGCCTATGACATTGTTAATGTGAGTATTCTTTCAATGTAATGTCCTTCATTGCATTATATTATCTAGATTTCCAGTTTATTTATTACAACAATAGGCATATCCACTTGAAAGTTGATTTGGAACAAGTCTGATCTGCTTTTCTATTACTTTGAGGCCTTTTATTGTTGTATGTATCTCTACAGGGCATGGAGTACATTCATAAGAGCAGTATGAAGTCTCATGGAAATCTGAGGCCCAGTACGTGCTTGGTGGACAGCAGGCTGCAGATTAAACTCTCTGGCTTTGGCCTGTGGGAGTTCAAATACGGCAGCAAGCAAAGACTGATCTCACTGGAAAATCCAAAGTATGAAGAGATGTATTGGACTGCTCCTGAGTTTTTGAGAGAAGTCTACTATTCTTTCAATGGCAGCCAGAAAGCAGATGTCTTTAGCTTTGCCATAATCATGCGAGAGCTGATGTACAGTTCAGAGGTGGGCCCATACCATGACGTTCACCTGGAACCAAAAGGTAATGGTTGTATAGTATTTCTTATCCCTATAATGGATAATGAATATAATGGTGTGAACAGCTCAACAACTTGAACACTCCTGATTTCACAGAGAGCAAGTCATGTAGTGTGAACCGCACAGTTCAGCTAAACTGAATCTAAGCTAAACTAAACCTGAACTAAAGCAGTTCAGGTTTATTTGATTAACACGTTAAAATGTAACAGATATGTTTATTTGTACGTCTTTAAATCATCATTGTATTACATTGCATTGTTTCGCCCCAACAAAATTAAAACAACAGAGCTATGATCATTTAACTAAGTTATTAAATATCATCTTAAGACATATTATTGGGAGATATAGAGTGACATCAGATATTTACAGTATTTTATCGAAATATTTTGCTGTACTGTTTTAAAGATCTCATTGATTTTTATTATAAACTGTTCGAATTTCAGCTTACTTTTGGCCAGATAAATATCAGCAATTGCATAGTTTTGATTAGTTTGGGCCTCTGAATAAAATATAGGTGTTTTTTTTTTCTTTTCGAGTATGAGCTTCGTGCTCTCCAATTTCGTACAGTAATTCCTTAGATTTTTTTTGTTTTCTGAAGTTTCAGTAAACCGTTCCATTCAAAATGCTTTAATTTTTCTGATTATTATTTCATATAATTACAGGGCCAACTGGATTAACTTTGGCTTCTCAGTGTATGTGTGTGTTGTATTCCATTCATTAGAGATTATTAAGCAGTTAAGGACCCCTATGAGTGAGGAGCCCCTTCGACCAACCTTGTCTGCTGACATCTGTGATGAACGTCTCATTCCCTTGTTAAAAGCCTGCTGGAGTGAGAACCCAGACCACAGACCCACATTCACCAGCGTCAGGAGACAACTACGTGAGGCATGTCCTGAAAGGTGAATGTCTTATGTAGCTGTCTGCCCAATGATCCCGACACTCCTAAATGTATTTAGTGTTATTTATTCTAAGCTGTTTTATTATTTTCCAGCCATACCAATATCCTGGACAACATGGTGAGCAAACTTGAGAAATACGCAAATCATCTGGAAGAAGTAGTGGAGGAGAGAACCAATCAGCTCACAGCAGAGAAAAGCAGAGCTGATAAGCTTCTATCTAGCATGCTGCCAAAGTAAACAATCTGTTATAGCCTCATTGGGACAGTGACATTTTGCTAATGTGTTTTTATTACCCTTTCTTTCTATCCTTAGCTGTACTTATAACTAAAATTGCCTCCAACGCAGAGTTGCTAGATGATTATATTAAATATTTTATATGAGTAGACATGAAAACATTTTAAAATTGTATAATATATGTATTCTTAAAATAAATAAATAATTTAAAATAAAATCTTACAATGTTAAAAAAAAAAGTGAAATTACAGTATAGTCCAGATTAATAATTTCATTACTTTCACAGTACAACTTCTCTTGTATCTAACTGCACTCTTACATGGTTGTATTGTATTATTAATCCTGAGATCTCCTGCGTGTGATTAAAGACTGTTTATTTATTCTCATTCGTCGTGCGATCAATGCAACCTGTACCTTACGTGACATCATCGCTTTAACAAATATTTTCATTGTCACACTTTTGAATTGGCTTTTAGTTATGTACAGCTATTACTAATTGGACCCTTTGAAATTTTTACACTTTAAAAAAATCTCACCACAGAACCATTTAAAATGTCAGAATTATGTAAGAAATATTTTTTTCCTCTCATCCCATTTTTTTTTCCTTCATCATGTACCTCAAATCTCAGTGTTGATAAATGCGCATGGACATTTTATGCATAATACTTGTATTTTCAGTAATGGCAGTCTTTTCTTACAGGTATATTGCAGATCAGCTAATGGCTGGGAAATCAGTGGAGCCTAAAAGTTATGATATGGTGACCATCTTTTTCTCTGACATTGTGGGTTTCACCACGATGTGCTCCATTAGCTCAGCTCTGGAAGTGGTCACACTCCTCAATGACCTCTACAGTCTTTTTGATGAGATCATCAAGCTTTATGATGTCTACAAGGTAAGTGAAGCAAACTCACTTTGGAATGCAGCAACTGTGCCCGTTCACAATTTACACAGGGGCTGGTGTGGCTGTCAAAATTTTCCGATTGAATGCAACATTCTGTCACACATTAAACACATTTTCATGAGTTTCAGACATGCCGTGTGAATAAATACAACCAGATTTACAGTATAATGTGATGTCAATGGATGAAGGACTTAAAGAATGCTATCGATTCATGATAAATAAATGAAAAATTATTTCTGTCAGTTATTATTATTTTTTTTTAGTTCATTTATTTTCATTTTCAATTTTTCTATTTCAATTTTCAGTTACACTTCATTTGGATGGTCCCTTTAACACATTCAGTTGACTAGAACGTTGCACCTACATCTACTCTCACTAGAGTGTTAGTAGAGAACTAGTAGACTGGTAGGGTTAGGGATAGAATACGTTGACATGTAGTTACAAAGTTACTAGTAGAATGTCTGTTGGAGGAGCATCACAATAACATCTCAGCAGATATTAAGCAGACAGTCTAGTAATACTCTAATGACAGTTAGTTGACATGTAGTTGCAAAGTTACTTATGGTCAACAGAATTTTCAAAAGGGACCTTTAAAATAAAGTGTTACCTAATTTTCTGGTAGGTGGAGACCATAGGGGATGCATATATGGTGGCCAGTGGGCTGCCTATCAGTAACGGTAATCTTCATGCAGAGGAAATCTCTACTATGGCACTCCACTTCCTCTTTGCCCTCAAAAGTTTCAAAATTAGGCATCTGCCTAATGAGAAACTGGCCCTACGAATTGGGATCAATTCTGGTATGCGAGTATACTGTACTATAAGTGTATTGTGGGCTATACGTGTTGTAAGAGATATACAAGAACATGGTCCTCAAAAAAATTCTTCTGTCCCTTGCATATACAGGCCCAGTGGTTGCTGGAGTTGTGGGTAATACAATGCCTCGCTACTGTTTATTTGGAGATACAGTGAACACGGCTTCTAGGATGGAGAGCAACAGTCTTCGTAAGACCTTTTATTTTGTTGTGGAAAAGTATTCACCGCTTAGCAAGAAATCACTTGAGTCACAGAGTTCCAGAAGCCAAAGCTTAGATTTTATTGGTGGACACAACAAAGCCGAGATGCGAGCAGAACATCTAACCATCTCACTTGGGCCTTCTGAGTGTTGAATTGTGTGTTTGATAAAAAAAAAAATATGCTTTTACTTAGTTGTTTTTTGTTTATGTTTGAATGAACATTCAATTTAATAATTCGCTGAACCTTTTGAGACAATTAGTAACATTAAAAATGTTAGACGAACATCCAACTAAATGTTTCAGGTCAATGTTCACTAAACATTCTATCAATGTAACTGAAATTTTGTTCATCACTTTGAGAGAACCTTGCCAGAACATTAGCCAACGTTCTGAGAATGTTCCCTGTTAGCTGGTTATAGATTTATAATTTAACCTATTTAAATAGTCTGCATTTATATTTTTCTGTAAAACAAATATTTTTAAACACTTTGTTTTATTTGATTATGAGAGGTCAATTTTTGCTTATTTCCTTTTCAGCACTGAGAATCCACACCTCTCAAAGCACTGCTGATATTCTCCTCAAGAATGGAAGTTTTGAACTGGAGGAGAGGGGCGATATTGAAATAAAGGTTTGTATAAGGCCACTCTTTATACAGTCCAAAAGTCTGAGATCACACTGTCTGCTCTATTTTTTACCATTTATAGCCTACTTGAATGATGGTTGTGGACAAGGCAAAAAAAAAAGAGAGAGGGAGAGTCATATGTTAAGACATAAATTGATATTAATATAATTTCTAATTAAAATATTAAATGAAAAATAGAAACATTTTCACTCGTGGTCTCATACTTATAAACAGTGTCAACTGTCATGCAATATCTGTGCATCTAATCAAATCTCTGATGGGTTTTCTAGGGAAAGGGAACACAGAAAACTTTCTGGTTGACAGGCAAATCTGGATTCAAGTTTCCAGCCATTGGCCAGGACTATGATGCAAGTCCTAAATCAGGAACAGATGTAAGTATCAAGCAACTTATGGTTATTTTATTTACACTGTTAGGTGTTTGGTCATGACAAAAAGTCAAAGAAGTGCTATATGGAGACCTGACATACTGTAAATGGACAGTCTTGCACTGTCATGTCTAAACAGGAGAAACCCAAAACAACTTTAGCAAAGGATGGAGATTTTAAAGACAGAAGAGCAATCCAGCGGACCCCAGCCATGGCTAAAATGACAGAAATGCACACACTTACTGTACCCGATATCTAATGTGACTGTGATATTGTATGTTCTTGGATATTAGGACATTACAACAAATGTTGTTGAAACTTTTAATATTTTATTTTAAAAGTTTTTCTTTTCAACTTATCAAGTCAAGACAACATCTTTAAAAAAAAAATTAATTACTAAAAATATTTTTTCACATATAATGCAGGATAAAAACAAGAATGTTTCAACGCATGTTGCACTAAAGATTACCAACTGATAGTACCTCTTTCAGATTTTGTTTTCTTGTTCTATAATATTCATGTAAGGAAAAAAAACAAGTAAAAGCTGTAAAAAAAAATCCGATGGAACATTTAAAGGAATGTGTAGATACACTCCCTGAGACACGTATGGTGCATGGGTGTATGCATACTGTATCTATATTTAAGGATTTGTATGTAATTGTATAAGTGCAAAGGCATGTTTCATTGCATTTGAGTGACCCACATTTGGCCTCTTTACAAACTGAAGTATCCTAAAAATTCATTCAGTAGAAATATGGACAGCAGACACAGAATTGGGCCTGTAAAACAGCAAGGTAAAGAAAAGGGAGATTTTTAGCATTATAAAAGTGACATGTTTTATAAGATCGTTTAAAAATCTGATTTTTAAATGAGTTTTAATGCAGGTGTAAAACTTGAAAACAATATATGAAAATCATTCATGCGTCTACACTGCCTAGATTGACTTACCTGCGAGATGGACATAACTGGAAGAGTGTTGTGCTGTATACAGAGAGTTATGTGGTTTTAAAACAAATGTTCTTGAATATCAAACTTGAATCGTGCAGAAAAAAAAAAAAGTTAAATACCTCTGACTTGAAACTCCATGGTCAGGATACCTCCATTTGGATCAGGTTCAAATTCGGTGTTTCTTGATGATGTACATGGAGTCTAGGATGGTTAAGAAGAGTCTTAGTGGAGCTGGTAGTCTATATAAAACTACAATAGCATTAAATTGACACTGATACTCACTGGCTGACAGAACAGCTTCTCCCCATCACATACTTGGACCTCACAGTGGAGCCACACAGTGGACACTTTTTCTAGCCGCTGGAAGCGGAACGAATTGAACTTGAACATGGACCGACTGTCTTTGGCATTTTCAAATATGGTGACTGTGTTGTCTAAGGAGCAGCTGTTAACCAGGAACATATATATTACCCAGTGAGCAGTATTGAATCACAATGACACGCATTCTACCTAATATGTTTGAATTGAAAATAAAATCTTACCTGTTCAGAATTAAAGTCCACCTTTTCTTGTCTGTTGAATATGGCGTTGGTGTTGCCCAGCAATTTGTTATTACTACTTTGAATCTATGAATATTAAAGAGAGAGTCTTTTTAACTGACTATGTGAATCAAATGTAGACTCCTTTCTTTTGAGCAACTCACCTGTTACTCAGTCCTTTTGCTTCAATGCCAATGAACACCTCTGATCCGATCTCGGATGTGTCAATCACATACGGCGCATCTTTTGCATAGAGGAACTTCGAGTTCTACAAACCACAAAATTCACCCCAAAAAAAACATAACGTTCAGCATAAAGTCAAAGTTATACACAGTTAACATTATGGAGGAAAAAATATATATATATTTTTTTTTTATATAGGTATATATATATTATGATTCCACTATATCTATCTATATATGTAATTATTAGGGCTGTCAAACGATTAATCGCGATTAATCGCATCCAAAATAAAAGTTTGTGTATTGTGTTTACATATTACACATGTGGGTGCACTGTGTATAATTATTTTGTATATATATAAATACACACACATGCATGTATATTTAAGAAAAAAAATATTATTTATATATAAAATATTTATATTTATATATAATATAAATTATATATAAATCTATTTACATGAAAATATTTCTTAAATATATACAAGCATGTGTGTGTATTTATATATATATATATATATATATATATATATATAATTATACACAGTGCACCCACATATATTATGTAAACACAAACTTTTATTTTGGATGCGATTAATCGCGATTAATCATTTGACAGCCCTAATAATTACTGAACAAATGTAGTGCACTACACAAAAAACCCAACAAATTTGACCTTTTTACAAAATGTCACATAAAATGGCGAGCAAACGTTCCATTTGTCACCTACTTTCTTCATTACAGGACACTTTTGAGAAAATCTGAAGTACTCACTGTGAAAACGTTCATAGACAACTGAGACTTAAAAGAACCTAAACTCCCGTTGTTGACATAAACTGTTGCCACTCTGGAAGAAGCAGAGGGTTTAGTAAAGACGCTGCAAGTCAAGGGTCAGAATGCACAGGTTCCATGAAATCTACACCTGCTGGACTTGACATCAGTGTAACAGGCTCTACCTTTGGCTAAACACGGCATTGTTGACCAGATAAGCCGCTTTATAAGTGCAGCTGAACGTGTAGTTGACAGGCTGGTTCCGGACAGTGAGAGAGGAGTCGTTGGATACAATTGAGTTGTAGAATATGTACCGGGGGTCTTTGCCTCCTACATACTAAAAAAGAAGGTAGATACATTTTTAGCGCTATTTTGAATGAAATAACAAGTCGAATATATCAAACCAATCAAACGTCTCACCTCAGACATGGTGCCGCAGTATGAGTGATTCTTAGGAGTGAGGTCTGGGATGGTAAAGCGATAGAAGCCCGGAGTGTTAATTCCAGTGTAGCACATGCCGCCCAGGGACAGCTGGCCAATCTCCCATCCATATGGACATTCTGGCACGTTTGCAATGATGGCATTGGGAAAACATGACACCATCACGTAATCTGAAACAGATGACAAATTGGTCTGTCAGGCTTAACTAGCCGATTAAATCATGCAAACCATAAATACGCGGCCCTTTGATCCGCACTGGGAGGAAATGTTTAAAATTTGATGCTTATTTTACATTTACCAGCTTTCTGAGGTGCACAGGCCCACGTCATAGGGAGGAGAATCAAGAGAACACCAACAGCTGCCATTTCTTAACGCTGAACAAAGAGAATTGCACCGTTACATTTACATAAAATATCTTTAGACGTGATACAAAATTCACTCATAATTTTCGAATTATTTTCAAGGCTTCGTATTTGTCCCATACCAATGCAGAATCCAGAAGAAGTGTTGGCTTAGGTCTCTAGCAGAAGGTTTGCATGGTTCCTGTGTGGGTCTTCTGCAGTTAAATGATGATAAATCCTAAAAGCAGAGTTCATTAAAGAAAGCACAAAAGCTACTTTATAGGTCCACAGGTAGGCAGTAACCCCCCTTGCTTCTTTGGTCAGCCAGTCTGGTGAGGCCTTTTTTGGTGATAGCATTGTGAAGGAAAGCACAAAAGCTCTCTGTCCTGGCCAGACATTGACTTTTAAATGATCAACGTCTCAAGGGGAAGACCATGTTCTCAGCCATCTCTCCGTAATGTTTTAGCCCTTTATATGCATTGCTAATATAAACTTGTTGGTCTCATGGTTTCATTCTCACCTGCAACTTTTGGGCTCTACTCAAACATTTTAGAGAGTTTGAAAAGCTTCCAATTTAGACTCACTCCAGGTTATGTAATACTTAGTGGATTGCCATTAGTAGTTATCTAATGCACCAATCGTGCCAGACACAGTGTCATTAAGGTCAGTCTCATTGTGCTAAGCCAAAACAGATCTAAGAGTAATACAGCTGTGCACACTCTCAATGCTCTTTATCTTGAGGAAAATGACTCACAAAAGGAATCATTAACCCATAAATGCATGAATATTCTGGTAATCGTTATTACATATTCTGGTCTTTAGCGGCCCGGATCTATATCTAACAATGTTTGATTGCGTTCAGGACTCGGTCTGCAGTAAATCACTGAGCCGTTTCAAGTTTTGCTGATGATACTTCCTATTCTTTTGTTTTCTGCCTGCAGTAACAATGAGGGAAACGTCACTTCATCATTGTGTGTCAGACATTGTCATCTTGTGGAATAAAGGTGAATTGCACTTATTGAGTCATAAAAGATTCAGTTATTGTTGAGCAGAAAAAAACTATAATTACACATTTTCTACAAAAAATGAATGGGAAAACAGGAATTATTTTATATAAAAAATAATATTGTTATGAATTGATTGAGGAATACTAAGAAGGTTGATGTCTAACTTTAAAAAAATGCACAAGGAGGGGTAGTGAATGACGTCCCGGGTCACTAAAGACCTGAGGTATGCATTTTAGGGTTAAAGCTCCAAATGTCAAAAACAAATGTCAAAATTTCCACTTTTGTAGAGTGCAAAATAGAAGCAAAATATCATAACAATAACAAAACTTTGTGGTATAGACAGCCCTCAACCCCTTCAGGAAGTCACAATGCAGTGCAGGTCAGGAAACAAGCGTTTTCTGGAACCACATGAGTCAGATGGCGGCAAGAGCACATAGATTTGTGATATACCACCCAAGTTGTCACCTATATGAACTGGAACTGTCACACTCCACGAAAACATCACACTGGGGAACAAGCACACAAAGGGTCTTTAAGATTTCCGTGATCAAACATACGAGAAAGAATGTATGGATGGGGCCTATATAGATCAAGATGGCCTCCAGATAAGGCAAGAAGCCTGAAGACAAGCACACACAATCTGATAGTCAAAGGATGTGCCATTGACAGAGATTCTGTTTCAGTCTCTAAGGAAAGCAGGGCACTTTAGAGAAGCAGCATTTATCCACAGACAGTGTGTCTCCTTCAATTTTAGGACAGGAGACTATCCCCGTTTAGCCTTTCTTCATGTGTATGAATCACGATTCTCATGAATACAGGGTCAGCCAGTTTAGTTTGGTTGCTAACGATGTCAATAGATTTAACACAATTAAAACTTAATCTCTGTGTGGCAGACAGATGTGTTTCAATCCCCATAAGGCACTGTGTTAAATTATAAAGACAAAATTATGGCTCACTGTCCTCTGATGCATAGATGAAGGAAATTAAGCAATTTTTAATATTAAAAGAACTTGTATTATTTCATACAAGGACCAAACAAATAAAACAAACACAAATTGTTTTGAACAAAAATATAATTCATGCAGCAATTTATATGCATCTTTTAAGCAAAGCTGTGAAAACTATTAAGAATTGCTTTTAGAGAATATATCTTGAATATTTTATTTTTCATAACATTTTGCTGGTTTTAATGTTTTATGAACAATCTAAACATTATTAAACCATATGTAAAAAAAAAAAAAAAGAATTATATAATAGTGAATATATCTTATATTTTGTGTTGCCAATTTCTTTCTTTCTTTCTTTATTTTTACTTATCTTGTAAGGTTATTAATTTCATTTATCTTGTTCTAAGGATTTTTTTATTAACGAGACAAATATACACCTTAAAGTTTGCAGTATTGTAAAAAGAGTATAGTAGGCCCTGATCATAAACAACTATGTTTTATTTTAGAAAAAAAAAGTCAGGTGATGTTACAGAGAGATACAAGGAGTGTGTATTTTATGTGTATTTTGTCACTAACAATGTGTAATTTATACGATCAAAACATGCAGAGCCAAAATTAGCCAATTACAACTGCTAATGTAAAATGATCAGGTGCAGATAGCAAAGGAACAGATATCCCACGTGATAAAATTATAGAACAGCAAAGGCGACTTTCACTAGTGGTCATTACCATGAGAATGAAAGCGACCACTGGGATACATTAGAGTGCAATGCCTAAGAGGAAACTATGGCAGATGCAAATCAACTCTGAGGCCCAGAGCCCAGGGACAGCTAGTGTTACAGCTGCCTATTGAAGAGCCTTCCAGGTGTTCAAGCTGTTCAGATGCCCCGAAACTTGAAAAAATGTATGCCTATTAACAACAAAAATGTTGAATTTGTTTAAAGAACTAGATTGTAGCTTTATATGAGAATTGCTTGACAGTGCAAAACTCCTGTCCAGGATTCTTCACAGTCAAAAGTCAAAAGAGGCTAGATAAATATCTGTATTCTGGTTGCTAGATATGACTTGGACCCCTCTTTAAGTCGATTTTAATTTGATGAAAGTCAGTATTTGTAAGAGAGACTTCCACATAGAATATTTATTACTTTTCCAGTGACAAGAAGGTTATGTCCTTGAAACCCAAACTCTTTTCCAAAGGATAAATGTTAGTATACACACTAGCATAATTAAAGAGGAACGTGTCCAGAATATATATCCAAATGTTCTTGTTCCTTTGTGAATACACAATTAAGACCCAGCAGGAAGTCTGGACAAGACTTAAAAAGAATGCTTGGAGACATCAACACTGAGTAAGGTGAATTCCATGCAAATAGTAATTCTACCATGGAGCTTAATCTTTTTCTAAAGATCAAGCGCATACAATGTTTCATTTAATGGGCAGCGATCATCTCCTAGATGTAATAATCCACACTAAAGACCTATTATCTCCCTTTTTACAAGATGTAATATAAAGGCCTGTTCACACCGGGACGAATTTTGCACGCGATATTCGCCGATGTTTAACGCCTCACTAAATAAAGGGCGTGAATGTGAGTGTGCACACCGAAGGGTAAAACGGCACGCGTAAAAGCGTAATTTTTTAAAAAACGCCTCGGGTTCGTTTTTTTAGTTTGACGCGCCGCATCAAAAACTATCTGACCAATGAGATTGGTGCTTTTGCTCACATGTTTGGAGCTTCTGAAGTTACGGTAAAACACAACTTGGGGGCGCTCAAACACAAAACGGTCTTGCCGAGCACACATACGGAACGGTGAAGAAGATATACGCCAAGTAGCGTCGTCGTCGTCTACACAGCCAAGAAGAAGATGAGGAAGATGCGAGGCAAGTTGAATGTAGAGCTGCTGGTCTCGTTGGTGTTAGAACATAAAGAACTATATGACAAACGCGGCAGCAACTACAAACATCTTGATAAAAGAGAACTGTATGGAGTATTGCAGAGCAAATGGATGCCATCTAATGTTAGGGAATGAATTTGCAGGTTCACTCGGCTCATCGTCAGTTAAAATCGCTTTAAAAAACGAGTTAAAAAACGCTGGCGAATAACGCGCGCTGATATTCGTCTCGGTGTGTACGGGCCTTAAGTCTCAGGCATCCCCAAAATGTGTCTTTGAAGTTTCAGCTCAACAGATCAATTATTACACCATGTTGTAAATGCCCATTCTGAGCGGAAGGAAAAACTCGCTGTTTTCGTGCATGTATCTTTAAATGCAAATGAGCTGCTGTTCCCCACCCCGCTTTCCAGAAGAGGGTGGAGCCTTAACAGTTTGTGCCTCCCATACTCTGCCAAAATCTAAAACAACTGTTAGGTTTTCACTATCATCTCTATTGTGATCATCACACTCAAGTGACATTCCAGTTCTTCGTCGTCATGAAAGTTTATTATCTGCATGCATTTTAAAGCCATATCAGGCTAAACTTCTGATGGTTTTCTGAACGCACACATCCAAATCAAGCACACAGACAGCTGGATTAAATGCGGCGTAAGACATGAAATCAAGAATTAAAGATCTTATTGCACTTAAATTGTCAAACACAAAAGATTATCTTCAAAAACACGTTGTGTCTGAGAACTTAGGGAAAGTATTTTCATGTGTATATTAGCTCTGTGTGCGTATTAAAGAGAAATCAGTGTACACGTACCTTCTGCTATTTGTGTTGTTAAAGAATTAAAAATTGACCATACTTACTTTGTTTGCCTAAATTGATCATTTTGTGGTGAACAATTCATCCATGCAAGTCAATCCACACACAAACTTTTTTGTGACAGTAGACAGGCTGCCTGTGTGTGAAAAGAGAAATGGCGAGGAGGTGCATTTTTGGTTGTGGCACTCACGGGTTAGCGAGTTACACGCAAAAGGCTTGTTCTGAAAAAAAAAAAGTGAAGAAAAAAAATTCTTGCTCTGAGACACTGCTTGCTTATGATTAATGGAATTAAAAATGAGAGTGGGTGGATTTTTACCATACACACACTGCTGACACACATTCGTTCAAACACCATGTAAATAGGTCCCCTTTAAAAAAATAATAATGTGCACAGATAAACAATTTATAATGAATACTGCAATATTCCATAAAAACAAGAATTGTCCATTTTTATTTCATGGTGATTTTAAAAAATAGTTTGGAAAACCTTGTTAGCTGTGTCTCAACTTTTAGCTAACCGCGACCCTTAGCGGCTCTATGAAGAATTACACCACTGCCATGACAGCGTAGGGCAGGCGGAATAAACTAACTCAGCTGTCATGCATCTCTGCTCTGGCAAGTGCTGCCTGCCGGTTGGTAGTGGGGAGATTCAAGGACGACAGCAGGTTCACAGTACGCTAAAAAGGGCAATTTCAACTGTGATGGCGCATCAACGGCATATTCTTGAGGTAAAACTTTCCTCTTTACACACCACGCTTTTTGTCTTTCGCTCAGTTTAATGCACAATGAGGGTGGGCGCAGGGGTAGTTAGCAAGCTAGCATAAGGTAAAGGGGTTACTCACTGAGTAAACCGATGCAGTGAACACCGGCAAAACCACATGACATGCAGATGAAAATATATGATGATTTGGTGTTGATCGCATACGTGACGGAAAGCATTGTGTATCTTAAATGAATGTAACGTGTTAAAGCACCAACAACTGCTTTAATTAAAGCACACTGTTAACCTTTGCAGTGGTTGGATATGCGGTAAACTGCTTTTAGGACGAAACGCCCTGACGGTGCAGCATGCGCTCAAGCGATCAGATCATTTCTTGGCAGTTTGCTCGAGCTCAATGTGGTTGAGTTGACAAAGACTCAAAGATGGTCAGGCTAGCATGCAGCTACGGTAGCACGAGTCTTCTTGACCGCAGTATCGGAAGCGCGCATTCTTTCAAAGCTGCGAATAGGTTCAAAACAGGCCCTGAAACTCTTACAAATTAATTATATTTTTTTTTCAAACATGATCATTGAAAGGCTCTTAACCTTCAGAAGTTGTTAATGGTCAACCGCAGGAAGTCAAACTAAATGTTATATTGACCTGTTTTACCTGTTTATTTTGAATATGTTTTGCATTTTGTGTTTGTTTAACGTTAACAGTTTAAGATTTAATTATGTGATTTATTTTCAATATTTAATCAATAAAATGCATAAAAATGAAAAAATAAATAAAAACAAATTGATAACAAAGCTTAAATGAAAGTGCTTAGGCTTATGAAACCTGAACAAAATGTTTTTTTAGTTGGTGGGTCAGGTCAAAATCACAATTTAGATTTCTAATAGCTTATTAGGATTATTCTGTAATAATAAGTCTCAATAATCAATATGCAAGACCTTGGAGTCTGGTGACATTAGAGAGACAGTGTTACAACATCATGACATTGTCCCTAAAATGTCACCAAGGTCTTGCATATTGACACTGGACCGTTATATTGGCTTTTGGTCTTCCTAGTCTTTATATTACTTTTTTATGAGCTGGTACAACAAGACTATAAATATAGTTTATTACCTCCATGGGGGATTCATTTGAAATGTGTGGTGTAAAGTCCTTCTCATGAAAGAATTCAGGACATGTATAACTAAAAAAGCTAAATGACATTAAAGTGCCATATTTTATTTATTTTGATATTTTTTCATTGTTTTAAATTGAGGGTTAAACTATTGGAGACATTTTCTTCCTTAAAGGATTAGTTCACTTCAAAACAAAAATTCATCATTTACTCACCTGCAAGTTGTTACAAACCTTTATGAATTTCTTTCTTCTGGTTTTGAAGAATGTCAGTAACCAAACAGTTGATGGACCCCATTGACTTCCATACTAGGAAAAAAAAAAAAATACTATGGAAGTCAATGGGGTACATACATCCACTGTCTGGTTACCTACATATATATATATATATATATATATATATATATATATATATATATATATATACATACACATACTGTATATTCTGTAAACACAAACCTTTATTTTGGATGCGATTAATCGCAATTAATCTTTGCACAGCCCTAATTATTTTGTTTAACTTCAAGTCGGCATGATTTTTTTTATATATATAATTTTCTTATCTTATTGTGAACAATCCATCCAAAATGTTTATTTTTTTCTCAAAATGACCTCATAATGTTTAATCACTCATAATCCTCTGGTAAAAACACCTGACTTCCCTCTGTTGATTTAAACATGTCTTCTCCATTTAGTTTGCGTAAACTCCTTAAACTCTTTAAATGCAACGCCCACATCTCGAAATCCAATTAACAACCAATGCATACAACATCATTGGCTTACATGTTTTCTTTGCATTAATTCGTTACAGTCAGATGTACATAACAATACGGATTAATAACCATTCTTCCTGCTTGTTATTAAATTCAAGTCTTTTTGACTACAGTTTGACAAATTAATACTTAATGGGATACTCCACTTTTTTTTTGGAAATAGGCTCATAGAGTTAAACAGTTGGGTTTTATCGTTTTCGAATCCATTCAGCTGATTTTCTGATATAGGAGAATATCAGTAACCAGACAGTTTCTGGTCCCATTGACTTTTATAGTGTATCATACTATGGAAGTCAATGAGACCAGAAACTGTCTGGTTACTGATATTCTTCTAAATATCATAAAATAATCTGAAACGATTTGAAAACAGTAAAACTCAACTGTTTAACTCTGAGGGAGTTGTAAATGAGCCTTTTTCCAAAAAAAAATGGAGTGTCCCTTTAATAAGCTTCTGAATTATATAGGTATTCATGGAGAATGTTATTATGATTTCAATACAATGTTTGATTATCATTGCCTTGTTTTACAGTTCAGACGAACAGATTGCAAGACAGATTAACCCACTGGCCCGCATTGCTGGTGGATTTACTCATCAGATTCGATTATGTTTGAAAGCTAGTGGCAGTTACTTTGGCTTACAGCGCCATTGACATGGAGTGTGTGTGTTTGTTGACAGTTAGGTGCCCATTTTTTACTCCGTCACCAAACTGTATTAAAAAAAATGCTCAATTCCATATGGAAAACAAGCGGGATTGCTCAAATTTGCCACATAGTAGACGACCTTAGATGTTGTGATTGTGAAGCCTGTAAGGACTGCTTTAAAATGTAGTAGATCATCATACAGGGTTTTTTCCAGACAGCGCCCATTCAGCAACTTTAAATGCAGCTGATCGAGGGCTATTTTTCACTTTCTGTCTAAGCTTTGACATCTAGCCAGATTCTCCGAAAACGCGGTCTTCTCTTCTCCTTTCTCATCAGTGTTCTGGTCGCCTATTGGTGTGGTTCGCATCAGACAATGCAGGCGGGGCTTCCGGGGTTCAATGAACTCTCGTTTAGCAGCTCCGGTGTGGCTCGCTGTGCATCTCTCTCTCTCTCTCTTCTCCCCAGGCCCCGTTCAGCATGTGCTCTGCGTCTTGCTTGGGGTTGGTATTCATTGTGGAAGAGAGATTATCCCATCTTTTCCCCCCTTTCCTCTTGCCAGTTTGGTTTGCTCCAGTCATTCATTCAAAGACCCACTCATCTGCTGACCCACTTCCACCCTAATGAGAGCATGTGATTGAGTGATCTTAATTACATTACAGTCAGTGAAGAACTGTGGGCAAATGTGATGATTAATATATATATACCTCCTATGATGATTTGCCTTTTTAACACTTAGTTTAAGCAGTTTGGAAACAATTTTGTGGTTCATTCACATGTTTTAGAGGGGGATATCTTTAAGGTACCGTTATGAGATGAGTTGCACAATATATATGCATCTCATATTGGGTATTGATTGATATTAAATTTATTGGTAACAGTGTATATTGGATTTTTAATTGTGCATACCATTTTGTTTACCATTCATAATGAGCATTATTTAGCCATTGCTATTTTGACCCATTGCATTACAACAATAATCAAAAACAAAACAAATCCTTAATCCCATTCTTTACGCATGACGCACAAGAGAATCAAGAAAAAAACATGCCAGCGCCTCAGTGTATTCAACCAATGGACTAAACGGCCCCGTTGTGGCTTTTGTGATGCCCTTGTTGAGCTGCTGATGGGGTGTTTTTGAAGAAGTGCAGTCACAGGGGAAATAAGAAGAACCTATAATAATAGTGACAACTGTAAACTGTGTGGAGGAAGTGAAACTCAACACCTTTGAAGATCATGCCATTTTTTTTTTTTTTTTTTTTTTTTTTCTCTGATTGACGCTCTTCCCCATGCTACAACCAAATGTTAATAATTACAAAGATTACCATGGCCGTTTCTCAATATGCCTTCTTGTCTGTACTTGTGTTCTTGTGGACTTGTAAAACGTCATCAGTCGTGGCCCAAGTACCGTCCCAATACACAAGTTTGCATTTAGGCAAGAACGGTCAAAAATCGCGGATTTGTTCTTGAGTCTTGACACTCCCATTTTACCGAGGATGCATCGGTTGGTAACTTGTGTGAACTTGACGGAAGAAATATCCCATAATTCATTTCGGCATTCGCGGAAGGAGCGGGAAGCAGGTCAAAAGTTTTTTTTTCCGCCGTTGGCTAGTGATGTACACAAACAAACAACAGAAGCGGAATTAAAATGAGACAGGTGTTGCTTTATTGTTATGAATATACTTTACATTGTAGTGTATGTAGAGTAATCCCTTAGGCTTGGGTGATAAAGTCTGGCTGTATAATAATTGTTTCTCGTTATGTTTGGGCACTGCAGACGGCGTCTGTTGCACAATACCAGCAAGAACACATCGTCTCAAACTGTCAGCAGCGTTCTGTGTGCTCGTCACCTCGTGAGTTCGTTCTTCCGAGAACAACTAGCAAGAGCTTTCTTCCAAAAGAACACAAGTCCGTTCTTTGCATTCTTGGTTTCGAGAAACGGCCCATATGTAAGGTTCAAATAGCTTTTAGCCCATTTGTTGGGAGTGAGATGTTTCTTGAACTGAACATGTGCAGATATCTCGTGTGGTTTTTAAAGGGTACATTCTGCTCCCGTAAGTTGGCACATGCTTTTTTTCCACAGCTCATCTTCCATAAATAAGCATCGTTCGGTTTTGTGACTATCACCCTTCCAGTTTAGCTCTGACCTGGACAGCTGCTATATTGTATGCTTCAACAGCCCAACTTTTTAAGCCTGTTTTTCCACAGTCCTTTAACGTGACACTGGTAAGTGGACTCTCTTATCCATTGGTTAACAAATCAACAGATAAGAACAGATGTATGTAGCAGGGGGTCACCCAGGACTTTATGATAGAAATGCAGAGGTAATAAGAGTGGCTGTGTCCCTATCGCACGTGTGCCCTGTTTGGCAACCGTGAGGTTATTTCAGCTGAGGTGTCTCATGTGCTTTGAGCTGTTGTCAACACTCTCAGTTTTCTTTACCCCTGGCTGCTGAAGCATGAAGGCTGAGCCATGATGAATTTGTCTTTTGCCGTTCTTTCTTAAATCTTTGTCAAAATGATCAGCTCACCTGAAACCACCTCAGCAGGTTTGGTGAGCCTTATTTGGTCGCTGTGATTGGATGGAAAGCATCATTCGACATTCCTGTCATTCAACTGCAGCCGAGCTGGAGGTTCCGTGCAGAATAGACGACACAATGGTCTCGCATTCTGGCTTTCTGTGGAATATTTTGCCGGCTGCAGGAATCTATTGTGAAAAGCTGTAATCGTCTGTGCTTTGACCTACAGCACAGAGGGTGGCAATGGATGGCCTCTAATTCTCTGTTTTTCTTTCCCTCCTATAGTTTTGTTGTTGATGTTTGGCTTGAAGAGACGGGATGGATGTCCGCATGGTTCTGGGGGGTCCAGATAACATTTTACTGGCCAATAATCCTGACGCAGGAAGTGGTTATCTGAAGCATCCCTGTGAGGACCAGGTAAGCATGGAGAAAACTAGTGCATACTAAGGCAATAATTACTAGCCATGTTTCCATCCATAGTTTAAATGGTAACTAAACCCCTGGTCAGAGCCTGACTCCACAAACTGGCAATATTTGAAAAATGCTGAAAAAGTGGGCAAACCCCAGCGGAGATAGAGAGGACGAAATAGATGCTAAAACACACTATCCTGATCGTTTTCAATACTCGCAATTCCAACTCCTGACTGGTTTTGACGATACAAGCTGTTTTTTATACTGCCAAGGGCGTAGCTCGTACCAAGAGCGCGGTGAGCTGAAACCTGCATACGTCACGAAGTGCAGAACATCCAATAGGAAAATTCAACTGCAGTAGCCACCGTTCAACCTGAAGAGGGCAGCACTAAGACATTTTTACACCATATATTGTAGAAATAAATCACTTTATACACAAATGTCAAAAAAGTTACTCGAATCAATGACTGGTATTAATAAAGATCCATTCTTACAGATCATTAACTAAAAAAAGTTGGTTAGGGTTAATTTACTCTTTAAGGGTTGCAAAATGCAAATATAGCTACTGTAGCATTATTTCAGTCAGGACCACTTTGAGAATGAAATTTACTGACAATCTTTGGATTTGGCGAGAGGGTTCGGCTCTAAGGTGCTCGAGCTGCCATACTAGACGGCTTGAGAGACAATCTTGAGACATAAATCCCCCAAGGATTTTAATAACCAAATGTTTCTTAGCATATGTTTACGGAAGGAGAAACAATGATTAAGTTCATAGAGTTTCTATACAGAATTCACTGCTCTATTATGAAGATGCTAGGAGGTGGAGGTGGGTGCAAATGTCTGTGCGACACTGCGGAGCATTAGAGTTGGTGGAGTAATAAATCAGCTGATGTTGTTTAGCGATCGATCAGTGGTCTGCCTGAACTACGCTTGAATTCCATTCAATCACTTAAGCTCTATTTCTTTTATTTATATATACATGCAGCATTCATTAATCTAGCTTTGTTTATATAGGCGTTTATGAATAAATGGTTTTATGTTGTATAAATTAGCATTAGTTAATGTATTATGAACTAACATGAGTCAACAGTGAGCAATGGTATATTTATAAATTAACATTAATTGCTGTAAAATAATCATTGTTAGTTCATAATGCTAATGCACTTGATGTATTAACTAATGTAAACTAATTAAACCTTATTGTAAAGCATTATCAATTACTATGTATAACTTCTAGTTGTACCACTGATATTATGTGACATTAACACTATATTTCTCATGTAGGACAGAAGCTCCAGCCCGTCTGTCCTTCATTCTGTGTCCACCACGTGGAAGGAGGGTCTGCTGAACCGAAAGAGACCATTTGTTGGGAGATGCTGTCACTCGTGCACACCCCAGAGTCAGGTTAGCTTGTTGAAGTTTTTGGCGTATTGACTGAATGCTCATTCATGTTTTGCATGTTGACTTACTACATTTATGTGTTGCAGGAGAGGCTGTTCAATCCCAGCATTCCTTCTCTGGGCCTCCGTAATGTGATTTACATAAATGAAACGCACACAAGGTAAATATCAACCACTGTTTTTCTAAGGCCTGATGGCTCTGAATGCTAGAAATTCAGTGATTGCAATTTACTTGGCCGATTCCAATGTACGACTTTGACCTGCCGATACAGATTTGTGCTGATTCTGATTTTCTTTCAAATAACTTTAATTGACAGCATATACAAACAAAAAACTAAATGCTAATTTTAAATTTCATTGATGGCAAGTAAAAAGACAGTGGTAAAATAAGAACAAATACATTTCCAACAACAGCACAAATAAATGCAATAGAATAAAGAGAAATATGAACAAAATGTTTTTTCAGATGATTATAGTATATTCGGCTAAGAAATACTACTGAAATCAAAGTCATCAAATGTAAAATATCACCGGATAGTCTTCATTGTACAAATTAAATACAGATTACCATTAACAATTAGTTATAAAAGTTATTCAGTCAAGAGGAGAGTGATTTTGTCTTTTGTTCTTTTATTAACATGACAGAGAGAAGCAGGAATGTTAGGCTGCTGTCACTTTAAGAATGTATGCCGGGATCCAATATACTGTTACACTACTTGCGTTATCTTTCTAATTAGATTGCAAAACTGACTGCGCGAAACCAGATGAAATTACTAAAGCATCTCAACTGAATACATGACTACTTTTTTCCTTGATCATTGGAATGCGCGTTGCTTAGTTAGTTTTACACCTTAATGTTTAGTATAATTCATTAACATAGTTTAATTTATGATGCGTCATTAAAACCATAGTTGGTGAGATGTAGTTTTCCAACAAATGACCCTCCCTGTGTTTACATTGAAGCATCAAATGGAATGCTGTATGTCTCTGTGAGGAGTGGAAAGTCAGGAAATAAATTATTAACACTGTTTGTCAGGGGATATTATGTACTTGGATAACATGACCGGGACCAAATGTGGTCTGAGCTGTTACTGCCAATCAGGGGAAGGAAATGGACCGTCCGTAATACTGCAGGAATAAACTGTCTATCAGCAGTTATTGAAATTAAATGAAATTTGGTTCTCCCAAACAGATCAAATATTATACAAAAAAAACCCTTCTAAAATAAATATTAACTATAAAACCGAATCACAGAGTCAACTGAAATGTTGAAACAGCTGGTTTAGTGAAAAAAAATTAGCTGCAAATAATACTGATCCAGTTCTTGAGTTCAACTCATGGCCTGTATGATTCTTTAAAGGATCTTATTTCATGTTCTACAGAAGGAACGACAATTTTTGTGTGAACTAATCTTTTATTGACCATGTCAATGATGAAGTCTATTAGCCTTAATACTCTCATTCATGACTACTGTTTTGTATTTGTATAATGCAGGCATAGAGGTTGGCTTGCACGGAGGCTGAGTTATGTGCTGTTTGTCTTGGAGAGAGATGTCCGGAAGGACATGTTTGCTCGCAATGTGGTGGAGAACGTGCTTAACAACAGCAGGTACCAAGTGTTTATTAAAAAGCGAGGAGCCAATGTAATGAAAATGGCTGTTTCTAAGCAGCCGAAATGCATCTTATCATCCAGATTCACTGTAAGTGTAATTGCTCTAGGCTGGAGCGTGCTATCGCGGAGGTAGCGTCCGAGGGTGATGTTGATCCAGAGTCTGAAGTGGATCCCAAAGCTGTCAGTAAAGTTAAACGGAAGGCCAGAGGATTCCTGCAGCAAATGGTTGCCAACATCTCACCTGCCTTTATCAGGTACAGCTTTCACATAATGTTTAAAGGGATACTCCACTTTTTTTGGAAATAGGCTCATTTTACAACTCCCTCAGAGTTAAACAGTTGAGTTTTACCATTTTCGAATCCATTCAGCCGATTTTCTGATATTTTGAAGAATATCAGTAACCAGATAGTTTCTGGTCCCATTGACTTCCATAGTATCCTACTGTGGAAGTCAATGGGACCAGAAACTGTGTGGTTACTGATATTCTTCTAAATATCAGAAAATCGGCTGAATGGATTCGAAAGCGGTAAAACTCAACTGTTTAACTCTGAGAAAGTTGTAAAATGAGCCTGTTTCCAAAAAAGTGGCGTTTCTCTTTAATGAGTAATGATGCTAAATGCAAATATACTTTTTTAAATAACAATTTTATTAATGTTATAATGGAATTTAATAATATAATGTAATCAAAAATTTTCAGGGAGGTAAGGTTTTTTTCTAATGTTCTTGAAAGAAGTCTCTTACGTCTTTTCCAAGGCTACACTTTATTTGATCAAAATGTAGAAAAAACAGTCATATTGTGAAATATTACTATAACTGTTTTCTGTTTTAACATATTTTAAAATATCATTTATTGCTCCAGTATCCTTCAGAAATCATCTAGATCTTCTCTCTTTCCTCTGTCTCTTTCAGATTAACAGGGTGGGTGTTGTTGAAACTGTTTAATGGATTCTTCTGGAGCATCCAGATTCATAAAGGTCAGCTGGAGATGGTGAAGAAAGCGTCATCTGAGGTCAGACATCAGCACAAACTTTTTCCGCTCAGCATAGGCATTTCAGCTTAACCGCATTTACCACACATACAGTAGCAACAGCCACAAATAAAACCATCAGTTGACAAATTTGCATATTGCATCAAGCTATACAGTTCAGTAGCAAACAGCAACTCTATGCACCTCCTTTTTATGTATATTTAATATATTATAATGGGTTGACAATTACAAATGGAGATTTATAATAGTTATCTTGAAGTATAACCAACATTTTACTCTGTGTCTTTTAGTACAACGCTCCACTTGTCTTCCTTCCTGTTCACAAGTCCCACATCGATTACCTGCTCATCACCTTCATTCTGTTCTGTCACAACATCAAAGCCCCTCACATCGCTGCTGGCAACAACCTCAGCATCCCCATTTTAAGGTACAAAGTCATAATGATTTTTTTTTTCATAAAAGTTTTTCAACTATAGACAGTTAAACTGAAATGTGAATATGACGCGTGTGTGGATTGTACTCCCTCAGCACACTAATACGCAAACTTGGAGGATTCTTTATTCGACGCAAACTGGATGAAACTTTAGACGGAAAGAAGGATGTCTTATACAGATCACTGTTACATGCTGTAAGTTCTCAGAAACTTCAAATTATCTTATTTGCATGTTGGTGTTAAGACAGTTGTTTCAATGCAGATTGCCCCTAAATGTCTTAACGCTCCCAGGGAAAAGCCAAAGGTGGCTGTGGCAAGGACACCACCGAAGATTACCTTGAGAGATTGAAATAACTATATGCACATAGGGTTTAGGGTCAGTAAGATATTTTTTAAATGTATTATTTTAAATTACTATTTCTATTCATTAAAGAATCCTGAAAAACTTTAAATGTATCACGGTTTCCACAAAAGTATGACATTTGATAATATTAAGAAGTGTTTCTTGAGCACCAAATCATCATATTAGAATAAATTCTGAAGCATCATGTGACACTGAAGATGGAAGTAATGATGCTGAAAATTCAGCTTTGCCATGACAGGAATACATCGAAATTTCAAATATATTATTTAAAAAAAATATATATACAATTTTATTTTATATTATGTTATTTTTAATTGAATAATATTTGACAATAGTACTGTACTGTATATATATATATATATATATATATATATATGAAGAGTTCAGATGCAAAAGCCTCTAAATGCCATTTGAAATTTTCTTCTAAAATGATCATTTTTATCAAGCTTGTATATTTAAGTTCAGTAATTTCACTTAAATTACAATTAATAGGTAATCTTCATTGCCATTTAAGTGAAATTACTGAACTTAAATATACAAGCTTGATAAAAATGATCATTTTAGAAGAAAATTTCAAATGGCATTTAGAGGCTTTTGCATCTGAACTCTTCATATATATATATATATTTATAAATATTCTATATATATATATTTTATCAAATCAATGCAGCCATGGTTCGCATAAGAGGCTTCTTTCAAAAACATTAAACATGTTACTGACCCTAAACGTTTGAATGGTACATTTTTTATGGGGAAAAAGGCTATACTACTTATAATATACTTTATATATCATATATAACCCAACACTTATTTACTGAATATAAATCTCCGCTACTTGCTAAGAGAAAATTCCTTAGTGTCTCATTTGTCTTTTTTAAAAAAAAGCAGTCGTCTGCATGTGGGTCTTATTTGTAAAAAGCTGTAGGATAGCGAGCGATGGGAAACCGGAGTAGATGTAAAATGGTCTGCTTTAGTGCTAGTTAAAATGACACAGGGATTGTCATTGCAGCGACTGTGGAGAGGCTTGTTTCGG